>PJRA01000005.1:3753206-3780736 GCA_016987375.1 Brachionus koreanus
AATCAAAAATTTAATCAAACAAACTGAAACTTGATTTTTTCTTTTTTGAAAAAATTAAATGATAAAAAAATATCTCAACTTTTGACTTTTTATTTTTAGTTAAATCTATTTTGAATTTCACAATTCCTAACCTATTAGCTAAATAAGACAAATAGAAATGAATTAGTTTTATTTCTTAAAATTATTTCCATGGAAACAAAATTTTTTTAAAATTAGTTCAAGGTTATTTGAAAAATTTAGAATTGTGAATTTTCAGATAAATTGGTTTATTTATTCATTATTAGTATTCAAATCAATAAGATATAAAATGCTCCTTTCAAGAACCAAAGCCGCTGATGATCCGGCCAAACAAAAAGAAATCAAAGAAAAACAGAAAAAAAAGCTTCCAGAATTGGAAGATTTTTTACAAAAAAGAGACTATTCAGGAGCAATCGCTTTACTTGAATTTATGCGCAACACTGGACAAGGTTTGCCTATGACCGAACTATGGATTGGCTTTTGTGCTTTTCATATGGGAGATTATGCCAGAGCCAAACATGAATATGAAAAAATACTAGAAAAAGAAAAATCTAAATCTGTCGGTGAAGTGTTCACATATTTATCATGTTGTCTTTTTATGCTTGGAATGTACAAAAAAGCCGAAGAGATAGCTCAAAAAGCTCCAAAAAGTCCTCTTCAAACTCGAATACTTTTTCATGTAGCTCATAAAATGAACGACGAAGACAAATTAATGAGTCTTCACCAACAGCTACAAGATATTCTACCAGATCAATTGTGCTTAGCATCAATGCATTATATGAGAAATCATTATCAAGAGGCAATTGATATTTATAAGAGATATCTACTTGAAAATAGACAATATTTAGCCTTGAATATTTATGTAGCTTTATGCTACTATAAATTAGATTATTACGATATATCTCAAGAGGTTTTGGCTGTTTATTTACAACACTTTCCTGATTCAGCAATTGGTATCAATCTAAAAGCTTGTAATCATTACAGACTTTACAATGGAAAAGCTGCTGAGGTATTTTTTGATATTTAAGAATTTTTCTTTAAAGAAAAAAAAATTTTTAAGATGGAATTAAAAAATTTACTCGAAAATGCATCACTTTCATTTTCATATGCTAAAGATCTATTCAAACATAACTTAGTGGTGTTTCAGAACGGTGAAGGAGCTTTGCAAGTTTTACCATCTCTTGTTGATGTTATACCCGAAGCTAGACTTAACCTTGTCATTTACTATTTGAGACAAGGTAATATTGCTGACGCATATGATCTAATGAAAGATGTTGATCCATCACAGCCGAATGAATACATACTTAAAGGTGTTGTCAACGCAGCAGTTGGTCAGGAACAAAATTCGGTAATAAATTATTTCTAAATATTTTCTAAATAAGTAATTTTTATTGAAATTAGAAAGAAAATCTCAAAGTTTCACAACAATATTTTCAATTAGTAGGAGGTTCAGCTAGTGATTGTGATACAATAGCAGGCCGTCAATGCATGGCTTCATACTTTTTTCTTATAAGACACTTTGAAGATGTTTTAGTTTATTTGAATTCAATTAAGGTAATTAATTTGAAAATAAATTTTTCTAAAATTTAATCAGATGATCGAGTCAGGGTTTATTTGCACCATCATTAGGGGTAAAATTTTGATTTTTTTAAGTCAATTCTTATTTTGGAGTAAATTAAATTTTACTTTAATTTTTAAAAAATTAAAAAATTCTTTCCTTTATAAAAATGAAAACAATTTAAGAAAATTTATTTGATTAACTTAAATTTTAAATCTAAATTTTGAATTTTTAAATTTTTTTTAAATTCATATTTTACTATTAATGTTTAAAGTGTGCAGACTACAATAATGTTATTAATTATGTTTAAGAATGAATGTCACTTAATATCCTTTTTGATTTAAGAGATTTTGGAGCATTTTTTTTAAAAAAGGGATTTTTGTTTATTTTCGAAAAATTTTAATTATTAAATTAATTTAAATGAATACTAAAATAATTAATAATAAATAATTAATTTATCAAAATTAAGCCAAAATTTTCTCAATTTTTGGATTTTTAAACAAAATAAATTTACTAGATTTTATTTTAAATTTTCAAATTACATGATAAAGTGCATATTAATATGTTTTGAAAGATAATTTAAAAGCGCAGATAATTTAAATATGCTTGACCATACTCTTTATAAAATAAAATTGATTACCCAATTAATAACATCTAAAATTTTTTCTGACCAAAAATCTGAGCATTTTATTTC
This sequence comes from Brachionus koreanus, assembly GCA_016987375.1. Taxonomy (NCBI): domain Eukaryota; kingdom Metazoa; phylum Rotifera; class Eurotatoria; order Ploima; family Brachionidae; genus Brachionus; species Brachionus koreanus. The sequence continues at coordinate 3,755,477 of PJRA01000005.1, forward strand.
GAACAACGAATAACTTAGTACAGTAAGATCATTTATCACTCTTTTTTTTAAAGCATATTTTAATCGTACAAATTTTTCAAACTCAAATAAGAATTTTACACTAAACCTTTTGACATTTTTTAGCTATGATTTTTAATTTAATGAAAGCAAATTTAAAAAAAAAATAGTTTGTTTTTAATATTTTTATACCACATATTTGCTCTGATTATATCCAAGAATATAGAATGTATTATATTTTTAAAAGTGTTGTCATGCGGGTCCAGGGTATAACAATTCTTTTTGGCAGACCCGTACTTGAATCAGGACCCATTTAGGTGGGCTTAAATTCATGATATTAATGATTCTTCACAGTCTTTATTGAATTAAATATCAAAATTCTAAGTAACTTTTAATAGATTTTATTTTTGAAGAATTTATTCTTTAAAGATTTTAATTTTTTTGATATCTGATTAAATTTTGGAGGTTAACTATTAAACTTTAAACTTATAAATTTTTTATTTAAAGAGTTATTTTTATAATGATGACATATTTAACTTTAATTATGCCCAAGCTCAAGCTGCTATCGGATCATTCAAAGATGCCGAACAATCATTCGCATTAATAGAAACTGAAAAATTGAAATATGATTATGTCTATTTAAGTTGGTTGGCTAGGTGTTATATTAGAAATAACAAGGCCCGTAATGCTTGGGAGCTTTACTTAAAACTGGAACAGTCAACAGAGTCATTTAATTTATTGCAGTTGATAGCAAATGACTGTTATAAGATGGGTCACTTCTATTATGCCGCAAGAGCTTTTGATTTAATGGAAAGAATGGATCCGAATCCGGAATACTGGGAAGGAAAACGAGGTGCATGTGCGGGAGCATTTCAGTTAATTGTTGCTGGACATGAGCCTAGAGAAACACTGCGTGAAATATTGCTTTTATTAAATCATACAAGTAGTCCTCAAGCCGATTCAATGGTAAAAGTTATGAAAAAATGGGCTAGAGATAATAAAATAAATGTCTAGATTATGTAAACTTGCAGAAATTTATATTTTTTTTATTAATTATTTAAATAAAATAAAAAATTGCTTGAGTTATTGATTATTAGTTTTTTTTTAATAAATTTTTTTTAAGTAATTAACTAGTGTCGAGTAATATTTGAAATCATTGTCCAAAATGCAATGTTTAATTAATTTAGCAATAAGACTTTTTTCTTTCAAAGAAATTTAAATATTTAATTCATACAAACTTGAAATTTAATTATTATAAAATTTTGAATTTTCTTTAATATGTGCAAACTTTAAAAATTCAAAATAAAGCAATATTTGTCAACCTGTTACAAAAAATTATTTCTTCGAATAACTATTTCGTTTCCAAACATTTAATTCAAACTAATGTTGAAGTTGAATTTACTTTAATTTAAGACATTTGAATATTAGAATTTGATTTTTATTTAAATTGAAAAAATAAATTAATATTAAATTCAATTAAGGTTTTCTTTAAAAATAGTATTGTTGAGTAATTTTTTTGAAGGGATAAAATGACAGTTAATTTTAAGAGTTCGTATTGTATACATCAGGATGACGCATATGCAAAAAAATACAGATCATTTGAATTTAATAAATTTCACATAAGCTTTAACCCGCCTACTCATTATTTAGGCCTCTAATTTTCATTTAACTAAATTATTTATGTCTAATAATAAATTTGTGCAAAATCGATAATAAAAATGTTTTATTCACTTTTAAATTTCTAATATTTTTGGTTTAGAAAAAATCTTTTATTTCTTTCTTTTTTTTCAATCAAGTTGTATTTTATTCTTTTGTCATTTCATTTCATAAATCTTTAATTCAATTGGGAAAAACTGAATTAATTTCAATTTGACGGATGAAATTTTTTCAGCTAAAAAATTATGTTCACAGTAGCAATTTCTCTAATTTTTTATTCAACAAAAAAAAGAATTATTTGATGAAAAAAATAAAATCATATTAATAAAATTTTGTTTTCAAACGTAACTGTATTTTTCAAAGATACGTTTTTGTCTTTTTTAATTTTTCACCTCAAGACAAATTGACTCTTTTTTTAATTACTAAATTTACTCATTCAAGATTCAGTAGCCATTAGAAAAATAAAATTACATGTTTTTAGAAAATTTCTTATTTTTCTTAATTGACTTAAGTGTGCTAGAAATTTGGTTTATCAAACTAAGTCATATGTTTGAAAATATAATGAAAAAGATGTTATTTTAACCATCATTCAGTATTTTTTTTTGAAAATTTATCACTAAATTAATTGATTGATATTCGCTTGCAAAATTTTTACTTATGACTGAAAATTTTTTTCAACAAATAAGGATTTTTTTAGTTTCTTTTAAGAATTTTCAGACTTTAACGTGTCTAAAATTATGAAAATTTATTTTTAAAAAAGAATGAATATTCTATAGAAATTTATCAATAACGATTTTTTCTATTTATTTGCTGAAATAATTAGAAACTAATCATTTTAATTTTTTTCCGAGTTGAATTTGCTAATGTAAAATAAAATTAAAGTTAGTTAAGTAAATTAAAAAGAATATTATGCTAAAATAATTGCATTTGTAATTTAAAAAAAAAATTCAAAATGCGCAAAAATTTTTAGAGGGAACAAAAGTGAATGATATATTTCGTATTTGAATTTTAAATCACCTAATTAGTATAAATAACTTTGTATTTCGTCTATTAAAAATATTCTTCTAAATAAACATAAAATATTCTGGTTTATGTTTAATATTTAAAATTAGGAATAGTCGGGCACTCATCATTTAAATGTTATTCTCATATATTTGTCGTGTATGTGATGACGACAAAATTTAAAATTTTAACTTTTCAATTTTTACATAATTTTTGCATCATGCCAAATTTAATCACCAATATATATATATATATATATATATATTCTCTCATTCACATTAAGCCAACTCTTAATTTACTTTTTTTTTATCCTTAGATTTAAATCATCTGACAAAGTTCGTTGCAAATCCAGTAAAGAGCAATGGCATACGCATATTTATTCAAATACATAATAATTGGCGACACTGGTGTCGGAAAGTCTTGTTTGCTTCTTCAGTTTACTGACAAACGATTTCAACCAGTGCATGATTTGACCATAGGAGTTGAGTTCGGTGCCAGAATGATAACAATAGATGGCAAACAAATTAAACTTCAAATATGGGATACAGCAGGTCAAGAAAGCTTTCGATCAATAACCAGGTCCTATTATCGAGGAGCGGCGGGCGCTCTCTTAGTTTATGATATTACAAGACGAGACACATTTAATCATTTGGCAAACTGGTTAAAGGATTGTCGTGAATATGCCAATTCAAACATGGCCATTATGCTAATTGGAAACAAGAGTGATTTGGAAGCTAGACGAGAAGTTAAAAAAGAAGAGGGTGAAGCATTTGCCAGGGAACACGGCCTTATCTTCATGGAAACTTCGGCCAAAACTGCTGCCAATGTCGAAGAAGCTTTTATCGGCACAGCCAAGGAAATATATCAAAAAATTCAAGACGGAGTTTTTGATATTAACAATGAGGTTTGTCAAATAATTTAGTTTTGTTTAAATAAAAATATTAAAATTAAAGGCTAATGGCATCAAAGTTGGCCCCAATGTTAATCAGTCAAGCTCTCAAAAACCACTGGGAAGCACTGGTGGATCAAACACGAACGCTAGTGGAGGTTGTTGCTAAGCAATAAGCGCCTGGACACTTTTTTTTTTAATATTTCTAATAAATTTTTACTTTATGGAAATTTGTTAAGCGTGTTCAAGATCATTTGCCACTAACTATCCGAAATAATATTGTAATATTTGTTTGAAATAAATTTTTTTCTACTCTAATTTTTTCTCACAACTTCCTTTGATAAAAAAAAGTAAAAAAAGTGTTCGGGGTCGCTCGATGTTGTAGTTTTGTCATAGTATACTATTATTTTTTAATTTCGCTTATATTCTGGTCATTAATTTGTCAAATTTCTCTTGTCTTTTCTTTATCAAGTTATTTTTAGTCGTATTTATTTTTCACTATCTAATTTTTAATTTAATTTTGGTTACTTTAAAACAAGTCTTATTTAACGAGACTAGCAAATAAACTATTAAAAAAAAATTCTAAAGGTTTTTCACCCTATCCATAAATGACTTTTAGGATTAGACCTCTAAAAGTTAGTTCTATTCGGACTTTGAGATTTGAAAAATAAAAATTTTTTTCTAAAATTTTAATTTTTAATTAAATATTTTTTTGAAAATAATTCTAATTTAAATAAATAAAGTAAATTCACGCGGCACTATCGCTTTATTGGGACATTAAAGCTTAAACTAAGAATGATCAAATCTTTAAAATTTTATCAATACTAAGAAAAGAAGTTAAGTCTTTAATAATTTCAAATAATTATTGAAAAAAAAAGAGATTGATATAAAAAAAATATTTTATAAATTCAAATTTTAAAATTATGCCATTAAATCCTTCAAAATTAAGTAAAATAATCGAAATCATTTAAAATTTTATTTTAATTTTTAATTAGATTTTTTTAAAAGAAAAATGAAAAATGCGAAAGCTTTTTTATAACAAATCTTTATTATGTTTGGTTATTTTCTCAGTATTTATATTTTTTTACAACGAAATTCTAATTTATTATCAGGTTTTGTTTGTTTGCAACTGGCCCAACAGCAGACAAAGAGATAATTTTCTAAATTTAATGCTAATATCAGACACTCATCTTCTTGGTTCTAGAAACGGACATTGGTTTGATAAACTTAGACGAGAATGGCAACAATATCGGTCATTTCAAACAGCCAGGTTTTTTCTCAAGCCTGATTTTATTGTTATAATGGGTGATATAACAGATGAAGGAAAATGGTGTTCGGACAAAGAGGTAAATTTGAGTTTAATAAAATAAATTTTTGAAAAAAAAAAATATTTTTATCAAGTGGCATTATTATGAAAATAGAGTGAAAGAACTTTTTTATACGGATGAAAATACAAAGTTACTTTTAATAGTTGGAAATCATGATATTGGATTTCATTATGATATTAATGAGCGTAAATTAGAACGCTTCAACAAATCTTTCAATACAAGATTTATTAATTTGCATCAATCGACTATCAAAGGTCTTGATATTAATTTTATTCTCGTGAACAGTATTTCTTTGGAAAACGATGGATGCAAGTTTTGTAAACGGACTCAGATTGAGCTAAAGAAATTGAACAAAACTCTAACGTGTTTGAGAGACTTTGGAGCTGATAAATGTGATTTTAGAAATATTACTGGAAGTTATTCTAGACCGATTATTTTCACACATTATCCACTTTTTAGAAAATCAGACTCAATTTGTCCTATTGATATTGACAGTGAATTAGCAATTATTAATAAAAATCCAAAATTTAGACCTAAGTATGATTGTTTATCTTTGGAGTCAACTAGACAAATGATTGATCTTTTACAACCCCGTCTTGTCTTTAATGGACACACACACTACTCGTGCTACAATGAACACAATAATGTTCCTGAGTTTACTATTCCATCATTTAGTTGGAGAAATATAAAAATTCCGAGTATGCTTTTAGTTCAACTAGACAATGAAAAATACCACACGGCCAAGTGTTTTTTGCCAAATGAACATCATGTCATAAATTTATATATATTTTTGGCAATCATTTATCTCTTTTATATCATAGCTATAATTATTTTAAATTTTAAAAAATTGATATTTTACCTAAAAAGAAAGAGTCGATCAAATGGAATATTTTTTGGACAAGTGTTTGTAAAACAAAACTAATTAATTTAAAAAGTTGTTTATATTTATCTAAATTATTATAATATAAAATAAGTTTGAATAAAAAATCAATATAATTAGAAAATGATTAATATAATTTTTTAAATTATTTTCACGCTTAATTTTTCTATTCTTTTTGGTATTAAAAAAGAGAGAGAATTAAAAGATATTTCTTTTTCTCCTTATGCGCTCCTTGTAGAGCTTAGGGTCATTTGATTTCTTTGTAAATATTTTAATTCTCGGAAGGTAGTGTAATTAGCCCTATAAGCTTGCAGGCGGACTTAAGAAGGGATTTGAACCCTCGATCTGGGTTTATTTATTTAAAAAGAAAAAACATCTGACATTAGAATTATGATGATGCCACAATTTGGCGAGGAAAATTTTTGTTTGTAAATTAAATGTCTCTCGCAAAATTAATGATCACCCGAGTTAAAAAAATGTAACTGCTTCAACGCTGAAAAACGAAAAAATTTTTAAATGAGTAAAATCTCGAAATTAAAAATAAAATTATCTTTTTGCAAAAAAAAAGGCTAATAAATATCAAGCATTTAATTTATAAAAGATATAGGACAAATTATAACAAAGCAGACTAATGCTTATTTTAAATCGATTTGTGGTTCTTATAATCAAACCATTTTTTTTTCAAAAATTCAAACATAAAAGCTAAAAATGTAAGTTCTAATAATCTAGAAAAAAATAAAAATTTTCTTTCCTTTTGGTATATAAACGTATCACCAAACACCAATAAAGACCGTCAAACAGTTCAAACATTACTAACAGATTTAGTTCCATGCAAGGAGACTGAGGCAAATGTTACTCCTATCTTGGAAAAAAACAATCTAATTAAGTAAATATTACAAAAACTATGATTTTAAATATGTATAATTTGAGGTTTAATCGTAGCAACAAATAAAAAATTAAATTAAATAAGTATAGTTTTAACATATTTTTAAAATTAGAAATGAAATATACATTTGTATACAAATTTAACAATATTAGCCAAGTGTAATCAAGTGTAATCATAATTTAAACATCATTAATTAAAAAAGTAAAAAGGAAAATGATATTTATTACTAGAAAAAAGAGACTTTAATAGTAGTTTGATAAAAGTTTTAAACTTGTCCTTGTTTTGCGCAAATTTGCTGAAGTGTACTCCTAACTAAACTTGAGGTTAAGTTTGGTCTCTTTTCTCAGATAAAAAGCCTCAATTTCAACATATTTTACTTTCAAGGTTTTGCTATTTAGAAAAAAATTCATAAAACTATAAATTTTTTAAAGTTAAACAAAATTTTTTATCTAAAAAAGGCTATTTTTAGTTTCCGAATTCAAATAATTTTTATACAAATAAATAGATAAAGATTTCAAAGCTCATTTTTTTTCTCAAATTATTTTTAGAATATCTGAACAAGAAATTAAAAGGAAAGTTTTCCTCGTATTATGTTTGAATAAAATTTTAAAAAGAAAAAAATCAGAAAAAAATTTGTTTTGTAAAATTTTATTGAATCCATAAAAAATTTATTAAATGAAATTTAATATTTTTAACATTTTTTTTAAGCAATGACACATGAGTCATTTCATTTAAAAGAGAGCAGTACCTATAAGCAACTTTATGAAAGTGCTAAAGATAAAGATCAACAACATATTATACATCCCGATGAACCAATCGTTGTCTGTAGGCTAAATGATATTAAAGAGAATCTAGAGGGTGATTATGGAAGAGTTCAAATATTTTATGATATTATTTACCTTCATCCAGAGTCTCAAGTCCACGCAATAGCAAAATGCAAGATTCTCGTTGATATTAATAGATCTCTTCCTGATACCGTTCGTAATTCATATTTTGATGCTTCAATGCTTGTGCCTGTATTCAACAAATATGCATGTGGAGGCATACATTTCAAATATCCTGATTTTAACTTTTTCAAGGGACATAACGTTGAAAATTTGGTTCTTGTTGGCGAAATAGTATTCCGGCATGAAACAGAAAAACAAATTCTTCTTGAATCAATACATTATCTTACTGAATACACTCCTATCCAGCTCTCTATTACTGTAGTTCTTCCTCGCCACTTTTATACTGGATTTAGAATGCAACTAATTTTGATGCATAGGGATATTGAATTCAATCCTGAGAAAAGAAATCTATTGATATCGTTATTAGAAAATGGAGAAAAAAAAATTGACGAATGTACCAAATACGACTGTCCATTGAATATTTTAGAATGGAAAAATAATCAATCACTTGCAGCTATGTTCAATGTAAAACCGATCAAAGTAATTGAATACAGTGAAGATGACTTTTATCAAGGTAATCCGATTAAATTTGATATTCCAGGTTCTATTTTCGATTACTCAGAATCTATCAAAATAACCATCGAATTTGAAACAATTCAAGCAATAAAATTGGAATGGGAAAAACACACAAATAGATATCCTTAAATATAAAAAATTAAAATTTTTCTTATCTTTGTTTTAGTAAAAAAAATTTTTAAACATGATTACTCAAATATTTAAAAGCTGTTTATAATTTTTGAAGCGATATTCAAAAATAAGGTAAATGATTAACTTTTAATAATTGACAATATTATTATTTATTTGTTTTTTTGTACCGAGGTAATGCTTCTTCAGAATAAAATAAGAATATACTTAATAAAATAAGATATGATAAGAATTGAGTAATTTTTTTAAAAAAATTTAAAGGAAGTTTAAAAACAAAGGTTTTAATAGGTTGTTTCATGGTATAAAAGTTTACATTGTTGATGCTTCAAGAAAAAAAGAGAATATAGTAAAGTAGCAGTTACATAATGGAGTATGGTTTTCAATATAACTTGATTTGAAGTCTTGTTTGTTTTTATCCACTCGAACGAACAAACTACTCTGATTAAGATAGAGAGTAACGGAACATTGTGTCTCAGTCCTGCCATAACATAATTCTAACTTAACTCAAAAAGAAGATTTGAGAATGTCTGTAGATTAAGTTTATTTAAAGCCTCATCATGTAATATATTGGAGGGAGTATCATATCTTAAAATAATCTAGAATAGATCCAATCAAAGACTCATAAAGTTCTAAAGTCAAGGACCCATTTTTTATTTTACAAGATTTTGATTAAGCATAGCCTTGAATTGCAACGTTCTTTAATTTCTTACATCTTTGAGGAAAAGGTTTGTTTAGAATCGAATTTAATAACTAGGAACTTTATTTCTTTTAGGGTTTCGATTTTATTCCCATAAATCCTTAAATTGAGCATAGAACTTTATTTTTTATTTATAGTAAAAATCATTAAGCAAGACTTTTCAAGCGAAATCTTTATTTTCCACTTGAAAAGCCACTCTCCTAATTCAACTAAGTATTTATTTATTCTGCGGTTCTTCGATGTCTTCTCAAACCTCATTGTTCGTTAACAACTGGATTAAGAACTATTTTTTTTCTATCATATAATCTTGAAAAAATAATACGTAAAAGAAGCTTAGTTTGTAAAAAAGCTTTTAATAATAATAGGTCGATAACTAGACGGGTGTTGTAGATGAGAGATTTCTTAGAGATTATTGTGATACTGACATTTTCCAAGATGTAGGAAATGTACCTTCTTGAAAACTAAGATTTAAAAGTTCTATTATTTCTTTTAATAAATTTAAAGCTAGGTTTTTTGACATTAGATTGTGTATAAGGTAAGGTCCTCAAACTGCTTCTCCCTTTAGCTATTTTAATGCCGAAATTATTTCATTAAGGCTTATCGGTTCGTGGAAGTTAGACTGACTAATGCTCTTAAAATATTTTATATTAGACAGAGTAATTTTTGAATCTTTTTTAGTGTTTTCAAGAACAGTATTTAGACTGAATGTTGAAGATAATATTTCTCCAAATAATTTTCTTTTTTGGTTGTTAAGATTTAGAGTAGGGATTAAATTTGGGCCTTTATTTTATCTAAATTTATTTATTTTTTCTAAAATGTTCTGCTTGATAATGGGTTTTTCCCCATCTTATTAACAGAGTTGTTTAAAAGTAACAAGTCTAAAGTCAAGACTTTGACTTGACTTTAGACTTAATTTTAACTTTGGAAAAAATTTTAAAATTTTTTAAAGAAATTTATTATTGTTTAAAAATATTTTCATGGTTTTTAGTTTGCAAATTTCACTTAATTTTTATTTTGATTCATTTTATTTAACTTTATTTAAAATGAATGGTGACTGACAATCTCAAAAGGATATTTTGCAATAATTGGTTGCAAAAGTCCATGATTTGTAGGTTGTGATGGTTTGACTCTTTGGCAAACTAAACATGCTTGAACCCATCTAGCGATATCATTGTGCATATCAGGCCAATAAAATTTTTTTTTTAAGTATTTAACCATTTTGTCACATCCAACATGCTTCAGCCTGTTAACATGATAATAATCCAAAACAATAGTGATGAGATGTTGCCGAATCCCTTCTAAATTTTCTTTTTTTTTATAATCTTGAAAGGCAGCTCAGTTTCCCCATACGCTTTTATGTTGAAAAAAGATTGTGGATATGGGTTCTTTTTCTGTTCTTTTTACATATCTAATCCGGAAAGTGGGCTTACATCACGTAAGATTAGTAAATGTATTTCTTCATTGTTTTTTGAATTCGAATGGTTTTTTCTTGATAAATAATCTGCATTTGCATTAGCTTGTCGTTTATTGTATTTGATATCAAAGTCGAATTCAGATAGGCGTAAAGCCCATCTGACTAGTCTTGGGCTCTGAGCATCCATGAGCCGTTTCAACGATTGATGATCTGTTTCAATCGTGAAGTAGGATCCTATTATATATGGTCTGAACTGCTCGCAAGCCCATATAATTGCCAGCGCTTCTTTTTCCTTTATGTGCCATTTCCTCTCCGCCGGTTGCAGGGTCCTACTTATGCACATGATTACATGTTCAACTCCTTCAATTTCTTGACACTAGACGGCTCCTAATCCCTTTTCAGACGCATCACACTGGATTTTAAAAGGATATGATAAATCTGGATATTTTAGTAATGGCTCACTAGTTAAAAGTTCTTTTAGGGGCCGAAAAATCACCTCGTGGTTCTTTTCCCAACGAAAATTAAAATCGTCCCTAGTCAATTCAAATAAGTCCGCTAAGAGTTTGGCATAGTCCTTAACAAAGCGCCGATAATAACCAGCAAGACCCAAGAAACTTCTGAGCTCATTCTTGTCTTTAGGAGTTTTTAATTTCCTTATTGCTTCAACTTTTCTAGGGTCAGGACTAACTCTTTTTTCTGAAACTCTGTGTCCTAAATAGGTCAACTTTTTACGAAAGAAAGAACATTTTGATTCCTTTATTCTTAGATTTGCTTCACGTATTCTTTTAAAGACTAAATTTAAATGGTTTATGTGTTCTTCAAAAGACTTGGAAAAAATTATGACATCATCTTATACACTAGACAGCAAAACTATTTTAAACCTCCTAAAGCTGCATCCATATACCTTTGGAAGGTAGCAGGTGAGTTTGAAAGTCCAAATGGCATAATCAAAAATTCATAAAGTCCACAATGACTTATAAACGCAGTCTTCTCTCTATCTGCCTCAGCCATCGGAATTTGCCAGTATCCCGACGTTAAATCTAGTGTAGAGAAGTATTTGGCTTTACCCAAAGAGTCCAAACAGTCATCTTTCCTAGGTAGAGGATAAACGTCCCTTTTTGTTATTGTATTTAATTCCCTATAATCAATACAAAACCTAACACTCCCGTCCTTCTTGCCAACCAGAACAACATGAGCAGCCCACGTACTTTTTGACAGCTGAATGACCCCGTCATTTAAGATGTCCTTAATATGCTCCTCAATAATTCCCTTCTCTTTGACACTTGTCCTACGAGGAGGGAAACTTTTCGGAAAGTAATTCCCCGTATTTATGAATGAGTCACTTCCTTAGCTTTTCCTGGTTTGGTCAATTTTTTTGAAAACAAATCTTTATTTTCTTTCAAAAATTCTTTTAAACTGTTAATTTGATTTGGCTTTAGATCAGCGCCCTGTAAGTCTATTCCCTCTGGAAGCTTGTCTTGAATCTTATCTATGATCTTTTGGGAGTCTTGCATCTTATTTCCTACATTTTTATCGGTGTCAAAATTGATATTCAAAAACTTGAAATTCTTTTTTTTAAAGTTTTCTAAGTGTCCCACAATTGTTCCTTTAGGTAAACTCACCGTTTTTTTAGAAAGATTAGAAATATCTAATTAAATTTCATCCTGATACTCAATAATACCTTTAGCAACAAAAAGACTAAAATTTTCCACTAGATGAGGATTATTTTTAACAAAAACATTAATCCAAAAGGTTTTATTTGGTTTGGTAATTGTAACGTAAGAAGAGAATGGTAGTAAAAAAATGTCTTCCATAGTGTACAAGTAAAAATTTTTTCTTTCCAATTTAATTGGATCGTAAAAATCATGATCAGGATCAATAATTATTATTTTAGTTCTAGGTCTTATGGCTACATCGTACTTGAGAATAAAATCCATTCCTAGAATGCAGTCATAAGGAAGCTCTTCAACTACATAAAATTCGACTACATAACTGTCACTATGAATTTGAATAGGGAACTCAACCTTCTCAGTTGTAACTATCTTAGAATTGTTACCAACAATGATGTCACATAGCTGCTTTAGAGGAATTCTAAATATTTCTGTTCCCAAGTTCTCTAAAAAAAAGTTCCTAAAATAATTTTTACTAGCACCTGTGTCTAGGCAATTCTTAATTCTAGTGCCAAAAATTTCTGCAGGGATCTCTAACAAATTGTCTTCCGTTAAACTTATATTAAAAGATTTATGGACATTTAAACTAATGTTATCGTCCTCTTGAGAATTTTCTGGGGATGGCAGGTGGGAAAAAGGAGAGTGGTAAAGACATGGGTCATAAAAAGAATAAGAGCAGAGTTTATCTATGTTTATTAACGAATCATCATTTTTTTCGTTATTTAAATTATTAGCATTGTTGACAGGATTTATATTTGAGGCGTTTCCGGTCTGAGACTTAAGGTTCTGATTGCTCAGGTTAATTCGAGCTAGAGTTGCACAATCGAGTCTTAGATGTCCCACCTGATTGTAAACATAGCATCTCTTATTAAAATTCTTACCTTGATGGTTCCACTTCTTGCTTTGTTGATTTTTGAATTTGGGTCGATTCGATTTGGATTTCAGAAAATTGTCTATTGAATTTTGGTTGACATGATTCGTGTTCGGTAAGTTTGATATCACCTCTTTTCTTAATACTTTTTGAATTCGGTCGCAATTTGACTTGATACTTTTGTCGATTTGATCGAGTAAGGTAGTTAGAATTGTTATCGGAATTGACGGGTCATCAGTTTTTGTTTCTTGTTTCGTTTTTTGGTCATTTTGGGACGCAACCATTAGCTTATCTTTTTTTAAAAATCTAATTGATTAATCATCCTTTCCAAAAAAAATTCCATTTTGGTTTTCTCCTAAACAGCCTACTTGTTTTGTCATTTAGTGGGTTATGGAGGCTATACACATTAAATTGATCGTGTATTCCATAATTTAATTTAATTGAGAGAATTTCTGAAGAAAACTTATCAAATGAAAAATCTTAATTTAATAAATTCTATGTCTTCCTCAACTAAAATAGCTACTACTCCTTCATATTTATTAAGTGGCTTAGTATTTGAAAAGTAATTATTAAAATTAAAATAAATATTTGATTCACTCAAAACAACTTTTATTTCGTTAAGTAAAACCTTGTCAGGACTTTTCTGAGCCAAAAAAATTTTTAAAAGTTTACCTTACCAGGAAGATGAGCACAATTTATATGTGTAATTGCTAACCTTTTTTTTTTAATTTTTTTCTTTTAGCAATTAGAACGGGCTAGCTGATTGTTGAGTAACTGTGTTTATTTTATAAGAGGATATATTTTCTGGGCTTCTAATTTGTTTTTTATGTTGTTTCGTCGAAGTTGTCGTTTCTAAATCATCGCTCTTATCTGCTGACTTTAAACACTATTTTTTTGGGTCGTTTTTTTCTTGTTCTGTTTCATATTGTCTTTTGATTTGGTCTCTTATTTAGACAAACTGAAGAAACTTGTTTCGATCATTTTGAACGGATGTCGGGACCATCGGTTAAAGTGGAAACTGCCTAAAATTTAAGTGGTCTTCTAGGATTGGACCTATTAAAATTTGAGCTTTTGAATGGAGAAATGCTATAGAGTCATTTGATACGTTTGGTTGATATTCTCGGGTTTTTGGCGTTAATTTACAAATTCATCCATGTTTTTTTGAATATCTTCTTGTTCTATATTGAGCTCACTTTAGTCAATTTTTTGTCTATCTTTTGACTTCAACTTCTCAGCTATGGTACATTGTTTGTCAAATAACCTTTTTGAAGACATTTTCCGCATAAGGATTCCTTAACTGGACATTTTGCTAAATTATGGTTTTTTATCGTCACAACAATAGCATTTTCAACCTTAATTTTTTATAGGTCTATCTTCTAGTTATAGTTTTTTTCAAGAAATTTTCTTGATTTTTAGCCCATCAATTCGAAAGGTATAAAAAAATTTTTGAGTAATTCGCATTTAAAATTACTGGGTAAGAAATAAAAACGAAAGTACTGTACCTTAAAGGATCCGGTAATTTTTTTGCATGTTCAAGACTAAAACTTGTTGCTTTAATATTGATTTTCAGATTATAAATATTTTGAGAGTTGCATGCCGAGTTTAATTTGATAATCCATACTTTATTGGGCCAGAAATTGTAAATCGACGTGATTGCATTTTTTTCGTCTTTGTCGAGCGCAATGAACAGAGTCTTGTGAGTAACTGGTTGTCGAGCTTCTTTGAAATTTAGCTTGACCGAATTCTTTCGAATTCTTGAAAACCCATAGAATGATTTCGCTTGGATTAATTAGCAATATGACTAACATCAAGATTTGTTTCGTAACGACGCTTTAAATTTTTTAAATTCTATTTTGTGATAAGCCAAACGCCAATTTTATCAAATAATATCTATTACTTTTATACTTAAATTCGTTTATGTTATTTAGTACTTGTTCTAAAGGCAGATTGTTTTAAACGCTTGATACTCTGTTTGTGACAAATTGGGACTTTGATTACAGTTTTTGACTTTATGTCTTTCTATTTGTAATTCGTTTGACCTTATTTGAAAAATTGTTCATTTTTAAAACACTTTTTTTAAGCCAGTTAATTTCATCAAAGCACCTGTTTTTTTTAAATATTTGCGTTAATTCACCTCTTTTATAACTTGTTTTAACTTACTTTACTTTTATCTTTTTTTTCCTTAAATTTTTATTTTATTTTTAATTATTTTTTATTTATTTTTTTTAATCTGAAGGAGCGTTACCACAGCATAATACAAATAAATAAATAGTAATAATTATTCTTTTCATAGTTTCAGTAATAAAATTTACTCAAATATTTAGTAGATCCTCAAATTTTTCTTAATCAACACAAGTAAAAAAAAGTTGATTCTTTTTAAGGGGATTCATATTTGAAATATATATACTTCAAACTCAGTTAGAAATAATTGTTTAGCTTACTTGTCTTAATTTGACTTGCAAATTGCCTCTAAATCAGTCAAATTCTTCTCTTTTACTGAATTTGTTTCGTTTAGACTAATTTTTGTAGAATAAAATAAAACAATAAATATGAATGAATGATCAAATAAAATTTTTCCATTTTAATTTTTATGCTACTATTGATTTATTTTTTGAATTTTTAAACATGTTGTTTTAAACAATATTTTTTAATTTAAAAACTGAAATATATTTTATATAATAGAATTAATTTAAGTGATTAAAATTAAAAAAATCTGCTTGGTATTTTACAGTAAATTCAAAAAATAAAAAAGTAAATAGTATTATAATTAATTGGTATTTCAAAAAAAAATTGTACGCATAATTTAAGAAACAAATATTGCAATATAAGCGAGAAAAAAAATTTGATATTTGGTCATAAATTTTGTTTAACTTTTAGAAAAACACATAATTTTTACCTCAAAATCATGTTATTACATTTTATATTGATCAAATTTAGATATTTATGATAATTATGCTACCCGCTTACGATCGTCTAAAACCGAACTCATTTAATCCCATAATAAAAAAATCTGCTGAAATTGATTTAGCTCAGGGTGTGATTGAACGGTTTGATTGTCCAATCCTTAATGAAACTGGATGTATGTATCATTTTGTACCAAACTTACAAATTCAGTAATTTATAAACTAACTCACTACTAACTACTAATTTATTATTAAATAAGTAGTAAGTTAGTTTATAAATTACTAATTTATTATTTAGTTAACATTTGATTTAGAAAAATTATCTGAATTTCAAACTTTTTCAATTGTTTTCAATGCATTAGAAAGCCTCAATTTCAACATATTTTACTTTCAAGGTTTTGCTATTTAGAAAAAAATTAATAAAACTATAAATTTTTTAAAGTTAAACAAAATTTTTTATCTAAAAAAGGCTATTTTTAGTTTCCGAATTCAAATAATTTTTATACAAATAAAAAGATTTCAAAGCTCATTTTTTTTTCTCAAATTATTTTTAGAATATTTGAACAATAAATTAAAAGGAAAGTTTTCCTCGTATTATGTTTGAATAAAATTTTAAAAAGAAAAAAATCAGAAAAAAATTTGTTTTGTAAAATTTTATTAAATCCATAAAAAATTTATTAAATGAAATTCAATATTTTTTAACATTTTTTTTAAGCAATGACACATGAGTCATTTCATTTAAAAGAGAGCAGTACTTATAAGCAACTTTATGAAAGTGTTAAAGATAAAGATCAACAACATATTATACATCCCGATGAACCAATCGTTGTCTGTAGGCTAAATGATATTAAAGAGAATCTAGAGGGTGATTATGGAAGAGTTAAAATATTTTATGATATTATTTACCTTCATCCAGAGTCTCAAGTCCACGCAATAGCAAAATGCAAGATTCTCGTTGATATTAATAGATCTCTTCCTGATACCGTTCGTAATTCATATTTTTATGCTTCAATGCTTGTGCCTGTATTCAACAAATATGCATGTGGAGGCATACATTTCAAATATCCTGATTTTAACTTTTTCAAGGGACATAACGTTGAAAATTTGGTTCTAGTTGGCGAAATAGTATTCCGGCATGAAACAGAAAAACAAATTCTTCTTGAATCAATACATTATCTTACTGAATACACTCCTATCCAGCTCTCTATTACTGTAGTTCTTCCTCGCCACTTTTATACTGGATTTAGAATGCAACTAATTTTGATGCATAGGGATATTGAATTCGATCCTGAGAAAAGAAATCTATTGATATCGTTATTAGAAAATGGAGAAAAAAAAATTGACGAATGTACCAAATACGACTGTCCATTGAATATTTTAGAATGGAAAAATAATCAATCACTTGCAGCTATGTTCAATGTAAAACCGATCAAAGTAATTGAATACAGTGAAGATGACTTTTATCAAGGTAATCCGATTAAATTTGATATTCCAGGTTCTATTTTCGATTACTCAGAATCTATCAAAATAACCATCGAATTTGAAACAATTCAAGCAATAAAATTGGAATGGGAAAAACACACAAATAGATATCCTTAAATATAAAATAAAATTCTAGCTGAATTTAGTTAAAAAAATTTTTACTAATAAATTTTCTACAAATAAAAAATTAAAATTTTTCTTATCTTTGTTTAAGTAAAAAAAATTTTAAAACATGATTACTCAAATATTTAAAAGCTGTTTATAATTTTTGATGCGATATTCAAAAATAGGATAAATGATTCACTTTTAACAATTGACAATATTATTATTTATTTGTTTTTCTGTACCGAGGTAATGCTTCTTCAGAATAAAATAAGATATGATAAGAATTAAGTAATCTTTTTAAAAAAATGTAAAGGAAGTTTAAAAACAAAGGTTGTAATAGGTTGTTTCATGTGATAAAAGTTTACATTGTTGAAGCTTCATGAAAAAAGAGAATATAGTAAAGTAGCAACTACATAATGGATTAGGGTTTTCAATATAACTTGATTTGAAGTCTTGTTTGTTTTTATCCACTCAGTTCTATCCCAACTTATCTCTCACTCGACTCAAAAAGCCGATTCTAAACTGTTTGTAATTTAAGTTTATTTAAAGCCTCATAATGTAATATGTGGGAGGGAGTAAAATTTTTTTACTTTAGGATACATCTGACTTCTGTGTTATGAAAATCTTTTAGTTTTTTGATATTATTTTCCAAAAAAGAATTCAGGCAATGAAAAGAATAGTCTAAAATTGATCTGACGAAAGTTTTTTATAATTTTCCTAGCGTGTTTTGAGTAAGATCCCATTTTTTTATTTGACAATATTTTAATAATATTTAACCTTTTATTACATCTTTCTTTAATCTCGTCTCCCAATATATTAAAGTTTAACTTAGAATCAAATTTAATTCCAAGAAACTCGATTTCTTTTTTGACTTACTTTTCTGTTTTCATAAATTTTTAAGTATAGATTTTCACTCTGTTTTTTGTACCTAGAAGAGATTTTTCAATTGATATCTTCATTTTCCATTTAACAAGCCATTGTTCTAGTTCGTTGGTATATTTATTAATCTTATTTTCAAAGTTCCCCTTTTTTGTTATAAAGAAGAATGTAACTAGATAATACGCAAGAAGCAGAGAGTATTCATTGTTTGCTTTGTTTCTTTGGGGATGTCATTAATATATATAATAAATAAAAGATGACTGATTACTGAGCCTTGGAGAGTACCTGCAGTTATTTAAGGTTTTAAAAATATCAAGAAACAGGAGGCCGCGAACTTTTTTCTATTAAATGATCCCACAATTTTTTGAATTAAAAAGAAAAGATAATCTGATGTTCTCCTATGTTTCCTAGATCCATACTGTTCATGAATAAGGAGTGAATTTTCTTCCAAAAAATTGTATAATCTTGAATATACTTGAATTACTCGTTTTACGAATTGGTCTATAATTTAAAGGATCTTGTAAAGTAGAGGCCTTTTTTTGAATCATAGTAATTTTTGAAGTTTTCCAAACTTTTCGGATTTACCTTCTCTAAGAGATAAATTGATAAGTTCTAAGATTTCTATTAATTAATTTAACATTAAATAAGTTTTTTAACATAAGATTATGAATTTTGTTCAGGTCCTTTATAATTTTTTTTTCAAGCATATCTTAAATAAAAAATATTATAAATTTATCTAATTTTTTCTATAAAAGAATCTTATTTTCATTGAAAAAAGTATTAAAAACGATTTAAATAAAAGATTCAAAAAAGTCATCCGGTTTTTGAGTGTTAAAAAAATTTAGATTATTCATGTTTAACCGGGGAAATTTAAAAAATTATACTTAAATTATTGATTTTTAGAAATTAGTTTTATGAAAATTGTTTATCCTTGATCATCTATTATACCTATTTTTAGAGAGTCTAGCAAAATCACCAAACTAACTGAAAGCTATTTTATATTTATTAAGAAATTATTTTTCATTATTTTAAATTCTGTGAAAAAAATTCTAACAATTTCAAAAAAATCTTTATTTAAAATCAAAAAAGTTTGAATCGAACAAATTGAACTTTTTTTTCAGTAGATGAAGTATTTAGATTTAAAAAATCAAATTAGAACCACCATTTTTCGAATTCTTTCAATTTCTTTTTCAAGTTTATCTTCTGAAAGCTTAATTTTACCATCAACAACCCTTTGAAGTGCAATTATTGAATCTTGAACACTTTCGAAGCCCGTTTTCAATTCTTTTTTTAATTTATCATGCTCATTAGATGATTTGTTAAATCTATCATCAATTCCTTTATTAACTTTGTTCTCTAATTTCTGAAACAACAATTTTTTTTAGACTAAATTCAAAGAAAAATTAAATTTACTTCAATACTAGTAGACAATTTGTTTAGATTTTTATGAAATTCGTCTTCGAATGAAACAAATCGTTTATTCATTGATTGCGTATACTCTTCGATTTTTCTGTCTAAACGATCAAATTTTTCTGTATTGCGTTGGCTATCATCTATTTTGGAATTCAGTCTGCTTTCCAATCGAGACAAATCACTTTCTTGATTAGCTTTCAACTGGTTCACTTGACTGCGAATATCATCAAGCATCTTTTTTCCAAAAAAAATCACAATTTTTAATTTTCTATTAAATATAAATTTTACAGTTCGAGTTTTTCCATCAATTAGCTGAATCTGTTTAACTGTATCTCCTTCTACATTTTTCAAAACCATTGTCTGTTCCATCATCACGGAATCAAATTTTTTGTTCAATTCATTTATCTATTTTAAAATTAATTCTAAAAGTAGAAAAAACTAAATTATTTAGGCAAAAAATAACCAACTCTGCTCTCAATTTCATTCATTCTCAATTGAGCGGATCGGTTGTTATCCTGGTACTGAAATTGTAGTTCCTTCAAACTGTTCGAGTGATTCATCATGTCATTTTCAATTCTATTTAGCTGGTTGTCGTGCCTGGTTAGTTTAAACTGATGATCTTTATTTATGGCCATGAAATTAGCTTGTAGATCATTCGTTTTGAATTCTACATTATTCATTTGAAAAGCTCGTTCAGCCAACTGAGAGTCCAAAGCTTCGATGTCAGTGTTCAATTTTTTACATACTGAAGAAATGACACGAATTTGCTCATCCAGTACTAGACGCGCTCGTCGTTCATCTGACAAAAATTCCGACATTCCTTAAATGAATATTTGAAAAAATAATTTCTTTATGATTTAACATAGAATCTGACTATCAGCTGGTACATTTAATGGCTCATTTAAAGTTATTGGCTGAATGATCGGTGGTAATCTAGGGGTTGTGTCTCTACGTGGTGTAAAATTCGACATATTTAATACAGAAATTTAAATTCGCATTGATTTAAAATGTCAGATTCTAGTCAAAATTTATGACGCATACATAAATAATTATACATACCTCTGTAAAACTCTAATCAATCAAAATGTTTCTTATTAAAAAAGGTAAATCGAAAATTTTGGTTTTTCAATACAAAAAATGTAAATTCATCACAATAATATATACAGTTCCTAAGGAAACTTGAATTTATTTTAATATATTAAGATTCTGATAAAAGTTTACCTGAATAGCATGAGAATTCTTAATTTATTTTTTAATTTAAAAAAAAAAAGTGAAGACAGTGATGCATTGAATTTTGTACTCCTCAAAGAGAGTGGGATTTTATAACACATATACTTTATGATTGTTTCTCTATGCATTTGAATCTAGAACTTAGAACTCACGCTAAAAATGGAAAAATATTGAGGAAGGTTATTTAGAACAAAAAAATTCTATCGTTGTAGCTATAGACAAAATCCAGATAACGATTTTGGCTGATTATTTAGAATACTTGGAACAATTTCTTTCAGTTCATTCAATTCAATTCACCCAGGCTCCTCTTTTCAAATATAAAATATTAAATGTTCGTAGTATATGATAAAACTCTAATATTTTTCTTTTGAAATCATTCCTTCACTATTGTATGATGCACTATATGTAAAAATCTAAGCAAAAGAAAACACATCAATCTCCACATTTTGATGCTGAATTTAGATCATGAAGAATATTTAGGGATTATTGTTATCATAATTATATGATGGACAAAATTGAACAGAATCATTTTAGAGAAGCTAGAAGGAAGCATCAAAAAGCAAAATTATTTTTAAAGGCTAAAAAGTCAAAAATTTTGGAATTTTTATAAAACATCCACAAAATTTAGAGGAGATGCTGACTTTGACAGCTTTCCAGAAGAACTTTATTGGGATGTTAAAAAAGCCTCAACTACTGTTTATCAAGTGGAAATGTTTAATAGCTGCTTGCATTGATTCTTCCTCTTTGTCAAGTGAAACTGAAAAAAAAAGGCTGCTGACAAACTTCCTTCATCAAGCGCTCTGGAATTAAAACTAAAGTAATTGAAAATATTCATTCTTTTCAAGCAACCATCCATGAGTAAGTAGGTGAAATAAATAAAGTATTTGATTTTATTGATACAAATTTATTGCTTTTAACACTTGAAGCACCCAACATTTTTTCACATTTTTTTAATTCAAAAATAATTTATAAAAATACTATGATAAATTTCATATTTTTAAAGAAAACCTTAAAATCTACATTATAAAAAAAAAAAGATATATTAATTTATACAATTAATTATAGTTAAATACAATTTAATTAATTTGAAAAATCTATTCAAAAGATAAGAAGATTTAAAAATTTTTCAAACGATTCAAATTAACTTTTTCCAAGGTTAATCAACATAACATTATTAAATTAATCAAACTAATATAGCAGATATTCATAAAAGCAAAATCAAAATAGCTAGGTTAGAAAAAATTTATTGAAAATAGCAAAGTAAATTAAAAAAGCTGACATAAGCTAAGAATTTTAACTGAAAAATATAAAAAAAGCTGAACTTAGGCTTTAAAAAAACTAGAATATTTAACTTAAGCAGAAGAAGGATGCTTGGAAAATTTAATAAAAAAAATTATACTAAAAAATTTTGGGTAATTCGGGAGTAACTAATTGATAATTTTATGAACCTACCAGAGCACAATTTTACTCTTTTGCAAAAAAAATTGTCATACAAGTGTAGTTGTATATGTTGTTTTTTTTTTCTATTTATTTCAAACTCATGTAATCATTGTTTTTAATTTTTCATTAAAATCAATTTAACCTTTTTATGATTATTGTAAAATTTACTAATTGTACCCCAATACATTAGGGCTGAAAAGAGGGATATAATCCACTTTGAACTGTCCTGGGCTGTAAAATGCCAAAATTATTAAAAACTGATTATTTCAATTTTTTTTGTTAACTTAACAGTGCTAACTAATTTAATTATTGCTATTTTAGCACAGCTTTTTTTCCATGCTTTTTTAACCTATCTTTTTTTCACAAAATGCCAAAAAGTGCTATTTTGTTATTTGCTTTTTTGGTGGATCCATTGATGGAAGAAGCTATTTTCAAAAATTTCAACGATTAAAAATTCTTCCAGAAAATTTTATTTACAAAATTTAAACACTTAAAATTTAAATAAAATTAAAAAAAAATTGAGCATGATATGTGTTTTATTCAGGCCTTTGCTCAGTTGAACTGAAATTTTTTTGTCCTTCATTTATAAATGAATTTTCTGCAGAACAACAATTGCTAAACGATTGATCCCTATTAACTTGCAAGCAGCTTCTAGATGATTGCAAATTTGGCTTATAGTCTACTGTTAAATTGAATTGAGCGTTTTTTCTATTTGTTTGAATATTTTCCGTCTTGCATGCGTACAATATGTTCATGAAAATAAAACCAAATTCTTGTCTAAATTTGGCTGGTCCAAAAACAATATAGAGCAAAAAATTAATACTAGAATTGCACATTATTAAGAAATTTGATAGATCGAGACAAATTGAAGCGAATGCGCTTTTATCAAACTCGATAGTTGGGTAAATTGCATAGATTATTTTGGCGATAGCGGCAGGAAAATGACATACAAAAAAGATGGCAACTACACCAAATAGTGTGAGCGTCAATGCTCGTCCTCTATGTGAATTTTTGCTATGCTGTATATTCGAGCTCGATGACGGTTTGGTAAAGCTCAAGCTTGAAACAATGCTTGATTTTGGAGCTAATGTGCATCCAAGCGTTGTTTCTTTTAGCTCAGACTCGTTTTTAGAGGCCTCATCACAATTTGTATTGACTGAATTGTAGTCCTTAAGAATTTGACTTGGATCTCTTTTCAGTCTGTATTTTTTACATCGATTTTTAGATTTGAAATAGGCACGTAATAGAACTAAATTGAATATTAGAATGAGAATAAATGGAAATATATAAATGGCTATCATGTAAAACCAGAGGTGAAATATTTGACGGAATAGACGCGTTTGACCAAAACTAGTAATTGTCGTAAAGACATACGTTTTGTGCTGAATTTCAATTGAACTTAGCTTTTTTTCAAACATTTGTGGTATCAAATAAACAGTGGCCATTACATACAACATCATAATTGTTAACTTAACTCTTTTTATTTTATTTCTGGTGGTCACTTGATTTTTCAGACAATCTGAATTTGATTCTAGATTAGATATTGATACATTTTTAAATGTTGAATGCTCTTTTGACCGAACCGAGCACCAACATAAAGGAATAAAACAATTTTTTTTTGAATAAAATTTTAACTCATAGGTATTTTGTGTACAGTTGTTTTTTAGTTTAACATGACAAAGAAATGCTTGTGAATGTTCAGAACTCTTGTTGTTTGAATCATTGAGCGCATATTTGCGTCTTTTAATTGAGCTAAAAAAATTAGATGGTTTGACAATAGATCGGCATCGGTGAATGGAAAAGGCGCAAATAAGCCAAACACTCAGAGCCTGAAGAGTGGTTGCTATAGGATGCGTGTATACTGATATACTTAAGCAAAATTCTCGGTATTTGGTTAAGTTTATTTCCAAATATGGAGGTGGCATGTACTCGAGCATATTTAATATGGCGAATATACAACTGAACAAGTCACAAAAACTCAATGCTGTAAGATAAGCATAAAAACTGGAGAGTTTGTACTCGAATGAAAAATTTTGTCGAGACCTCGGATTAAACGAATATTTTCGGCCTCTTGTAAGACTTGGCATGAATAGAATATACAAACTTATAATGTTACCTAGTATGCCAAATACTGATATTACAACTCCTAGTGACCCGAAAACATGTCTCCAGATCTCTAGGTCCGAATTGTGACGAACTTCGTAATATATTTGATGCTGCAAATAGTCATTTTGTATTTCAGTCACATTTAAGTGACTTGAATTTTTTGCATTCATTACTAATTATCTAAAATTTGGCTATAAATCACCTTTTAAAATAAAATCTAGCTTTTATTAAAAAAATATTTATTTATGAAAAATCAAAGAAATAAATTAGAATTTTAGATTTATCAAATTTTGTGTTTTATTTATATGAAAAATTTTATGTTTTTTAACATTATTAAATTGTTAAATTTATTTTTTTGTTTTCTGCTCTGAACTAATGCTCCGTTAGATCAAAAAAAAAGTAAAATTTATAATCAAAATAAAAAAGAATAAAAAAGAAAATGTAGCAGATAATTTTGAGTTAGCTGAGACTACTAATGAGCGCGATCTTGGTGTAATGGTGAACAACAAACTCAAATGGAATGATCAAATTGATAACTGCGTTAATAAAGCTAACAACATACTTGGTATGCTCAATAAAACGTTCGTGGATGCTCAATCGTTTTTGCAGCTTTATAAAACATATGTTAGACCGCATCTAGTCAAAGAAGAGCAACGATCCACAAACAAGAAGCTTGAACTATGAGTCAAGATTAGCTAACTTGAGATTAGAAACTCTAAAAGAAAGGCGAGAGCGTGGTGATCTTATCCAATTCTATAAAATCGACAAAAAGTACAATCATGTTAATTGGTACTACGATGCGAAACTCATGAGCTCAGTG
>PJRA01000005.1:3780793-3837698 GCA_016987375.1 Brachionus koreanus
ACCAATCAGTTCAAAAACAGATTGGACAAACTCGGTAGAAACAAAAAAAACGAAAAGTCTACTATAGCGTGATTACGTTAGTCTTCCTGCTTTGTCAGTTTAGTTAAACTAAACCTGACCGTGAATATTAACTATTATTATTATTATTTAAAAGAGAATAAAAATAGATAAAATGAAATAAGGAGTAGATAGCATTGAAGGAGAGATATGCTGGGGATGGACTTAAAGACAATTCATAGCTTAAAACTGTGACT
This sequence comes from Brachionus koreanus, assembly GCA_016987375.1. Taxonomy (NCBI): domain Eukaryota; kingdom Metazoa; phylum Rotifera; class Eurotatoria; order Ploima; family Brachionidae; genus Brachionus; species Brachionus koreanus. The sequence goes on from PJRA01000005.1 coordinate 3,781,048, forward strand.
TAAAAACAAGTCTGTAGGGAGTTTGAGTTTATTCAAGAAAAGAAAAGTCTATAATAAATCCAAAAAGAGACTTAAAGAGATTACCTTGTGTCCTATAACTTAGATCCCATTTTTCCTTAGACAAAATCTTAATCAAATTTAATACCTAGAAATTTAATTTACTATTGGCTTTCAATTTATTTCCATATAATTTAAGATCAAAATTAGAAGATTCTGTTTTTTGAGATGACGGCTAAACAGAAATTTTCATTTTCCATTTGAAAAGTCGTTTTTAAAATTCATCAAAATATTTTTCATATGTGAATACGCTAAACAATAAATGACTAATTACTGACCCTTGAAGGACATCTGCTGTAATTGTATATTCATCACTGTTTATCTAGTCAACAAGATAGTGTGGAATATTCATTTTAATAAGCATAGAAATTAGACCATCATGCCAGACTCGATCAAATGCTCAATTCTAACATTGATCTACTTAATTCTTAGACCAATTTAAAACCTAATTTTTATCATTTTTTAAATCTCCTTTAATACAAAAATATTATTAAACACAATATTTTAAATTAAGTATGGATTTTAATTGAATTTTTATCTTAATTTTTAATTAAGGTTTAGTTTAAAAAGTCTTTATTCTAATCTGTTAAAAATAACCTCTTAATAAAAAAATTTAACATGAATATCAAAAATCTAAAAAAAAAGACAGTTTTTTTCCATTATATCATTGAATTTACATGCTAATAAAAAGGATAGATTTACATAATTTGTATTATACTCAATTATTCTTAGTAGTTTTTTTTTCGTTAATAATATGATATGTTTTATGATATATAAATTTTGTTAAATAAAATGAAAAAGTATACACTTTTTTCAATTCAGTATTAAAATTTAGATAATACTTTTAGGAGATTAATCCTGGAAATTTTATTTTCTGATTGCATATTTGGTTTTAAACTATTATTACAATTTTGATAAATAAATAAAAACTAAACAAATTTTTCAAGACCAAATTTTGATGTCAAATTTATTTTATTTGATTTGAATAATCCATTATTATTAACTTTTTTTTTCGTTATTTATAAAAATTACTATGAATTAATAATTAGAAAATATTAAACTATGCTATTGTAAATGCAGTAAATTAAGATGAAAAATTCAATTTAAATTGGATAATATTTGGAAAAGTCTTTTTTAAATTAAAATTTACAAATTTTCAAAAAAATTAAATACGTTCACTTTATATTAATAAAAAATTTATTCTTATTTTAACTTTAAAGCGAAATTTTTTTTAAATTTTAACTATAGGAAAAAATAATTTTTTTTTAAATTGAACAGCTTTTCTTAATCTGCAGTCATTTATAATGATAAAACTAAAGTTTATGGGAGAAGATTCAAATTCATTTGTAATAGTAAATCTGATTATATAGTCTGATCGAAATTAAAAATTATGATTTTATTGTCTGAATAATTGAATGAATGATAACAATCTTAAATTTGAGACATTACAGATGTTATTTTATTCAGCATTTGATTAAATAATAATTATTTTTTATTATAAAATGATAAAAATTTTTTACAAATGATTTTCAATATTGAAAAACAGATGGAGAATAATTTAAATATTGACAATTAAAACAATTTCCAAACAATAAAAAAAAATGAATTACGATTAATTAAGATTGAAAAAAGTGTATCCATTTAAAAAAAATTCTAAAAATTAACTAAAAAATCAAATAGCATAAAAATCTGTAATTACTGTAATTAATCTTGAACGAATTCTTTCTTTTTCTCATGTTTGAATGAGCAAAAAAATTTGATTCAGATAGGATTTTTTAGAAATTTATATTAGAAATTATACTATTTGAGTTATTATATTTGTGCCACAAATTACCAGAGGTAATAAACATGATTGATAGAGCTCAACTTGCAATAAAGTAAAATGAAAAACTCCGAACTCATTTTTTTTCATGATTCCATAAATTGGATTAATTAAAAGTTTCGTGTCGAACGAAATCATTATTTTTAAAATTTCTTTTCATAAAAATGAAAATAGCTGTAATTTTTCCAATTTCTTTTGACTAAGCTTATTTTTATAACTATTACTATAATTTCTCTTAATTAACTTCATCGCACAAACAATCTAAATACAAAATTAAAATATTCAAGTGTTAAATATTTCTGCTGATTATTAATATAAAAAAAAAAAACTTGGACTAATTTATTTGAAAAATGAAGTCTTTATGCAATATTTGTGAAGGAAAATGATCGCTTAAAACAGTTAATTTTTTATTTAATCCTTTATAGACAAAGTGCATCTTGGCTCCGTAAAATTGATTGAAAACTGAGAAGGATTATTAAACTGAAAAAAAATTGTTTAAGGATTATTCAAATCGATTTATTTGTGTCTACCATTCTTAATGTTGACGAGTTGAGTATATAAGCACATTTTAGAAAATATATTTACGGTGAATACTTGATTTATTCTTCATTTTAACAAGCAAAAATTTTGTACAATATATCCAATTAATTTGTTTTTATAATTACTGAGTTTTATTTTAATAGACAATTATGCTATTTAAGTAAATTTTCTAAAGAAATAGTCTTTTTTTTTTATAATAAAAATCTAAGATATTTTCTGCTTCATTATGGTGACCAGCTAAAGTCTTCTTAAGAAGCTTTATTCAATTATAAAGGAATAATCTCTTGATACTCAGTGATAATACTAAGCTAATTGAATCTAAAATTCAAATTTTCTTGAGAAATTTCCGATGAATTGATTATTTATTTTTTTATTTTCTGTCTATTTCAAAATGAGATACTTAAATAGACTTGAGTCTCATTTTTTTCATTTAATTATCCAACCACTTTAAAGTGATTAATTAAAACTCTTTTAGATTAATTAATTTAAAAAACAATTGTGCTGTGTTTTCTCTTTGATTCTTTATTATTGTATTTTTGTTTTATATATAAACATTGAGAAAAAGAATAAGTTCTTAATTTGAAAGAAAGCAAATGAGGCAATTTGATTGAATAAGGCACAATCGAAGAGAAATACTATGAAGAATGAAAAATTGAGACACGAATAAGTTTTTTTAGTGTTTTTTTATAAAATTACACAATTAAACTGTCATATATGTTTCTTTCATATGTCTGTCATTGTTTATATTACAATGTTTTAACGAATATAAATATAATATGACATAATTCATCTTGATCTTTAAGGAGAAAACCTTATAATCCTTATTTAATTTTATTTTATTTATATCAGACTTCAATAAGTCATTAAAAAGAGTAATATAAAAATAATTTTACATTTTTAAATTTTTAAAAATTAGATTTTTTGTTCAATAATTTTAAAATTTAAAAAATTTTTTTGCTTACCAAATAATTTGAGAAAGTTTTTTAATTTTCTGAAAAATTGCTCAAAAAATATAGAAATATGAAAATTTATGAATGTAAAATTATTTTCATATTGCCTATAAAAGACTTTGACTTATGGATTAAATGATTGATTTTTAAAGAATATTCAATCAATATAATAAATTGTTTTTTTTTTTAAATTAAAAAATAAAGTACTTTAAATTTTTTTTTATTAAATAAAAATATTAACTTAAAATAACTTTAAATTAAAAATGTTTAGTTTTTATTTAAATCTTTAAAAAAATCTAAACTACACCTCCAAAAGTGTTGAAATTTTTAAATTTTATCACTTTTAATCAACTCTCATTTAGATGTTTTGCTTATATTATTTTTACTTATAATTATAATATAATTTCCTTTAAAAATTTCAATATTCAATATTTATATACTCTAATACATTTTGTTCATATTATTCATGAGTATATTTCAGTTTATTTATATTATAGTTTTTCACACTTAACTGGAAATTGAGAGAGAAGAAATAATAGAAGATTACGAGATTAATCATTACTCTTAGAGAGTAAGAATGTTAAACTTTTCTCAAAGTCCCGAACAGTTCGAGTTAAGTTTGGGACACTGTATTCATTTAAAACCATATAATTTATAAATATTCAAATTTTACTATAAAATAATCAATATAATTAATATAATTTTTGCTCTAAAATTTGGCGTCTGGTTTTTGGTATATAAGAAAACCAAATCCGTTGCTTCAAAGACTAAAGGGTTCTGTCGAACCTTTTGGGTTACGGCTCTTGCTTTAAAATTCAAGGAATTTTTGACAATAAATTAAATTGAATTTTTTAATTTCTATTATATAATCAATCCTAAACTATATAAAAGAATTGAACGAGATACAAGACAAAAACACATTAATGCTATTAATGTTAAAAATGTACATTAATTAGAAGATTGTTTTTGTGGTATATTGAATTTTATGATCTAATTAAAATTATCATACTAAAAAGGATTAAAATACTTTTAAAATATTTTCCGAGTAGAAAATTATTGTAGAAACATATTTCCAAATTAAGCATTCAATTATTAACTTAATTTATTATGTGTGTAAGTTTCTACAAAAAATTTCTGAATGCACAATATTTAATATGGTTTTACATCTTATGAAAATATTTCTCTTTATTAAAATTTTTCAATTAAAAATGTACCTAATTTTGTTTAAATTTTTTTCTAAGAAAATTAGGACTTTCGAAAGCTATTAAAATTTTATTTTATTTATATTTATAATTTTCCTAAAAATATAAAATTAAAAATAATAAACTTTATGAAATTTTAGTTTCGATTAAAATCTGTATGAAAAATAATCAAGTTTACAATCAAATAAGTTTTAAATGATTTATTCTTTTAAAATTCATTTTTCAGTTTTATTAATATAGTATTTACAGACTGCCATAATAGTGTTAATAGATCTATAGTTCAAGTGAATTGAAATTTAAATTCCGTTTTCCTTTGCTTTAGGCTACCAACATAAATCGGAAATGCATTTTTTCCATTATTTTGAAAAATTTTTATAATCGAAAACAAAAAAAGCTGTTTTAAGCTTTGCTTTTTGTCTCTTATTATTTTAGCCTTTAACTATCCAAAATAAAACCAATAACTCTAAATTTGAAACGAAACAAAATACTGTTTGAAAAATTAAAAATATTCGATTTAAATTTAAGGAAATATTTTTAAAAAATGTATTATTTAGTTATTGATTAAAAGAGAAAATGATATTAAGCAAACATTGGTTTTTGCTTTCAAAGCATTTTGATATTTTGTTTTTAAATAGTTTGAAATCGTTTAAAATAAATTTCTCAGATAGCAACAAAAAATTTTTTGGGATAAATAAACTATTAAAAAATTTTTAAATTTCTTCAATATCTACTATAATAAAATGATTTTTTAACATAAAATAATTTAAAAGCTTCTCGCATTTCTGATAAAATTTAAAAAATAAAATAAAACCATGCAATTTTAGAAACTAATCAGCGTTGTGTTTAATTCAAACAATTCTTTTTGAATTTTTTTTATAAAATGTATTCCAATGACTTAAAAATCGTGTTACAACACCCTTAAATTCTATTTAGTTCAAATTTTAATTTAGAATGTGAAAGTAAAGATTATGATTTTTTGAATGACAATTTGACATTTTCATGTTTGAGTTTAAAATACAATAAAGTTTTAAATTCATTGTTTATTCTTTCAAAATTAGTCGTTTTGTGACTGACGTATGTGGAAATAATAAGATGTGAATAAAAGAGAGACTCATGCGTAAATTTTTTTTTCAAAAAAAATTATAAAATTTTGTTTTACTTAAAAACATTTGGAATTTGGAATAGCCGGCCTGGTATTTGATATCTCTAGTACTATTGTACTTTCTAAACTAAATTTTCATGCTTAAAAACGTGCTATTCTACCTAATTAAATTTTCTTTTTCAGTACGTAGACTTTTTTTTTAATAAATATTTTATTTATGAATATGCTCAAATCAAAATAAAAAGTACATGCTATCAAGCTTATTGAGAGTAATGAAATGTTAAAAATTATATTCAGCGAAAAAAATTAGCTACTTTAAAATTCGGCTCATTGTAAATATTCAAAATAAAAGTTATCTTTATAAAATGAACTTGAAATCAATTATCAAAACATTTAATCTGATTTAAATGAAAGGTTCAATTAATCTCCAATTGGTGTTTTGAACTAGATAAAGTCTGAATAAAATAGGAGATAAATATATGTAAGCTGAACAAAAATTAAACTATTTTGATAAACTTTCATCAAGACAGCTATGTATACTTGATATACTCATTGGAAATAAGCAACTTTAATTTATGTAAAATAAAATTAGCGCTTACTGCATTTGCTTACCAGAAAACCTTGTCTTGTTTATATCGATGAATTAAGAAGTTTAAATGTTTAAAAATCTATATAATATAGGGTTAAACATTTGATCAATTATGTAATAATTGTTACGAAACAAACCTAATGTTGATTATAATTAAAATAGAGAGTATTTTGGGAACGCTTGTAAGCAAAATAGTACTGTGATTAAATTTTGGTAGTTATATATTCAGAGGCTCAATTTTTCAACTTAGAGCCATTTAAAATGAAAATAATTTTGAATTTATTTAAACAAAAAAAACATCTACTTATTTGTAGAATCAGACTTAGATTTTGCATCTTCAAGATTCTCTCCTGTTAAAATACAGCTTTTAATTTTTGATTTCCTCAATAATTTGAAAAAATGAGTAAAAAAGCTGTCGCTGAAAATAAATTACGTCATTTAATTTATATGAATTTTTTTAATAACAAAAATTAAGAGAATTTAGACTTAAATTCGTATTATTTTTTCCTAAATTATTTCAATTTATTTTTTTATCAAGTTCTTTTTAAAAGATATTAATACAAGATGGAAAAATATGGTGATCTCATAATCTTTAAAAAAAACAAAAAGGAGTTAAACAAAATTAATTATTCTTCTATCTCCTTAAAAGAAAATTTAAAAGAGGATTAACAGTTAAATTATCTGTGTCATAGTTAAAAGCAGATTCAGATTTTGTAAGAAGAAAACTAATCTGTAGGATTCTTTAATGTAAATAGCTATAAAAATTAAAGAGAAAGAGAGAGAGTTTTTAAATCTTACAGGAATTAAGCTAAAACGATTTTCGTAAAAAAAGAAAAGAAGGAAAAAATTAATTTTTTAATTATCGCTTAATTAATGACTCATTCAACGCTTGAATTAAAAACTTCATGCAAATTCTAAAAAAGAATAATTTTTGAAAGCTGTTTAATTACATGAAAGTTCAATTTTTTTGAAAAAAAATATCACGCCGAAATAATTGCAAGTTCTTAATAATGTACTCGAATTAAAGTATCATCAGAAATAAAGATAAAGCAGTAATAATTGATCTATCTTGATTTGTTTCATTAAATAAATAATTTATTTTAAAATTCACTAGATTTATGAAAAAGAGAAAATTTTGATTAAAATCAAACAAACAATGTTAAAATGCAATTAAAAAAGATATTTGTGAGCAATTTTTTTGATTTAATGTATTTTGGCTCGAAAGAATTAAAATTAAATGAAGAAATTAATCAATTTTGGTTGTTTTAAAAAAGCTTAGATTTTTTTTTGTTGAAAAAATTGATGTGTTTTTCCGGTAATTTGGCCTTTAGCTGCCTTAATTTATTAAAAGCACATCAGTAAATCTAATAAAAACAAAAATATCAGCAAAATTTAAAAATTCACTAAGTCATCTTTTGAATTTTGTCGTTTGATCACATTAATCTCTTGCTGTTACTCTAATAAATTAATTACTTATTAGATTGAATTTGATTCACTGTAATGTATAAAACATAGATTCAATTTTGCCTTTGGTTCTAACTTCATTAAATAAATGCTAATAATCTATTTGGTATTAAATATTTTTAATATTCTTCTTGATTTTACTAACAACAATATTAGATAATTCATACAATAAAATAATTACAATCGAAAAAGTCTTTTATTATTTAAAAAATCCGGCAAACATTTTGATTAAGTGAACAAAATAAAGATCGCTGTGGGTTTATTCAAGATTCTCGTACATAACTTTTATGATTAATTTAAATTCCAAAAATTTGTCATATCTAATAAAATTAACTTGTATTATTAAGACATAGAAAGAAACAGGAAGCTCATTGATAAGTGTTTTAAGAGTGTTTTTTCAAAATTACAAGTTATTTGATTAAGTAAATTAATCAAAATTTTCAAAAAATCAATAAATTTCCATTAATTAACTTAAAGATTCGAAAAGCTAAAAAAATATTATGATTTTTTAATTTTTATAAATCAAATTTTTATTATGCTTAAATTTATTTAGAAAAATCTAACCGCATTTAATAGCTTATTAAAAAAGAAGTTTTTGTCCTAAGGCATTTTTATTTTATTAAATTAAAGAAAACTCTTAAATTCGTCTAAAATCTTTTTTAAAGTTTTGTTGATTTTTTGCGTTTTTTAAATTTGATATTATACAATTTTGAAACTAGAATTTGATTAACCAAATTTAATCGGCCTTTTTTTTGTTATTAATATAAATAATTTTAAATTAAAATAAAATGATAGAGTCTTTTTTATTAAATATATTTTAATGAATTCAATAAGAAGTCAATTGATAGAAATTCAACAGATTAAATATTGAGAATCGAATTTAAAAAGGAAATTGATTAAAACTAATGCTGATTTTAGGGGTTTTATCTATTATTTTTATTCCTTAAACATAATTTGAAAATATTTTAGCTTTAAAACAAAAGAATGCAGATTTTTTACAGTCTAATTATTAAATAATTTGTTATCCAACGCAGATAAGAAAAATGATGGTAGAAAAAAAAACTTTTCTTATAATGTAAGATTTAAAAAATAGAAAAATTTAATGTTTAATAAAGTTATAAATCAATTAGAGTTTCTTATGTTAATTTTTTTATCATTGCTTACAAGCGGACTGGTCATGGTATTAGAATAGCAACTTTTTTTGATGCTTTTCTTTAATTTAAAATTTATTTACAGTTAGTGGTAGTATTTGTAGTAATGTTTACTATATATTAAGTGAAATAAATTATTTAAAATATGATTTATGACTTTTTAAGAAAAATCTTGAAAAAGTAAATGAAAATGGGTAAAATTTTTTTATTTTCTTTAATATTTAAAAGAAAATGAAAAATATTATTTCTCATAGCTTTTTACTTTAACAAATAAGCAAAGTTGAACAAAAATGCTAAAGCATAAATTCTTGATGATTGCTGTTAAAAAAAAATTTTTTAGAGTCTTTATTTTGAAAATTATAAAAGGTTTTTTTAATCATCTAAATAGAATTCTTGATGCAAAATAGACCTAAGTAAGTACTCAAAAAAATGTTGAATGTTTCTAATCAGCTTCCTTCTAATATCTGATTGAATCAAAGCATCAAATTTAAAGGGTTGGTTAGTTTTAAAAACTGCTTATGTAAAATATGAAAATTATGAAGCAAAACCTAACAATCTTATTAATCAATTAAAACAGATATGAACTCTCGATCCTAAGGAATATTTTATTTTCATTTTGGTATTTTAAAAATCTTAGAAGAATATTAATATCTTAGTTACTCAAAAATAATGTCTGAAATCTTAATAGAACAAACAATTGATCATAAAAACAAATATCAATTAACAAAAAGAGAAGTTTTATTTAAAATAAATTTTAAAATATATCCAATATTAAAACTAAAGAATATTTTAAGTGATAATTGAAATTGTTCATTATATATGCTTCAAATATTAATTTGGAAATAGAATTTTAAGAAAAAGCGAAATCTGACTAAAAATTTTTGTTTTCAAAATTTTGTAAATTTAATTATCAAAGGACTGGGATACTTTAATTGATTGATGACATAAGAAAACTCCTGAACCGCAATTAATCTTCATTTATTTTTTAATAAAAATTATTTTGATATAATCTGAAAAATAAAATTTTAATTGCAAATAAGTTTAGTTTAGCAAAAAATGATGTTATCCATTCATTCAACTAGTTGAAATTATTATAGTTACTCTAATTTTTTTTCTCTTATTTTTTTTTTACTTTACATCGCCTTAAAGACGTTAATTAGATGAATGAACTAGTATAAATTAGATAATTTAGAAATATTAATTAAAATATAAGAAAATAAAATAAAAAATTTTTTATCAATTTTATTCAATCTTAAACATTTAAAACTAAAATTATCAAACTAAAGACTGTTCAAAAGTCAAATTATATGATTTTTGAAAAAAGTACAAAATCCAAAAACAATTTAGACCTTAAAATTTACAATAACAACTTGAATCGTATGGAAAAAGTTAAGCTCTTAGGCACCACAAAACTTACATCTAGTCCAATGATAGAGGCTGTAAAAAAACGTTCCAATTCAAACATTAACATAATAAAATATCTATCAAATAAAAACTGGGCTCTGAAACCCAAAACATCATAAAATCTATACATACTAGTTATTAAATAATATAATTTTCTTTATTTATTTATTCTAACAAGCACTGTTATCTTCATATCATCTTGTATTGCATAAAAATTGAGCCTTTTTACATTAGCATATTTTCAAAAAACATTAGGAAGTTCAGGTGCATTTGACCATTCCTTAACGATCATAAATCCAGATCACGTTTACAGCATGCCTAACGCTCAAAGATTTATCAAATCTTAGTTTTAAAACAAATGAACAATCTTTGACTAAATCAAAACTATTGTAAATAGGAAATTCAAAACACCTGCCTCACAAGCTAACCTTATAGTCTTTGTCGTTTATGCAACATAATAGATTAGGAGTAGATTAGGATCAACAAAATAACAAAATTCCCAATATGGACCCCTTGAGAATATTTTTTACTCATGGTCTTCATTAACTCAGCCATTAAACTTTTTTTTTAACCCTAGAACGCCCGGCAGGAGTTAAAAAAAACCCTTTTAAATTTAATGTGTAATAAGAAAAAAATAAGCATATTAGTGAAAAAAAAAAGTTTTATTTAAGTTAATTATTCTTTATTTTTATATTACATTATCAAAAAAATTATCACAGACTTCTTCATTTGTTCATATTTATTAATTAATAAACAATATGCAAAAAAAAATATTAAAAAAAAATTATCGATTCGATTCTTCCTTAAATATGGAAAGCCGATCAATATATATATGTAGAAAACACATCGACTAACAACTAACAACCAAAATTTTTGCCAAATTTATCAGATCTATTTGTCATGTATTATAAGAAGCTTCATCTGCATTTTGATGGCAGCAATTGCTCATCAACATTTAAGAATTGATTTGGTCGGTAGTAAGCTTTAGAGTTTTCAATTAGACGTTTCAACAAACAGCTTTCATATGTTACACGCTATGATCTTGATATCTTATTGTCAAATCCGAGATATTTCATTAGCGGGAAAAAGCGTTTTCTGGACATGAAATTGGTAATATTTGGTATACCATAGTTTTTGGATTACATTTCTATGGCAGGAATACCTGGAAAAAACATTTTTAATAGTAAAATTCCTATGAAATAAACAATATCTTTCTTTGAAAATAGATTGCAGCATTAGTTCGCTATACCCTGCCTTGAATTGGGTATGAATTTTGATTCAATATGCATAGTGTACACGTACTAATAAAAACTAACAAAAATTAGCTCACATTTGATTAAAGAAGATTCGATAAAAAGTAAATTTTTTCTATACCCTTCAATGTTTTACATCTCGATCTTTCAGCTGATGAGGCTGATCAGTCAGCATACGGAAATAAACCAAGAACATTTTTTGATAAAAAGATAGTTTTTAATTTTATTATTTTTTAAAAATTAAAAATCTGAATATTTAATATAATTAAATTTCTGACGATTATTTAAGTAAATAACTTAAATGAAAATTAAGTTTTACAAATTTACTGCTCTATTTTTTAATTTAAAAAATTTAAAATATCATTTTTGTCTCATTATTTTATACGTTTACTGATCAACCAGGAAAATTACATATTTTACATATTATATAATCTGAAGGAGAATTTTCTCGGTACAGAAAACAAATAAATAAATAATAAAAGTACCCTTCAAATTATTGATTCAAAAAATTAAAAGAAAAAGACTTGAGATTTGAGTCAACAAACCCAAATTCAATACAAACATTATGTTAAACTTTAAAAATCTGTTCATATTTATTTTTAATTCTTTTATCTATCAAATTTTCATTTGAAATTTTTTTGGTGTAATTTATCTGAAAATCTGTACATGGCCATCAAAATGGTCAACACCAAGTTTTGATGGTTTATTGGCCGCCGCTGACTGAGCCCAACACCAATATAAAATTATTATGAACAATTGAAATATTTGGTTTTGGAAATTTTTTTTTTTAATTTTTGAATAATGAAATAATGAAAATATCTAATATTTTTACAAAAATTTATTTGAATTTTTATTTATTAAAGTCTTTTTTAGAGCAAGTATTAAAATATTAAAAAATATATTATAAAAAATTTTGTCGATTAGACTTTGAATAACCAGGGTTGATTTACATAGTATTGATATTATTACTTTCTTCACTAACGCTCAAAAGCATTAGCTTTATTAACAATTAGACTTTGCTTCCCACCATTCCAAAGGCTTCTTTGTCAATGACTGCTTTGAGGCAATTAATTTTTGCACATTAAAATCATTCACGGATTAATTGTTCTATAATTTTACACAGTAGTTTTTTCTCAGGCCAATATTTTGTCATGTGGTCTTCGTAGGCTTTTCTAGCTGCAAGTAAAATTGATAATTGTTAATTTGTTAGGGATACCAAAGCCATTTGAAATTTTGCATACTTAAATTAAATCACTCCTTAAATGACAAATATAAAAACTCATAAGATTTAATTATCCGTAACTTTAATTTTAATTTTCCTATATTTTAAAAAATTTTATTTTATTTTAATTACACTTCTACTTTTTTTTTTATCTTATTTAACTTTATTTTTATTTTTATTCATTTTTTTTTTCTGAAGTAGCTATAGCTCGGTACAGAAATTACAAATAAATAAATAACAAAATAAGTATTTCAATCTGTCTTCATATGACTTAGTTCCAGAAGAATCAGTCAGTTTTAACACTTTTCTGGTGCACTTTTTCAAGGATTTTAATTTCAGTTTTTAAATATAGACTTCTTATTTTCAAAGCTGCTACTGTACTTAATTTTTGTTTCATTTTAAATCAGTTGAATAAAACACCCAAATCTTTTTCTGTTATCTCCTCTAGGAAATGAAAGACATTTTATTTTGAATTCGAAATTTTCTTTTTTTTTCCTACATGTATACATAGCTTTACATTTGTTCAGGAACTTTACTTTTTGAATTGTTTGAAAATTTTATACACTTTTTTGTCCTATTTAGATTGATTTTTTTGATAAAGCAGCTTTTATTTCAGTAAAAAAATTTTTGATCAATATTTTTCGTTGGCAAATTCTTTCTTCACATGAAAAATTTGAGCTTAATTTTTTTTCGATTAAAAAATAAAATGCTAAATTTTCTTTTTTATAAGAATTTGAAAATTTCAATAAACTTAATCAGCTACTTTTTAAAGAATCTAAATTTTCAATTTTTAAAGAATTTATTTTATTTGATTGAGTTTGGAAGGGGTATTGTAAATTTATTTAATGATTAAACATTTAAACATGGTAATAAAAAATAAGTTCATCGTATCAAAAAAGATGAATAATAAAGTCGTTTAATTCCCGAATTACCATGCAAAACTAAACAAGTCAAACACATTGAACGGTCAAAGCAATCAGTGAACCACCAGCCAGCCTTCCAACCACTGCTGCAGTTTGAGTTGACCGCTAAATCATAATCAAGATCAACAGTGGAAAACAGAGAATTATTCAATAGCATTAATGAACTGTCATCCGGAAACTTATCGATTTCGTTATCTACAATCAGCTTGAAATGATTGAATTCATTTAACACTTTAAAATAGCCGATTCTGTAATTTGTATCATTCAAAACAGCCATCAATTCTCGGTTTTTATGTTTGGTTAGCAAATAAAAGTTTTCTAAGCCGAGAAAATGATCACTGTTCAAGTCGCCAAATCCATTTTTGTATACTTGAAACGAATTTTGAAAATCTATAGCTGAATTCTGACTTTTACGGAACAGAACAGTCCACCCACCAGCTGTCATATTGCAATAAACATTAAGTCGACGTTTAAAGTCATCGGCATTAGGCTGAATCTCATAGATTCCATTTTGTCTGAATCCCATACGAAAGTAGTCATTACAGTCGGTGTAAATGGCTTCTTTTTTGTATATTCGGACGAGAAGATAAGCAATAATGCTTACAAGAATTGAATTTGAAATCAAGGTTAATTTGAAGTCACTTATCACTGAACCAAGACCATCTTTTCCTTCAGTCAAAGTTTCTAAAACAGCACATTAAAAATTCTATTTCATTAATCTTACTTTTTTGAGGACTTTTGCTCGTATTTGATTTCTGATTCATTATATGTTTAAATATCTTTGGCTGATTTTGAAAATTTAAAGCTCAAGTTATTTGATAAAAAAAAAATTGGATTTTTCAAAGTCTTAACATAAAATATAAATTTAAGATATGCTAGCGTAATACTAGAATTGCAAATAAATACTTTAAAATAAAATAATTAAAATATTTGCAATCTTATATTTTTAAAATGACAACAATGCATTCTAGCATGCAATTTTTTGTTTTAAAATAATTTATCAATTTAGAGTAATAATTCAATTAGTTAGAATAAAATTTAAATTTATTAAATTTGTTTTAGAACTAAAATTTTTCATAAATAGATGAGAATTTGTTTTTGACGTTTTCATTAAAATCATTTAGAAGAATTATTAATCAGACTTCAAAAACAAGACCCATTTTTCTTGTGCTCATAGGCAAAGCATAAAATACTTATAAGAATAATATTTATTCACAAGGTAAATATTTAGGTGAGAATCTTAGATTGATTGTTAGATTTAATATTTTCTTAAATTTATTAAATCATATTGATAATTTTAAATGAATTTTGAAAATTAATAAGATTCAGAAAAACTGAATCTTTTTTTTTTTAAATAAAAACAATTATTTTTAAACACATTAATTTTTTGATGAATAAATTAAAATTATTATAACAAAAAAAAACCTTATTAAATTATGTTTTGAATAAATTTTATTTATGACAATTCAATTCAGAGTTTTCAAAAATGTTGACATCAAATTTTTTTCTTAATAAAATATAAAAAAAACTAAACAAATATCCAAATTTTTTTTTCAATTGACCCATAACAAAACCTTAAAATTCGCCAAACCAAAAACTTTCAATATTTTTGTAATTAAGCTTCTTATAAAAAAATAATTCAATAAAATTTTAATGAATTTATACAAAATGTAGCTAAAGTTTAGAAATTTTTTTTATTTTTGTTAACACAAAGGTTGTTTTTATGTGTATAAATGGCGGGAAAATAATAAAAAAGCGTCTTTTTTTTTAATATTTATCTTTGATCTGGTGAACGGGCACACCATGGTAGAACCTCAATGTTCTGTTGTTTGAACCAGGCGCTCATTGATGTATGTGCTGGAGTCCCATCTTGTTGAAAAATCCAAGGGTCATTTGGATCAAATAGGAGTTCAACAGACAAATTAATTAATTCGTCTGACTTTCTGATTTTCTGACCGCTGTATGAGACTCTAAACCTTTTTTTTTGAGATATCTCATTATAGCATATTTACTTATCTTAATCCATTGGGTCTTAGAATTAAAATTAGTGGCGAGTTTTTGATAGCTAGAAGTAGGATCTTTTCTAATCTCTCTAAAAATGTAATTTTCATCCCTAAAAGTTAGCTTCTGAGGTCTACCAGAACGACTTCTATCAGAGACAGTCAGATAGTCTCTTCATATCGTTTTTTAGTTGAAGAGACACATTTTGGAGATACACCAAACAACTTGGCTATTTCGTTTTTCTTTTTATCTCCACTTTTTAGCAGACCCACGATCTGTCATTTTTGTGGGCAAGATACATTTTTTACCCATTTTTTGCCAAATTATAGATTTTTTGGTAATGTTACTTAGAGATCAAATGAGGAGTTAGAGAGTTTCTAAATTATTTAATTAATAACAGATATTTTGAAGAAACTAAATTAAGATGAAAAGTACCTTTTTTCTTTAAAATTGGCTTCAAACCTCTTTGAAAAAAAAGACACGTATTAAAACTTATTTAACAAAAAAAGATATATGATTTTACAAATATAAGTTTACGATATTAAGGTAACGAGCACTGAAATCATAGAATACTTATACAAACAGTTATTTGAATAAATCTTTAGATATCTCATATAATCACTTAAATTAATGAAAAATTATTAATGAAAAAAGATTAAAATAATTTGATACATTCATTTTTTTTTAATTCAAAAATATTTTAAAAAAAATTATAATAATCTTACAAAATAATATCATTTTTAAACAAAATTTTAAAATATACATTATTCAAAAAATATACATTTATTTGAAAAATCTATTCATAAAATGCCAGAATTTAAAATTATTCAAACGAGTCAAAATGGTTCGTTATCTCTAGTGATAAGCTAAATCATTTTTTTGTGTAAAAATAAAATTCAATTTGTCCTTGAAACTTGAACTTTAACTAGACAAATAAAAATAAAAAGTTTAAATTTGGCTATCCCTAAAATCTGGCCTGCCCGACATGTCGTCTAAAATACAGATACGAAACTAACTAAACATGACTGTAGAATATTAACTACTATTATTATTATTTTTTTATAAACATAAAGCTAAAAATGATAATTTTAGAAAAAAGGAATTTAAATTTATTGAAAGAAAAACAAACAAAAATAAAAAAGTTTTTTAATTTAATAGTTTTAAATTGAATATAATTAATTTTTTAATTAAAATTTTCTTTCATCAGAACAAAATTTGTCTTTTAGTGTTAACTCATATATGCATCAACATCTTCTGAGACAATTCTGACAAACAGAATAATCAATATTAACAGCAGAATTTTCAACAAATTTTCAGGTTTACATATCAAATCACTATCTTGAATCGACTTTAAAATAAGTAGTTAAAATTTTGAACTAGAATTGCATTTTTGAACTAGAAATACAAAAAATTTAAGATTCAAAAATTGTTGCAATAAATTTGTTGGTCTACAGACGTGTTAGTCCGTATTTTAGTTTTAGAAGAAAGAATACGTGTCCCTATTTTAGGGATAGCCTTAATTTTATTTTTTAATTTAAATATTTTTATTTTGAATTATCTAAAAAACAAATAAATATCAATTTTATGAAAAAATAGTAACAATTTTCATTTTTTGTTTAAAAATTATATCCAAGTTTTATTTTATTAAATTTTCAAAATTAATAATTTTTATTACATTAAGTTTAATTTTGTATTTTAGAATTATTCTGAATCAAAACAGTTTAAACTAAATTTCCCTTGCAAGTTTCTCTTGAACAATCTTCATGAGGGAAAAATTCTGGAATAATATTGGTTTCAGTAGTAACAATGTTTACACTATTTTCAATTGATTTGAAATTGAATTGTAAAAAAAATCCTAACCATTTATTTAAAGGTTTTTCGAATGCAATCTCATATGAAATAGAGTTTGATTTTTCAGTGACCAAAATATTTTCGTTTGTCGAAAACCAAACAACAGGATGAGGAATTGGTTTAGTTGGATCATTAGGATCACCGATCAATAGTCTAAAATCGCGTCTTTTTCCATCTAGAGTATTCGCATAATAGCATTTAACACTATATGGTCTAGGAGCATTATTCGATAGATCAACAGTGGCTTTAATAACTCCATGAGTTAAATTATTTGGCATTGTCCATTTAACTTTGGGAATCAACACTTTTTCATATGTACTCAGAAAAAATCCTGTTAAGCTAGCTAGCTCGCTTATTCTATGCCCAACTAATTCATGTTCAGCGTTGGGCAATCGTCTAAGCAAAACTCTTCCATCAGTGGCTGCAACCAAATTATCCCAATAACCATGAGTATCCTCGGGTAAAAAAAATTCATCCCCACTTGTGGTCATTACCAGAATGTTTGTATTTCTATATCGATCTAAATAATTGAGTGGATCAACTATTTTTTGAAGTTCAAAAATTTCCCTCGAGTCCACATAAGTTGTTATATTCACAACATAGTATGAATTAAAAGCCATAGTCCAACCACCAAGGGCTCTAAAATGATTGTGCATATTCTTTATTTAAATTTTTATTAAATTGATAAAAATTAGAAAAAATTTAAATAATTTTTCAATTTTCAATACCGTATTGATGTTTAAAAGATCCATTACAATCGGTACTGCCGAAAATACTCGTTTAGTATCAACAGCAGCTGTGGTCCAAGTTGTCCAACCACGCTTCGATTCACCAGCCAGCATGAATTTTTCAATTTTACCGTAATTGTTATTTAGTGCGAATTCTTGTATTGTGTCCATTGCTCTAACTACAGCCTTTGTCATCGGCAATCTGATCAAAATTGAAGGATCCGATGTGTTTTTTATAAACTTCATCCATGTCCAAGCTATGATCGCATCTTCAACACGTCTTTCTTGATTTGGATCGTCCTATTTTCAAAATTCTACATTTGAATTAATAATTCTAAAAAATTTTCACTTTAAAAACTAATGGCTGATTTGGAATATTTCTTAAATGTGTAGCAATCGAACCTATGCTAACTGCTAAGGTAGAAGTCAATCGAATTTGAGTGTCATCTGGATCCGGGAGACTTAAAAATAAATTAAATTTAAGCAAAATATGCCATATTTTTAGTTAATTTTTATTTAAATTAATATTTTAATAGGATTTTAAGTTTTTTTAAAGAAATCAACTTATGCAAATTTGGTCTAAATATAAAACACATTTAATTAATTAATCAATAACCCACTAAACTTAAATTATTTTTTTTAAATAATTTAGGCGAAGCCTTGGCTGGTTGGAATGGAGACTTAGTCCTTCCTTTCAGTCACATGATTAATTTTTGATATCGCACTATGTTGCAAAAAAACAAAAAAGTTAATTTAGATTGAGTTTAGCTTTTAAATTTTTAAATGTTACAAAAGAAATTTACAATTTACAATAATTTATCTAGAAAGAATTTAAAACTCATTTTGTAAACTTTGAGTAAAACAAAAATTTGAATTAAAATTAAATAATGTAGAATAAGAATGAATTTATGAAATTGGTGCTATTTTTTTTTTGAAAAAAATTCTGTCTTTAATTACATTTAGATTTATATCATAATTTCCATTTTTAACATCATTTCATAATTACTGAAACAATTTTTGAAATTGTTTTAGTAATTTCGCTTTTAATTACATGTCATTAAAAATTAGTTTTCAATTTTTTCTAAAAAATAGGTGCCCAATTTTGAATAGTCTTGTGCTAAAGTAAAAAAGTCATTTTTAGTTTTTTCAAAGTAAAGTCAAAAAAATTTTTTCGAAAAAAAAAATTAACTTTGACTTTTTGACTTTTGAAAAATTCTGATTTTGAATAACATGACATAAACTACTCTATTTTAAAGACATGTGAATCAATTCGGATAATAACATTAAAAGGGTCAAATGATTTCAAAAAAATTGAAATATAAATATTTTTTTTTGATTAATTTTTAGATTTTGTGATGTTTTAGCTAATGATTTATAAAATTTATTTATAATCTTTTTTTTCAAGAATATTGGTAAGAAATAAAAAAAATATTTTAATATATTTGAAATTTAATATTTGAATTTAATTTTTATATTTAATTTTTATATTTAATTCTAAATGAAAGTTTACAAATAATTTCAAAATAAACTTTACTTTATACATTAAAATTATATTTCAACTTCACTAATTGCATAAGTCTGCAAAATCTGTACAAATTGATTGCGATTTATTTTAAATATTATTATATTGAGTGGAATTTTACAGATTTTGCACACTTCTGCAATAGGTTAAACATTAGTTGTTTCACTTTGTTTCACCTGCAGAACAAATTTATGACCTTTAGAGCAAAAGTTAAAAGATTTTTAACTTTTTGAATTTGAAGTTATGCATAAAATTTTAAATGCCGAGTATTATAATTGATTATTATTGATTTAATTCCTTTTGATGAGCTATAAGGTAAAATAGCAAAAAATAATTGAAAAAACACTCTTTAGCCTTTCTTAAATTGCATCCATATAATGCACATTTAGTTACCCTAGTTAAATTCTTATATTAATCGACTATTAAAATAAATTTTCCAATATTTTTTCGTTTTTAGCGAAATTCATTACAAATATTTGATTTTTTAAAAAATTTCCTTTCAAATTCAGAAAATTAAAGTTTTTTTTACTTGTTTTTTTTATCTTTATTCTAAATTGTATTATTACCAATAGTATATAATTTATTGTTTTCTATGAGATAGAAAAGGAAGAATTTTTAAGACTGACAATTTAAAATCAGAATAGAAATTAAACTAATTTAATTTTCTATTTTACCCATTTCCGTTTGATTTTCCCCCAATGTAAACAAAGCTAGCATCCGGCCGAGTAATCCTGTTGGGAATACAAACACTCAACCAATGCCACCAAATTGGTCTGTCAACGATTGTTTCTTAGAAAAAATCGAATAAAAAACTCGAGTAAAAATACTGGGTATATTTACCATCTTGCCATTTTTGAGATGTCATATTTATATAGACTAACTTATAGTCTGAATATTGAACTGTTTCGACAACTTCATATTTATAATGCTCATCTGGTGTGTTAACATAATCATCCAAAGGTGTCTGAAAGGAAATTCCTATGCACAAAAAAAGTATAGAACACAAAATTAGAATTTTCATTTTAATTTTCTAACACATAGATTTATTTAAATTTCCTAACAAAGAACATATCACCTTATATCCATTTTTTTCTTATAAGCACATGATTATTATTTCAATTGATTTTTTCTAAAAATACACTAAAATACCCTTTATCTATTTGAAGATACGAATAAAAGAAAATTATCTTTTAAGTTATTTTTTTAGAGAAAACATGTATATTTAGATCTAAAAATTTGCATCATGGTTTAATACAAAAAAGCGTAGTAGCAAGCTAATTAACAATTGTTGATCATATATTTTTTTAAAATATCAAATAATTTTATCTCTAAATGTTTTGTTTCTAGAATGTTCCTAGAAACAATATTTTTTCATATTTAAATAAATTAAAACATTTTTTTTACAAAACTTAACTTGCTATTTTTAATATTTTTAATAAAATTGAAAAAATTTTTAACAGTTGAAAGCCCGATGATTATAAAAATAAAAAATAAAACTTTTTTAAAAATATTTTTTGAATATTTTTGGATAGAATAAATATTTGTAAAATAACTTTTAAAAACTAAGAATGTTGTTTTTATTTCTTTAAAAAAATTTAATTAATTTTCAAAAAAATATTTAATTAGCTTTCTCAACTAGATGCGAAGTTTTAATTAATAATCAGTCGGGCTTTCTTTATTGAATAATAAGACTGGCTTGAAAAATATATGAGACCTCATATTTTAAAAAGAAACTGATATTCAGATTTTGTGAACTTAAAATCCTGAGTGAAATTTTTGATATTAAAATGACTAAAAAAAATTTAGCAATAAAAAGAATAACATGAAAGAGATGAAATGTACTACGGTCACGACCTACTCAAGAGATTACTTTAGAGCATGTTTGTTTTTTTCAAAACACTTGAAATATAGCATTTCTTTCAAATATTACATCGAGATTAAATTCAATTCTACTAATTATTTTAATAATTAAACACTTATTTGTTTGAGATCAAATTTAATTGTATAGGTATCTAAAACAGCCAAATTGATATTAAATAATTTTATGGAATATTGAGATTTTGAAATAAAAAAAATAATTGAAAAATTATTTCAGAAAAAAAGTTTTAAGCTTTTTAAGCATTAGTTTTTGGTCGTTTTTTTATTTTGTACCATATTTTAAAAAACTTTGATTGTTATATTTTGAATTTTAGATTTATCAACTAAACAATAGAAAGTTTTAGAAAATCGATTGAATCGACTTTGTTTCATAATAAAGATTTGTTTAAAAGAAAATATTTTGTGCCTTTCATTTGGTTTGCACATTCAAGTAGAACAAAAGAAAATGATTAATTTAGCTGAATTTTTAATTTCGAATACCAATTTTTTATTTTATCAATTTTTTTTAATAGATGTATATATCAACTGTCTTTAAAAAAAATAAAAATTGCGTATTTCTGATAACTATTTGAATTTTGAATTAGTTTGATTTTTGCTTATTGGCTTTTCTAAAAATTTTCTCTCAAAATAAGCATTCTACCGATCAAGTATTTTTCTTAATTAAACAAAAATATTCATAAAAACTGAGTACTTGATTTTTCACAAATTAAATATGCTTTTAGATTGCTAGAAGTTTCTCTAAATATTCATTCTCTAAATAAATCTAAATATCTAATATTATTTTTTCAAATAAAGCCCATCTTTCTATAATTTGAAGATAGTTCTACAAACTTAGTTGGTCAGTTAGATTAAAATGCAAATTATTCGAATTGTTGTTCTAAAATTCGCTTAAGAAAACTTGATATTATATTTCAATAAAAGCATGTACTTATTCCCTTATACAGAAGCTTATCTTTATTAAATCTTGATTTATCTTATATTTGAATTAAAGTTAATTAAAATTTTACATATGCTTAATTGACTAATAGCCGTTATGTTACAAAAAATCTATAATAAGAAACTTAGTTTAAATATGATGAAATCATTTAGATTTAATTTAGATATAATTTATGGCTTTTGAGCCAGGAAAATTTTTAAGTTTTTCATAAGCACAAATCTCAAATTAATATAAAAAAGCACGATATTTTCTATAATATGGTTCAAGTTAATACTTAAGCATAATTTAAATTGATGATGTGATACAATGTTTGACGTTCTTATTTAACAGTAGATGAATAGAAATTTAAAGAATGTTAAGCAGAATTTTAAAGAATAAAATATTTGGCAATCGATCATTCCATCGATGAAAATTTTTTAGCATATTTTAAATTTTAAAATTTAAGCGTTTAATCTCATAAATTCATTAGTTTTAATCTAACTAATCCCTTACTATAGTTACTAAAATATTTCATGATAGCGTCTAAGCTTGATTGTTGAGAGCAATTAAAGGTTTATATCTTTATGAAATAAACTTTTTTATGCATATTTTAAGTATTATTGTAACAATTTTGAAATTTTAGGCTAAAAATGAATAAATTAGTACAATTTAGAAGGATAAATAAAAATTATTTTTAACTTGAATTGTGTCGATATGGTTCCATATTTTTATCTTTTTTATCTTGAACTCTTATAGTGATTAAAGGACTTTTTTAAACAAAATATCGCTTTAAAATCAAAAATAATTTTGATCAAATTTAACTTTGGTTTGGGTTGAATTTACCCTTTAATAAATCTAATTTGGCTTATAAACAGCTTAGTTCATAATCTTTAAATCTGATTTCAAGTAAAGAGATAATCTGTATTTATTAGGGGCTTTATAATTTATTATAATTAAAAGATTGCTTTTTTTTTTTTAATTTTTAAATGTAAACCGAATTAAATACACAGTCTGTTTAACTAAATCAATAAATTTTCCCTTGTGAAACTATGGTTACTTAAAATATTTTAATCAAATGTCTTTATTGCTTTGCTTTTATAATGTGATTACAAATTTTGAAAGTTATGTATGTATATTTATTTTATAATTTAAAATTTTTTTCAATTGGCGTAATAAAATGTATGAAAAAAATTTGTTGTCAGATCAAATTGGAAAAGAGCTGAGGCAGGTGTTTGATTTGCAAGAGAAACGAGTGCGAATTTATGATGACTTCGATGTTAGATTTAAAGAGTACTTGCTCGATGCTCCTAATTTTAATTCAGCCAAACTAGAATCTATGTGCAAAGAAACTGCTGAGGAAATGAATTCAATCTCACGTCAAATAATCCAAATCAAATCAAATTTTTCTCCTCAAGTTTACAACGCGCCTGATCTATTTGGACTTGTCGAGAATTTGCAAAATCTCGAACAGTTGAAATTCAAAAACGTGAGAATAATTATCTTTTTAAGTTTAATTGCCTTATTGCTCTATCTTAATTTAGACATTGGAGTATTATGTAACCGAGCAACAGCGATTAGAAAAGTTGAATACCACTGACGAATTAGAGTTTGAGTTTAGGGAAAAGTTGAATCGATTTAAGAAAGAGTAATTTAAAGTTTACAATTGTCAATGTTTTTGTTCTATCTTTGTTTTTTATTTTTATTATTTCAAGAAAAAATTAGGATACATTTTTGGAAAAAAAATATGAGTTTATTTGATCTAGAATATTCAAAAATTCTCAACATTTTTCTATAAGCTTGAATGAATTCAGAAATTTTCCATTTTCAATCACAATCATTTTGCTTATTCATTGAATTAAATTATCTATTTTAAGAATTTAATTATCTATTATAATCAGGCAAGTTTACGATTTTTTTTTAAATTTCATAGAAAGACAAGAATGACTAAAAAATTTCATTCGGATGTTAAGTTCAGTCTCTGATAATTTACAATATCATGTGGTTTCATTTCCTCAGAATAAAAACATATCTATTCTGGATGGCATAAAATCAATATATTTTTTTTTTTAAACCAAGATTAAATGATATTAAGCTAAAGATAAATGAATGCTTAGAAGAAATGCGTTACGAGTTATACGAAAATGTGTGATGAAATATTTATCCCAATGATATTTAATTGCGGAAATAGATAAATAAATAAATAAATAAATCTATAACCTGAAAATTTTTTTTTTCATTTTTTTTTACATTTTATTTTTGTTTAGATTTTAGAATAAAATGTATAGAGTTTATTTTTGATTTTTTTCTGAAATATGTCGCTGGCAACAAATGGTTACACAGCCGAAAGTTCACCCACCAAATTTGAAAAGCTAGTCGACAGCATTAACAATAATCCCGAGTATAAAAAAGAAATTTTGCTAAACAAACTAGTTGGTTTTTACCGAATAGGCAGCGAAATAGGCATCGGTAATTTTTCAAAAGTAAAACTTGGTCTTCATTTGCTGACCAAAGAAAAAGTAGCTATTAAAATTCTAAATAAACTTAAACTCGATGAAAAGACACAACGTTTGTTACTACGGGAAATATCAAGCATGCAAAAGCTTCACCATCCGAACATAATTCGTCTATACGAAGTCATTCACACCCAGGAACGCTTGTTCATATGCATGGAGTATGCTTCTGAAGGCGAACTGTACTCAAAAGTGTCAAATGACGGTCGAATTAACGAAATTGAAAGTCGCGTCATCTTTAGCCAGATTGTTTCTGCTGTCGATCATTTGCATTCTTGTAACATTATTCATAGAGACATAAAAGCTGAAAATATATTTTTTTCCACTTTGAATCCAATTAATGTAAAGCTTGGTGACTTTGGTTTTAGTATAGAAGCAACCATTGACCGTCAATTAAATACTTATTGTGGTAGTCCACCTTATGCAGCTCCAGAGTTATTTCGCGACGACCACTATATAGGTATTTATGTCGACATATGGGCCTTGGGAGTTCTTTTATACTTTATGGTCACCGGTCAAATGCCGTTCCGCGCCGACACAGTAGGAAAGTTAAAGAGGCTAATACTGAACGGAGACTACACAATTCCGTCCTTTGTTTCCGAGACTTGTCAATTTCTTATTAAAGGTATACTCAGGCCGGTTCCTATTGACAGATTTTCTATCAAAGAAATAATGCATTCAGCTTGGTTGGACAGTGAAACGTTCAGTCAGCCATTGCTGTCATTTCAGTTTAATCCTGGTTTGGAACAGTCAAAACTTAGCATGGAAGAATTATATTCATTGAAAATTTTGGCAAGTCTAGGAATTAGTAAAGAACAATTGATTTTGAGCAACATAAATAGCGCCACGGATCAAACTCAGAAGCAAAACACCCAAATGAATTATTTGATCAATTCACGGTCCATTTCTAATTATACAAATATCCTAAATGATGGCCGAATTAATTTTACATATGAGCTTAAACAATCTGTTAATGGAACATACAGAATTATATTTCATTTGGTTCAGAAAAAATTCAGAAAAGAAAACTTGAAAGAACTCGAGTCGAATACTTTTTTTGCCAATGAGTATTGCAATATTAATTTAAATGATTCCACAAGCAAATTTCGATATCAGAGAACAAGAAAAAATTCATGCAATAGTGATGATTATGATGATGATTCGACTAGTAGAAATTCCCGTCGAGAAAGTGCTAAAGTTAGCCAGAAATCAAATAGCATTTTTGTGAAACAAAATATTGAGAAAAATTCGGCCAAAAATTTTAATTTAAAATCTAAAAAAATTATACAAAACAATGTAACTAAAGTAAAATATACCAATTTCAATGAAAATGATAATAATATGAGGAAAAAAAGCGCCAAACAGTCTTCAAAATTTTGCTCGATTCTTTGATCATTCCATTCAATTAATGGTGTAGTCATTTTTTTTAAACTTTTTTTTTTTAATTTTTTAAAAGAATAATGTCAGCTTATCAAGCTTAAATATGTAATATAAATTAGTTTCCCATTGAATAAAATTATTTTTTTTAAAACAAATTTTTTTCTAAAGAAAAAAAGAAAATTTAGATTTTTTTTAAATGCAACATTTTCAGAATGTATATAGTTGAGACATTAAGTCCAAAAAGATGAATATAAAAGTTTTTTTTTCCTTTAAAAATTTAATTCAGAAAGTATAAAAAAAACAGATTTTTGAAAAATGAAGTTTCTAATTTGTAAAAAAATCATTTTTTTAATTTCCTGTTTATTTCCTCTAAAATATTTAAATAAATGTGTTGAGCACCTATTTAATGAATAAATGATTTTAAATTGAAAATCAAATTATACAAGCGAATGAAAAATTATCTAGATTAGTATATGAATGAAGACAAAAGAAAAACTTTTTTTTGCATAAAGAAGGCTACCATGCTACATCTAGTCACGTTCACATCCTAACTTTCCTGATGTAGCTTATTTAAATGACTAAAAACCGAGAATATTTAGCACATTTATTTATATTATTTTTTTTAAAAAAATTCAAGTCCTGCCATCTATTCATAAGTTTGGTAAAAAAGTTAAAAAAATCATTTATTTAAGCTGATGAAGAAATTTTTTTACAGATCATTATTATATTATAAATACAGATACAAGTTCATTTAAAATTAATTCTTTATTTTCATTTAAAATATAAATTATTGAAATAAGAATCAAAAATATTACCAAATAAACTTAAGTAAACAAAAATTTGAATGAAAAATGATGTCATAAGAGTTTTTTTCTCCTTATTCATTTAATCATTTAATACAATTAAAAAATTCTATAAAAAGTAATTCACATACATAGTGCTGTAAACAGCGGTGTATGTCATCAATTTCGCCATTTATATTTTTCAATAAAGTAAACTGAAGAAACTTATGACCATAATTTGTATCTTATATCTAAATTTTTATTAAAGTTCGCGCAATGCAAGACTTCTACACTATCTTAATCGACTGAAATGGACCTCATTTTTAGATTCTCCATATATGAAAATCTAGGGTTAGCCGATTTTTTAGGGGGGGTCAAAAAAAATTTTTTTTGGGCTGAAGTTTAGCCGAATTAGTAAAAGTTGGTCTTCTTCGAGAGTCAATAAGTAATGAAAGTCAATATAAAATATGTTGTTTCTACACATCGTTTGATAGATAAATGATTTTTCTACAATTTGATGTGATTTTTAAATTTTTTTTTTTTTTATAAAAATTTAGGCTAAAAAAAGGAAATTTTAGGCAATTTTTTAGTTTTTTTGGATCTACTTTTTTGTTTACCCCTAAATACCCACTTTTTTATACATATTCTGAAACTAGAGAAAATTCTGAACAACTTGTCGGTCTTAGTTTTTTTATTTTTTTATTTTAAAGATTTTTAAAATCGTTCAAAAAGAGTCAATTTTCAAATAAAAATTAAATTAATTTTCTTTTGCACCATAATTACAATTTTGTTAAATTTAAATTTTTTTTAACTATTAATTTGAATCATATTCTTTATTTATTTAACAAAATTTAGAATTTTATTATCAATTTTTTCGAATGCCTCTTTTATCAGCAATAAATAGGTGCCGTTTATCAAACCTAGGAGTTTACTCAATAATAAAACCCAAAAATATAATGTAAATTTTTCTATATATGCTTTAACCTGAAATTAAGTGGATGAATATTCTTTGTCTTAAACATTTTAATTGATGATATACTTAGAAAATTTGACTAATATTCATAAAAAATTCATTTTATTATCAATATTTTAGTTGATTCGTTTATGCACGATTTGAATATTTCTTAAACTATAAAAATACATTTTATTTTTAGTTGGAAAACAGCCAAAAATCAATCATAATCAAGGTTATGAATGTAATAAATAATCATAATTTTAAGATTAATCTATAAAATAAAAATTATACTAACAAAAAAAATTCTTCATTTTATTTTTTATTTTTATTAATAGAAAAGAGTTTTTTTGTTTTTTTTTCGTTTTTATTTATTCATTTATTCATTTTGTTTTGGTATTTGGTAAATATTTTTTTATGAACCACATTCATGCTTACAAGTAAGTAACTTAGAATCGACATTAGAATTTAATTCTTAAACTTGCGTTCCAAGTGTATAACCATTTTCAGAATAGTGTTCAGTTCAACAACAACAATAACGCCATGTACCGTATCCCTAACCGTATTTTTGTCGGAGGAATTCCACAAACAGCTTTGCAAAATGAATTAAGAGACTATTTTTCCCACTTTGGAAATGTTAAGGATGCGCGAATTATTACTGATCCTCGAGGAAATTCACGTGGCTACGGCTTTGTTACCTACGAGAATGAAAACGATGCCCTTAAAGTTTTGAGCCTGAAAGAAGAAGATTTAATATTCAAAGAGAATAGACTCAACATCGGACATGCATTTAGAAAGAAGAACAACTTCATGGGTCAACCAGCAAATCTAAATGGACATCATCAGCCAAACAACTTTCATCATCAAAATCAATTTAACAACAATATGAATATGAATACACCTATTCAAATGAACAACCACTCAATGAATAACTATTTGGACGGCCAAATGCATCAAATTCCCAACGGAATGAATTCAAATTTTGGCCAACCTCCAATAAATTTATCTCAACTCAACAACCAAATGGGCATTAATTCCATGAATAATTTTAATCATATGCCATCTTTTAACGGAGTCAATATGAATTAGTTTTTTCAATACTTAATACTATTATATTATCTCAATTGCATAAAAAACTAGTTAGAACTGTTTCATTTATATTAGCTAGTAATGATTATAATAGAGCTGAGAAATTTTTGGCATCTTAAACATTTTAAATTTTAAATAATTTCGTGTAAATAATTTAAGTCAAAATTCGCCTCAATCAAAAAAAAAAAGAATTAAAATTGCTTTCACTTTAAATAATTTTCATTAAAACAGACATTTGCTAAATTTGTAAATCCTATTTAACTATTTTTTACAATATTCAGAGGAAATTGTCCTAAAATATTCTAACTCGCATTTAATGCATTCACGTTATTATTTAATTTAAAAATCTTATAATTGTTACTTTTTAATAATTTTTCGTGAAATTTTTCAAATCTAACAGTTTTAAATTGATGTCATTAACTTTGCTCTTGTTTGTTTTGTTATTCTAATTAGTTTTTCTATTTTTTTTCATTATTAGAGAATAAAAAATTTAGAAATTTAAAATTTTTGATTTTTAATGCAAAAAATGGATAGTTATTAAAGGCTTTATTAATAATTTTAGAATTTCCTGTCGGCTAAAAAACTGATGAAATGTCGAAACAAACAAGTAGATTTTAACTCATTTAGTGCTTTCAAACAATTCACATAGTTTGATTCACGGATGTAAATTTTTTTAACTACATAATTTTTTTCTGAAAAGCAACTTAATTTAATTTTAAATTCCTAAGCGTCAATTTGATCAAATGGTTTAAATAATTTTAGTCTAGAATCTACTTTTACTCTTCACTTTCTCCTAAATTATTTCCAAAAAATATAAAATCAAAAAAAAATCTCAGTTAAATTTGAAATTTACTTAGAATATTGTTTATTCTAAAAAGCTGCAAAATTTTGCCTTGTTTATCAAAGACCCTTAACGTTTCATTTAATTTTTACTGCTCATATTTTTAAATTATTAACCTACAAAAAATTAATGGAATAATAATTTTTTTAATTGAATAGAGTAATTTTTTAATTAAATTTCTCTAGAGTTGTATTATCAACTATCAAGTTTAATTTATTTAAGGTTAAATTAGATTTTTGGGAAATTTTTTCAATAATAGCAAACAGTATTATGCTTTGTCAAAAATAGAATTTTTTGTGAAAGTCTCATAAAATTTCCTGTTTTACAAATGAGGATTATTAATGAGTACACAATTCAGGATAAAATTTCATTTATTACTATAATCATTTATTTGCTCTATTTTACAATTCAAAGCCATATAAAGTATCATAATGGCTTCGAATAATTAAATGAATAAATTAATAGAATTTTTTTCCAACGAAAAAAAAAGATAAATTATATAAAAATAAAAATTTCTTCAAAAATAATGTACATCGCCAAGTAAATAGTTAGATGATTAATTCTCGGAGTCCTTATATCTAAAAGGTATTTAGTTTATCTAAAATGAACAAATATTTGGCAAAAAATTTCAAAATATTAGACTCAAGTTGTCGTTGAATCACGTATAAATAATTAGGTAAGTGATGATTTATGAACGAGTTTAAAGACAGTTAAACAATTCTTCAATCGATTTATGCTACGTTTATTTTGATTATGCCATATCGTTTGCTTTTCATCTAAATTATCGAGTCATTAATCGGAAATTCGATAGAATTAATATTCCAATAAAAAAAAATAAAAAAAAATCAATATTTAGAAAATAGGAGTTATTGTTATGACGACAGTTAAAATTTAAATTTCTTTTTTATTTTCACAAAAAATAAATAACGTTTAACAAAAACATTTTAACAATAAATTAATTATTTTCAGCTTGATATGTCATTGATTTTCTTTTATTTATTTTTATACAACATGTTTTAAAATAGCCAACATTTGAATTCAAAAAGTGATTTTTTTAGATTAAATATTGTAAAAAAGCACAGGTAATTTGAGCAAAAACGAGCCTAATTGAATAAATTATGCTCTTTAGATTTGTGCGTTGTTAAAATATTTTTCATCAAAAGAGAAATTTACCTAGTTGCTATTGAGAAAAGTTGTTCAACTGGGTAGATTATTTCTTTCCTACAAAATTGTGTTATATTTAAATAACCCAATTTCTTAATTTCAAAAAATTTTCAAAAAAAACATAATTTTTTTTTTAAATTGATCTTTTATTGTGAATGAATTTTTTAGAAAGTTTTTTTTTTTATCAAAAATATTTCGTATCAAGAGAATATATTTTAATTGACAAATATAGAAGGAACTCATATGCTAATCATCCAATTTTTAAAAGTAAATATATTGGAATCGAATTTATGATAATAATAAACATAATTTAGGTGATTTTTCAAGTTTAGGAATACAAATAAACAAGTGAATATTTACTATTTATTAATGTATAGCTTTATTAAGCGAATTTCATAAGCTACTCTTGAATAGATAAATCAAAACTTAAAATAAACTAAACCAAGTCATTAGGTGATGTAAATTTTTACGAAAAATTTTTGTTTGTAAGTAATTTTTTTGAATTCAAGTAGGCCAGTTAATTTTGAAGATGAATAGCTAATATTCAGATGAAGTTTGAGTTTTCTTTTTTCTAAATTATTGAAATTAAAATGTCTCTTGATATGAATTCATTCATGCGAGATTAGATTTAAAGAAAAACAAGAAATGATTTATTTGAAATAAAAATCAAGCAAATTTGGTTTAAATATTTTTCATTTAAGTAGTGGAATATCGTTTCAAATGACCTAGTATTTTATTTTTACTTAAAAACAATAAGCATCAATTCGTGTCATTTAGTTAATAAAGTCTGCATCAATGATTTCAATAAATAATTTAAATTAGAATTTAAAATGTTCATGCTGTTTGAAAGTTTGTTAATTAATTGCCCAGTCTTTTATCAATTATTCTTTTTGAATTAAATTTGATATTAATTTCAAGCTGTCAGATCAGATCTTAGGTTAAACGTAAATTGAGATCTAAAATTTATAGGACAAAACATTTTAAAATTGGATTATTTATTTGAGTAACAAACAAAAATTCCAGTCTAAATTTATTGATAAATAAAAAATGATAAAAATAATTAAATCATTTCATCTAATTTAAAAAAGTACTTTTGTTTTTCCATGACATTAAAGTTAAAATTACGCAAATTTTTTTTTTATCAAATAAAACATAATTTCTAATTTTTATTATTCACTTGTAAAATTTCTCCTACACTTTATTTATTTTATTTTCTACTATTTAGTATAATTTTATTAATTTTTTTTTCAAATGATTAAAATTTAAAATATTTAGAATTTAAAGAAGAAATGTTTTTTATTAATTTACCTTAAACGAATTCACAATTTGAAAAATAAATTGCAACATATTTTATAAAAATTAGGAGAAAAATAATTTTACACATAAATTTTTACGATATTTGTCGGTAAAACGAACAAAGGCCAATATTGAATACAATTTGAAAGATTTTAAAAAATGGGTAATACTATAGTTAATGTACCTGGTTCAAATGTATCCATCAATTTAAATGAGTATCAATGTTCTGATAGAGGTTTAATCTTACCAAGTAAGTTTTTGATTTTTTTGTTAAGCCTAAAATAAAAGTTATTTAATCAAATTATTATTCTATGATTAGTACTAAAATTATGAAAATTTTTCAATTAATATTTTATTACTATTACCTGAAGCTATTTTAAATGAATCCAGAGTTTTATTTTGAATAAATGGGAATAATTGTTCACTTTATCTTTCTTTATAAAAATTAAAAATAATTAATGTTGATGAAAAATAATTTTTTTTAGCTTTGTTAGAATATAAGGTCATTTAATTAATCAATTATTTCGATTTAAATTTTTCGAGAATGCATCAAAACACCTGACTAATTCACAAAAAGCTTTAAAAGACAATCAGGAAAAAGGATGATTTTAGCATGCTAACAAAAGCGATTTTTCATCCAAGCAAAATTAGAGTTTTTATAATAGGAAAAATGTATTTATTGTTTTTTAAAGTCAAAAGCTAAATTTGAAAAAAAAAAAACTTTCATTGACTAATAAAAATTTTGAAGGAAAAATACTCTAAATATATGTATATAAAATACAATCAAAATAAGATTGAAAAATATAAGATTTGGATTTGAAATTTCAAATTAATCAATCAATTCATGGTCATTCATCAGGCTATTTAAAACGAATTTAATTCATTAAAGATTTTTATAAAGAATTGAAATTGCTACTTTTAACTTAAAAATCCACAACAAAAATTTCAAATTTTAATGACTTTTTTATGGTTTAGGATTAGAGAAACATTGAAGATGCAAATATATAAATTGTGAATCAAACATAAACACAATTTTATTTTTTAAACTGCTGAATAATGCATTTTTTTTTCACATAAGGTTAATAAAACATAAATAAAGATGTAAACATCTACATTTATTGCATTCTTTTCCGTTTCAACAACAAAACGGATAAAGAACTCGTATTATATAATCATCAACACTTTGTTAATAGATAGAACACTTGTTTAAAGTATTGTGAACAGATGTTGCTTTTGGGTACTGCTTTAAAAAATATTCAGGTTCCACCTCAGAATTAACTTGAATCATAAAAATCTATTAAACTATTTATTAAGAATAGAAAAGAATAATTTTGTATAAAAGACGATGAATATTTTTCAACCACAAAAATTGTAAAATATACCACAAATTTAATAAAATAAGAACTGATTTATTAGAATAAGAATAATTTAAAGAAATAATGAACACATATTTAGAAAATAGAATTTTTATTAGAAAGAAGTAAAAAAAAAAGAAAAATACAAAAAAATATATTTAACTAATAATTTAAATTACTACTTTAAATTCATTAAAATTTTTCACATAATAATTTAATGACTTTTTATGCATATTTCAATAAATAGTCATTTTTATGTCTTGTTTTCTGTTTCTCAATTTTGATATTTAGTTTTATGTTGGTTAACTTTTTTAAAAACTCAAAACTTAAATTTTTAAATTGTTTTTTTTAGATTCAAATTTTTTTGAAATCTTTGTCCCTTTTTTTATAAAGGTCTAAAATTTATTTTATAATTTCTATCAGTTGATACAAAGTATATATCAACCAAATTAAGTCTGTTCAATAACTCTCTAAATGTGAAACGCACTCTGTGTATTTAAAAATTATTAAAAAAAAAACAAATTTAGAGTTATTGCAGAAATTAAATTTGAGTGATACAAATTTTGTATCAAATGACATAATTTACAGAACGAATTTTAGACCACCAGAAAAAAAAAGTTTTCAAAATTTGAAATTATAGTATTTTTTTTATCCAAAATTCATCAAGAATATTAGAATTTAAAATTCTTGAAATTTTTAAAATTAGAAAAATTAATGTCTGATATTCATTTGTAACATATTGGAGCATATTAAATTTTGCAGGAATATTGATTATCTTCAAAAATGAATATTTGAATTTAAAATTAAAAATTAATCATAATCTTAATTCAAGTAATAAATGAATATACATGGCCAGTATGGGTTCGAGTAGTCATTTATCTTGCAACTCTTCTTTATTTATTTTTGGGCATTGCAATAATAGCTGATATTTTCATGTGTGCTATAGAAAAAATAACAAGCAAAACTCAAATTATTAAATATCCAAATCCAAACAATCCTGATGAAATAATTGACAAAGAAGTAAAAATGTAATAAAAAAAAATTTTATCTATTAAATATTATTTTCTAAAAAAAATTAATTTTCCAATAAATATTTTGTTAAGTTTTATTTTTTAAGATGGAATGACACTGTTGCCAATTTAACGCTGATGGCATTAGGAAGTTCTTCTCCAGAAATTTTGCTTTCAGTCATTGAAATATGTGGAAATAATTTTCTAGCAGGAGATCTTGGTCCTGGAACAATTGTTGGTTCGGCTGCATTCAACTTGCTGGTTATTTCAGCAATCTGTGTGATAGCAATCGAAAAGGGTGAAATTAGAAGGATAAAAAATTTCAAAGTTTTTTTGACAACTGCTACTTGGTCTATATTTGCCTATATATGGCTTTTTATTATTTTAGTTTTGATTACTCCTAATGAAGTTACACTATGGGAAGCTGTAATTACTTTTTTGTGTTTTCCATTACTTGTAACACAATCTTTTATGACAGAGAAAAATTTTTTTCTCAAATCAAAAAAGACAGATATTGATCAAGAACACCAAAAGTTATCTCAAATGAGTAAGAGAAAAGAAATTTGTATTTTCTAAATTAAAATTATTTTAAAAGCTGTTTGGCAGCGTAAAAAGTTGTTCGAAGCTCCAGTAGTCAGTGCTGAAGAGGTGATGCAGTATACAAAAGCAATCGGTGATCGAACAGATCTTACTGAAGACGAAAAAGCCAAATTAATGGCCGCAAAAATTTTAAAATCAAAAGATAAAAGCTATGCACATTATCGCATTAACGGAGTGCGTCAATTGACGGGCAGTCGAAGAAACGAAATCGAATTGCCCGAACATTTAGAAGAAATTTTAAGGAAAAATGAAATTGAGGAAGCTTCTCATTCAAAAGATGACCTTGGAATACAATTACATGGAACTTTTTTGAAAGATTTGTCTGAGAATGGCAAAAAATCAGTAGTTGAATTTGCTGCCTCATCTTATGCAGTGCTTGAAAACGAGCAAGTTTGCCGCATTATTATTGAGAGATATGGCAAATTGGATCAAGATGTAACATTTAGAGTTGAGACAATAGACGGTACTGCTGAGGCCGGAGAAGACTATAACAAAATAGACGAGGTCATAACAATGGTCAAAAATCAAAGATTTCTTCCGCTTGATGTGACTATAATAGATGACAATCAATGGGAACCTGATGAGACCTTTTTTGTCAAATTGTCACTTTACGGTGAACAAAATGATGTCAAACTTGGTCACAAAACAATTTGTATGGTCACAATTATTGATGATGATGAACCTGGTGAGATTGAATTCTCTCAACCCGTTTATGTCGTAAAAGAATCGATTGGCACTTTTGAGGTAACTGTCGAGCGTAAAAATGGAGCAGATGGTCAAGTTTCAGTAGCTTTCAGGACAAGTGATATCAATGCTATTGCTGATAAAGATTACATTCCAAAAAGTGGTATTCTTGATTTCAAACATGGTGAAATTACAAAAACAATACCTATAACTATAATTGACGACAAAACTGCTGAGAAAGACGAATCTTTCGCAATCGAACTTTTTGATCCCAAAGGAGGTGTTAAATTGGCAAGAGTATGGAAAACAGTGGTAACCATAATAAATGATGATGGTAAAAAATTAATAAAAAGTTAATATTTATTTGATATTATTTATTTTTTGTGTTAAGATTTGAAAACAATTGCCAATAGAATGGCTAATATGGTAAATGCAGATTTAGATGCGATAAGTGTTGTAAAAAAAGGCTGGGGTCAGCAATTTGTCGAAGCAATGAACGTTAATGGTGGAGACATTGAAACTGCAAAGCCTTTGGACTATGCAATGCACTTTTTGTCGTTTCCGTGGAAAGTGCTTTTTGCTTTTGTGCCACCTCCTCATGTATTGGGCGGTTGGTTGTGTTTTGTATGCTCTTTGACAGTAATAGGTGGACTAACTGCCATTGTAGGAGATGCTGCGGCAATTTTTGGATGCTTAGTTGGTTTAAAAGATGGCGTAACAGCGATTACTTTTGTTGCACTTGGAACCAGTTTACCGGATACATTCGCTAGTAAAATTGCAGCAAAAAATGAAAAAACAGCTGATAATGCTATCGGAAATATTACTGGTAGTAATTCAGTAAATGTTTTTCTAGGCTTAGGTCTGCCTTGGCTTGTAGCAACTATTTACTGGCAAATAAAAGTGAATATTTTATTTTATAATGTTAAATTTTTTCTATTTTTAAATTTAGGGCTTGCCATTTGTGGTGAATGCTGGCTCTTTAACTTTTTCAGTTGCTGTTTATTCAATAGCGAGCGTTATTTGTCTTGGTACAATTTTTATTCGAAGATTTTTGAATATATTTGGCAAAGGAGAGCTGGGAGGGCCAACTGTGCCTAAATATTTGACCTCACTTCTTTTCGTTTCTCTATGGATTACATACGTTGTACTCTCATCCTTGCAAGCTTACGGTCATTTGCCTTTTTAAAAAAGAAATAATTTGTCACAGCTAAATTAAATCAGAGTATTTTTTTGAAAAAAAAAACACTTAGATCAAAAGATCTAATATTCTATTTACTTATTAAAAATAAAAGAATTAAGATTAAAATGCTTTCAAACCCAATTGGATTTTTTAGTTTAGAAACTAATCTAAAACAAATATTATAATTTAGAAATTATATTTTTTAAATAAATTTTTTTAACAATTTTTATCGATTTTCTTTAAATTCTAAAAATTCAGTAATTTATTTTTTGGTAGAAGCTATTTTTGACCATTAGTTAGGCAAAAATTTTTTCTCAATAGTTTTAAATACAAAACTGTACTTCAAAAGCATAAATTTGGGTTAAGTCTCATCAGCTGAATTAAAGAAAAAAGTGCTCTAAAAATAAAAAAGTTTTTAAAAAGAGGAGAAAATCAGTAACACAAATAAATAATTCTAATTCATAAAAAATATATTTGTCATTAGAAATTACTGATGGGTATCGTCTTAATGGCCTTCCGGGTAAATTTTTTTTTTCTAAATTCTATTATTTTTTCTTTAACTCAATTCAAATTATCTATCATAGTAGAAATATTTTTTTAATTTCATTTTTGTACACAGCCAACACCAGAGGTCGTATGACTGCCATTGATGTTCCCCAACTCACTCATAATAAATAATTAGGTTATCATAGTTTTTGTCCATTTAAGACGTATTTATAAGCATTTGTTCCCATATAGAATGTTTAGAATACAGTAAAAAACCCTTTTAGTGATTGATTTAAGTTCAAACAAATCAATCGAGAACTATAAGAAAATTTTTTAAAAAATTGTAAAGAATAAACTAAATACTAATGAATATTTTTATTTTAGTCAAAAAAGTAAGGGGTAGGTAATTTATTATTTTAATTATAATTCTATAAAAATTTAATTCGAATATTAAAAATAATCAATTTTAATTTTTTAATATTTATAAAAATTAAGACATCAAATAATCTTTAAAATTCATTAATCACTCTTTTCAAAATTACAGAACACATATATTAGGCCAAGAAAAAAATATATATCTATCACTATTTCGAAAATGTCCAAAATTTTAAAAACTGCAAAATTTAATGATTCAACATTATTATAAAAGTCCCGTTAGAATAAATTATATAAAATAATTTTAAATGGTTATCTTGATTCAAGTTATATAAGTGGTGTACAGACAAAAAAATGAAATTAAATACAAAGAAATGTATAGTTGTAAGACTGTGACAAACCAATTTAACTTTTGCTGAAAAGCGAAATTTTAGAAACTGTCGGTTCCTAGCACTATTTTGGTATAGAAATTAATAGCAAGCTTGACCAGAGTCAACAATGGGAAAGAATTATCAAAAATTTGCAACAAGTTTTTCGAGGCAAAAATAGAAATCATAACACACATGAGAAGATAAATACTATCAAAATAGACTCGACTTAATACCTTTTTCCTTCTTTTTTTTTCCCTAAATAAAAAGAAAAAATACATATAAATTTAAAATAATTCAGGGATTGTATGATAAAAACAGTATTTGTCACTAACAGTGCCATTCATATTTATTCAATAAACTGAACTAAACTAAACTCAAACATTAGTCTCTGTACGGTTACTTAGTTTAAAAAAATAATAATTTTTCTTTTTAAATCTAAGATGAAGAAAGAAAGATAAGAAAAAATTTAAGATGTCAATTTTAAAAAAACCATAGTTATTTTAAACCTTTAAAATTAATCTAATTAAAAGACAAATTAACATGTTTGAAAAATGTTTATCAATTAAATTTTTAAATGTCCTTATTAATTGAAAAAATCTAAAAATTTGCGTTTATATAAAAATTTTATTCAAAAAATGTTATGTAAATATAAGATCAAACTAAAAAACCGACACAACTGGATCTAGTACAGTCTTCAAATGGATAAAATTCTGGAATAATATTTATTTCTGTAGTGACTATATTTTTGCTTCCTTGTAAACCAGGAAAGCTAAACTCAAGAAAAAAACCTAACCATAGATTTTTTGGTCTCTCAAATGAAACAGAATAAATAAGCTCATTGTTTTTAATTATGACAGCTATATTTTCTTCAGTGGATTTCCATTTTACAGAATTTAGACCCACTGTTCCGTCAGGCTTTAAAATTGCTTGACGAAAGTCGCGTTTAAAATTGTTACTTTTTGCATACCAGCATTGGACTTTAAAAGGTTTAAGTATCGAAGGTATTAAAGTAACTTTAGCTCTAATAGTGCCATGTGTAGAATTATTTGGTCTAGTCCATGTTAATTTAGGCAAATAATAGGCTTTAAAATAAGTACTTAAGAAAAAACCTCTTAAAGTACCCAGAATAGTGTCGCCAATAGTTTTTATTGAATGGCCAATATTAGGAATTCTTCGATGCAATACTTTGCCATCTGTAGCAGCAACTAAATTTTCCCAGTAGGCATATGTGTTATCTGGGTAAAAAAATTCATCACCTGTAGTCGATATTACCAAAATATTTGTCTGTCTAAATCGATCCAAATAATCTTAAAATCGAAAAAAAATTCCAAAATGCCTTTATTTTTATTCAAAAACTAAATCTTACAAAATGGGTCAATCAATTTTTGCATTTCAAAAAGCTCTCTTGTATCAATATTCTTAGTAATATTTACTTCGTAATAGTCATTGAAAGCAAAAGTCCAACCACCGGTAGCTTTAAAATTTTGATGCAAACCCTTTAAATGAGAAAATTTAAAATTGTTAATTTCTAATAAAACCTAAAGTTTCTTACTGTGTTTAAATTTAAAAGATCCATAACAATTGGAATTGCTGAAAAAACTCGTTCAGTATCCAAAGCTGCCTAAATTATTTAAAAAAAAAAAATCTGAGATTCTTAAATTTTAATCTTACGTTTAACCAAGTGGTCCAACCGCGTTTTGATTTTCCAGCAATCATAAATTTTTTAATGTCTAAAAAGTAACTATTTTTAACAAATGCTTGAATTGTATCCATTGCTTTGCTAACTGCCTTGGTCATTGGAAATCGAAGTAAAATCTTTGAATCAGTTGTGTTTTCAATGAATTTTTTCCAACCCCAGGCAATTAAAGCATCTTCGGATCTTTTTTTTCCCAAGGGGTCATCCTAATTAAAAAAAAAATCAATTTTTTTTAGGTGAGTTTCATTTACTTTGAAAATAAGTGGTTGATTAGGTATTTGTTCTATTATTGCAGAAATAGTAAAGGTAGATAATGAAAAATTCGAAATTAAAGCAATATCATAGTCTGTTGGCGTTGGTATTCTTAAAATTTAGCTTAAGAATTAATCTAGGAGACACAACAAAAAAGCTATACTGATCTTTATTTGATCCTTCTCCAATCCAAAGTAGAGCAGCATCTTTTCTAAAATAAGCTGTTCAATAAATATTAAAAATCTCAAATCTAATCTCATTTACCGAGAAATTTTGTTCGGAATTGAAATTGTTAAATAATGCCACCAAATTGGTCTGTCAACTAGTGTTTCTAAGAAAATATAAATAATTATATAACTGTAGCTTTAATTTATTTGATCCAAACCATTTAACCATTTCTGAGATGTCATATTTAGTACGTAAATTTCATTGTTGGTCAATTTGTACTGCTGAATTATGTTAAAGCCATAATTTGGATCAAAGCTATTCACATAGTCGTCCAGAGGTGTAGCATCAATTAAAATTATCAGACTTAAGACATACAATGCATAAATTCTCATTTTCAAAGTTTTATTTAAAAATAAATTTTTTTCTTTAAAATCAGAGATAAATAAATCAATTTGATAATGCAAAATTTTATTATTAAATTAACACTAAATGTAAAATTAAAAAGGAGACAGATTTTTTTTATTTGTTTTTATTGCTCAATAGATTTTTAATATTTTATTAAGACTTAGTGTAATTAATAAAAAAGCCAACATGTTTTTGAATAGGTAAAAAACGATTTTTTTAAGCAAAATTTGCTAATTTTAATTAGATAATTAAGAATAATAAAATAAATTAGGAAAATAAAAAAAAATTAATTTATCGTGATGAACATAAAAAAGGGTTTGTTCTTATAACTTATTCAAATAGTTATAAAATTAAGAATTTAAAATTTAAACACTAAAAATGAGTTACTTAAATTATTATATAAAAATAAATTGATTAATTTCAATAAACAAAACTTTTAATACTTGAAAATTTCTTTAAATTTTTTTTTACTTTTTTAATCATGGCGAATGATTTGCTTTTTAAGTAAATTTACACACTTACCTAGTTTTTGTAAATTTTTATTCAACACATGAAACTTTGAGGTGAAAGTTAAAAAATATTGAGTAAAATAAAATGAAAACCTGGTCCATTGAGGATCAAAAGATAATATAAATTTGCTATTTTCTTTAATTGTAAACATCCATTTGTTCAAGATATCATTCAAATGAATATTTTAAAATAAAATACTATTTTTTCTGATATTTTTTTTAAATTTAAAATTGAAAAATAACGCATCTTCAAAAATTTTTGACGCAAATTTCAATATCCAAAAGTATTTAAATTTTGCACATTTTGTAGATTTAGACTCGATACAAGTGTTCAAGCAAAATTTTTTAAATAATGAAA
Source organism: Brachionus koreanus (assembly GCA_016987375.1). Lineage (NCBI taxonomy): Eukaryota > Metazoa > Rotifera > Eurotatoria > Ploima > Brachionidae > Brachionus > Brachionus koreanus. The sequence continues at coordinate 3,823,086 of PJRA01000005.1, forward strand.
AAATATTTTGTTTTAAATAAAAAAAAATATTCAATACAGTTATGTCTAATATTATTAAAACTAGTGGTTGATTTTAATAGTTAACATTTTGTTCTAATTTATAGTATGTCTCAAAGAAAGTAAAATGATTTGACTTTAAATTTTTTTTAAAAAAAAAGTCAGTTTAATTTTATTTTTAATTAAGTTGAAATTTTAATTTAAAAATTAAATGATTAAATTAATTAGATTTAATTATTCGATAAATTTAAAGAATTTTTTTCTCTTTATTAAAGTTTTATCTTGAGAAAAACTCAAAAAAAAAGTCTTTTAGAAGTCAATTCAGTGATTTGACTTTGACTTAATGACTTTTGAACAACTCTGCTTTATATAATTTTTTTTTTTAAATTAAATTAAAGGATTGAATGAATAGGAAAAAAAAGAAAGGAATGTTTTGCTAGGGTTGATAGTTTAGCTGCTTGTACAGACGCTTCTCAAAATTCTTGTTCTTTCTAGCTCTCCTTTCGTCAATTTATCTTTCTCTAGTGTCCTATGCAATGCACAGTTCTTCTATGGGTAACCAAATGTGATCTTGTTGCAAAAATCAGTTGAACAGAGATAATATCCTAAATTGATAATTTATATTTTGGCGTTAAACAATTAATTTTTTACGCTCAAAATATTTTAATATTGTTTTTCAAATTTAGATTAAAAAAAAAAAACAAAAAAATTAAAATATCAAAAAATTAAATAAAAATTAAAGCTCATAATAAATAATTTTTTTGATGACAAAAAAGCAAAATCTATATTTTTACTAATTTTTGAACGATTTTTTAGGAAAATTAAATTTAAAATCAAAAAACTAAAACCTATGTCTAGTCCTATTTTAGTGTAGTTTCAGAATCTGAATAAAAGCCCGGAAGTCATTGGGATCCCCTTGGACTAGATGCAAAAATACTAAAAATTGAGATAATTTTTACTCTTTTTTGTGGTAAAAATTGATATTTTTTTGAAATTAATCTAAAAATGCTCAAGTTTTGTATGAAATTTAATTTCCTTTCAGAATACATGCCCATATGCAGGGTTTGATTGGGTAGTTTCTGAGAAATAGGCTTAAAAGGACAGTACTTTTTGGGCTATAGTCAAACTTAAGAATTTAAATCAAATTTTATCTAATTTAATTAATTAGTCATTTAATATTTTAAGAAAATCATGAATTAAATCTTGATCTTGATTTAAAATAAACTAAATTTGTCAACTGATATTGCTAAAAAGGTAAAAAACTGAATTTTAGATTTATTCATAAAAACCAATTAATTTAACAAAATTGATATAAGATATTTAAAAGCAATATTTTACATTATAATAATAAAACAACTCTCACTCAAAAATATTTTAAACTACTGTCTTTTTTACGGTAGCATGAAGTTTCATTTTTATTTGGATGAAATTTTTTATTTAATTATTAAATTCTCTAAATTCACTCTGACTGTCTTCACTAAAATCGCTGAAATGTGGTATTGAACTTAGTGTCACTATTTGAATACCTGGCATAGGTTCTGGTCTTGGCTCTAATGAACCGCATATATTTTCGATCAAAAGCTCCAAAGTTTCTTTGACTTGAAAATTAATTCTCGTTTCTTCATTTTCCCATTCAAGATTTGATTCTTCTATTAAATCGACACAGTTTTTATTTTTTCGATGTAAAAATCTATTTTTTGTCATTTGTGATGCTGTGCTTAAGGTTTGACTTAATCTTTCATTATAACTAGCATTATGACTAAGAAGATGAGCTCGCAGGGCAAACTTGTGACTAAATTTCATTCCACAAATTTCGCATTCAAATGGCCTCTCGCCTGTATGTTTGACCTTATGCTCAATTAAAAGATCGTTTGTTAAAAACCTCATAAAACATTGGTCACAAGTGAAAAAATCATCTGAATTGTTAGACTCATTTTCATCAGATTTTGTTAGTATAAATGAGGACAATTTTGATTTTTCTTCGCCAAAATATTTTCCTTCTCGTTTTATTGTGCACCTTTTACTTGATTTTATTGCATTCTGAATCGGAGAAGCGTGATCATCTACGATAATTGGAACTTCTGAATGAAAAGTTTTGATATGAGCTTTAAGACCATTTGACTGAGAGAACTTGTTTTTGCAAATTGGACATTCATAGGGCTTCTCCCCAGTATGAGTTCGTAAGTGTCGTTTCAAACGGAATGTATCACGACTGGCATAGTCACATAAGTGGCATAAATATGGACGCTCATCTGTGTGCACTCTAATGTGTCTTTTCAGTTTGCTCAACTCTACAGTTGAATAATCACAAAATGTACATTTGTGTGGCTTTTCCATAGTATGTCTTTAAGCATTCGAATTGATCAAGATATATTAAGATTTTTAGAATCAAAAAAAAGTTTACTTGTATTTAATGTGTCGATTCATTTCGCTTTTGGTGCCAAAATAAGTATCGCAATGATCACATTTGTATGGCTTGATTCCCAGATGTAAATTTCGATGGTGCTCTAAAGTATTAAAATCTTTGAATTTTCTCACACAAAATTCACATTGGAGTTCTCTTTTTAAAAAAGATAAGTTCAGCGTGTGTAAAAGGTGTTTTAGATCAAATTTACTTAGAATCGCATTCTGGCTGAGCAAGATGTTTATCAAGTTTCTTTTGACTAGAAGTATTAAATGAGCATTTAGGGCATTTGAGGTCCATTTTCTTAGAGGATAGATGGTCTTGATCATTAGGCCTTTTTCTCTTGCGAGTGCTATCTTCAGAAGAAATGGAACATAAACTATTGCTATTTTGCATTAGCATTATTTAATATATAAGATTTAGGCAAAAATTAAAATTTTTCTTTTGATGTATAAGTAAATTTTTGATTTTATGCATGAATTTCAATAGATTTCGAAACAAAATTTACAAACAGCTGATTTTAAATTATGAATAAAACTGAGCTGACCTTTTCTAAAATAAAATCTTATAAACAAATAAACAGAAAATAAAAAATTTTATTTAAAAAAACATTAAATGCTTAACTATAGGATTTTAAAATTCGAAAATTTATTAAATTTTCTTTTATTTGAAGAGAAGTTTGTAAAAATAACAAAATATTTGTTAAAAGTAAAGAACAATCAATTAATTAATTGCTTTGTTTTTTAAAGATAAACTGAAAAATTAAAAAATATCTTATACACATAACTCGGTGGCTATTTAATTAAATTGAATTTTGAAATTCACCAATTTTCAATGGTCCATTTGATTCATGACTTTTTCAAGCCTTTTGTGATTGCTGAATTTTATTTTTAGTAAAAAAAATTTTAATTCAGAATAGAAAAATGACTAATCCAGTGGGTTTTTCTAGACCTCAATATTTTTTAAATAAAGGAACACAGAATATCACAGTAAATAGATTTCTAGCGGTCATTTCAAATAGGTTGAATATTGTTTCAAATTTGCCTTTTCATCGGCTTTTCAATTAATAATTGGTTTGATCAGATAAAAATGTTTAAAATCTTTATTAAAAAAAAAAAAAAAACAAAAATAACTATAGTCAATTTTTCTTAGACATGAATTTTCAGGAATTTAATTTTTGAAACTAATGCTGGAAAGACTTAAATAAATTAAAGTTTTGTTTGTTTTAGATTGTTGTGCATTTGAAAATTGTTTTAATATTTTAAAAAGAGATTATTGCAATTTTAAAAGTAATTATGAAAAGAAAAAAAGTACATTAAGATGTTCAAACAATACAAAAGTATGCAGAATTATATCAAAAATTTTTTTCTAAATTTCGAAATACATTGAAAGTTTACATTGAAAAGTCATCTATTCTGAAAATTTCAGCTTTACAATTGAGTTACATGGTTCAATGTGTATAGTATAAATCAAAAGTCTACAGGTGATTGATGGGGTAGGGATTAAAGAAACACTAGAAATGTTCAAAATGTTAAGTAATTGAAAAATGTTGAAAAAACATATTAATTGTAAATCAAGCATTAATAAATTTATTAAATTTAATAAATTTTATTTTTTAAACTGTTGATTAACACATAAATTAGTTTTTACAACATTTTTCAATTACTTAACATTTTGAACATTTCTAGTGTTTCTTTAATCCCTACCCCATCAATCACCTGTAGACTTTTGATTTATACTATATAAGTCAATAAAACATAAACATTTTTTTAACATAAACAAAAATCAAATTTAAAACAAAAAAAAAGTTGAAAATGCCTTCTTATATGGCATTCTACTCCATTTCAGGTCATAAAAATCTATTCGATTTTTGTCTTATTTATCAAGCTTATTACATAACGAGACCATACCGTCTTTTTTAAATTTTTTTTTAAAATTATTTATTGCCTAATTTTGAAAAACAAAAGAAACTATTTCCATTACTAAAATAAAATTTAATTTATTTAAAAACTTGAAAATTATTGAAAAATCAAAAATTCTATTGAAATTAGTAAGCACTTTTCGAGTTAAATATCTCAGATTCTAATCAAAATACCGACCATGAACTGATATGATGTTAATTTTAAATTTTAAAAAAATTGTTTTAATTTAAAAATTATTTTATTTTAAGCTAAAATATATTCATATTTTCCGAAAAATTAAAAAATTGATGAAATAAAAAAAATACATTTAGCTGAAGTTAACACCTGAAAAATAAAGTTTTTAATTTTGCCTCTTAGAACAAGCAAAAAACGAATAATTTATTTGAGCGCCAAATAATTAAAATGTTCAGAATAAAAAAGCGAGCCAAATTATAAATTTCATCTAATTTAACTTATTTAGAATATACGCGCTCTAAAATGCTTTGACATTAACATCATCCACTAGATTTGAAAAATTAATTTCCATTTTCTAAGCTCTTTTTTAAAACTCTAAAGACTTAAAATTTTGATCATGAGTCTAACGCAGCACATTAATCACCTGTGTGTCATTAATGGTGACTACAAGATACTTAAAAAAGACTTGCAGAGTGAAACATCATTGGGTGAAAAGGTTCAAAACGGAATAGACAAACTAAACGAACTGATTGAATTCTATAAAATAAATTTGCAGCAACAAGGACATGATGAGTGTTTTCAGCTTCTCCATTCAAAAGATGGCAGCGAATTGTTTGGAAATTTGTTCACCAGTTTTGGTATAAGCCCTGCGGTGGCCGAATCAGAGGCAATGTTGAACGAAGTTTTGGGAAATGTCGGCTCGAGCACTCAACAATACCAACGACTTGCTATTCAACACTTCAATAACAATAACAATAATTCAACTTGTTTCATTTGCTTTATTGTAAGTGATTTCGATCAATCTGACTCGAATTTTCTAAAACTTGAAGACATTCAATTAAAATTGACCAATTTTGTTAACTCGATGAACAATACTCAAAATCAATCTGCCATTACAAGCAATACATCAAGTGCTCATTTATTGTCTAGTTCGAATATGTCCGTAATACAATCAAATCAATCAACCAGCCAGCAAAAGAGATTCATGATTTTCGGATGGCCAGTATTGTACTATTGTATTAAAAATGATCTAGTAAGATTTTCATCTATATATAAATAAACTTATTTTGAATATTAAAAATTATTTGGAAAATATTTCTGTTTTATTTAAAAAAAAATTTTTTTTTTGATGTTTTTCCTATAAAGATGTGCAATTTTGTAGACATTGACTTGGAGAAGTCCATGTTTGATTTTGAGAACTAAAAAAAAATACATGAATTAAAGCATTTGTACAAGAAAAAATTGAATTTCAAAAAAATTTTTTTTTTAGTGCTTAACAATGGCAACCGATGTGGAAAGACCTCTGTATTGCAAATTAATGTCAGGCTGCTTTGTTTGTTTTACTGGATTTCGTAAAGAAAACAAGCATAGTGTAGCACATTGTATCAAACTAGTCCATTACATGGGCGGCAGTGTACGCAAAGAGTACAATAAGCGCATAACTCATCTCATAGTAAAATCAACTCTAAGTACAAAATATAAAACGGCATATAATATTGGAAAATGTCACTTGTTGACTGAGGAATGGATTTTGGAGTCGTGGAAACACCGAAATCAAGTTGATTTTGACGTTAACGAGGAGGAATTCATCAAAAAATTCAAACTAAAAGCACTATACTCGTTAACCATAGCATTCTACGGTTTCACTAATGAAGAAACTCAGCACATGAAAGAAGTGACTATTGATAACGGTGGTACGCCAGTCAGCGATCTAAACGATCCAAATATTACTCATATAGTGATAAACGATCAAGAAGTAAAACACTTTCCGGACGAACAAAATTTGTCCAATTCAATTGGTTCAATAACTCCAACAGGGTCAAAATCGAGTCATTTATTCATCGATTTAAATCAATCTCCTTTTTCGAATACCAAGGCGTCTATTGTTCGCACTGAATGGTTTTGGGCTTCGATTCAGATATGCTGTCGCGCTAGTGAATGTTTGTACGAATTTTCCAAAACAGGCCGTGATGCCAAGACCGATCCGCCAAATAAACGTATTAAACTGAGTGTAGACAATTTATTGTCGACTGAGCTCAATTCAACAGTGCCCATTATGAATCAAAGCCAGACCGATAGTCCACAAGCCAAAAAATCACCGGCACGTGCCAACCAAACTGACTATGAATCGCCTACGCTTTGTCCACAGCAAATTACAAACAAAAGTCTGACTCGTCTATCAACTGATCGTCTATTGTCTGCCAAGCAGAATATTTCAAATAATTTATCAACTAGTGCTTCACTTTTGGATGCTACAACTGATGATGCGATGAGTATTGATTCCCCATTTAATAAAGATCGCGAAAGCCACGCTCTTATGAACAGTGCTAGCAGCAATGGTGTACAAAATGAGAAAAACAAAAAAATGAGCAAAAGATGCCAACGAATTATAGAACTCTATGAAACAGAAAAGCGATTTGTCAATATACTGCATACAATTATTTTTGTAATAATATTTTACTATTTTTGTTAAAAGAAAAATTTCATTTTTAGAAATTAATTAAATTTTTTTTAGTATTTTAAAGAGCCCATAGAAGCACCTGATCAAGCTTGTGGTCCTATTTTAGATCAAACTGAAAGCAAAGAGATATTTGGTAATTTGCCGCCCATCTATGAAGTGCATTGTAAAATTAAAGACAGACTTGAGAAAATTGTCAATAGAAATATAAGCGAAGAAGCAGTTTCAGTTGGAGAAATCTATTTGGATAATTCCGATGCCTTGCTAAAAACATATCCGCCTTTTGTAAACTTCTATGAAAAAACCAAGGATGCCATTTTGGAAAGAGACAAGTCAAATTCTCGATTTCATGCTTTTTTGAAAATAACACAAGCAAAACCAGAATGTGGTAGACAAACTCTAATTGAGCTATTAATACGACCAGTGCAACGTTTGCCAAGCACTTTACTACTTTTGGACGGTATGTGAAAATTAAATTTCTATATTTTATTTGTGATTTTATTCAAAAAAAAAATTCAATCATTTTAATTAAAAAAGATACAAACTGAAAATTTTCTATTTTTTAAATTGATATTTTTTTCAACAAGACAATTTTAATTTTTGAACAGTGTAAAGACTTCAGTTTTATTTCAAAGAATTATATTAATTTAATATTTTATAAAACAAAAATAATTATTACAAAATAAGTTTTTTATCATCAATTTGTATATCATCGAATATTTATTTAAGATTTTTAGCAATGTGAAATTTAGTACAAAAACCAAAGTGTTAAAAGCAAAAAAAATTTATTTTCTAGTATAAAAAAAAATTGTTCTGCAGTAAAGTAAATTATATAAATTTTTACAAAATAATTTTAAGCTCAATATCAAAAAATAGGGGGGTGGTTTAGACTGGATAATAGTTTAGGTGTAAATGATCAACTCGATGCAGAAACTTTTGTATGAGATCGGAGCCGTTTTTCAAAAAGGTACTAGAAAAGGAGATAAGCGTCTTACCATTTTACTCTAGGATAGAATGGGTACATTAATTGTTAATTTTAAGCTCTGTAAATACTCTTCTTTTTTCTGTTAAATGCGCACCATCAAAAAAACATTTTCACATTTTTTGCACAGCTTTAAATTCTTAAGTTTTCAGAAAAAAACAAAATTTTTTTTAAACCTCAAAAACCGAAGGCTCTTTTGTTAGTTCCTTTATTTGTTTTTTATTAAATAAATTTAAAAATTTTTTAAGATTTTTTTTCAATCATATTTAAAATCAAAAATATTTTAGAATAATTTAGTACAAAAAAATTTTATTTTCTTGGAATTAAATTAATAAAACCAGTCAAATAAAATGGATGGAAAATCCTTCTCCTTAAGTGTCAAATGAAACATGCTTCAACATTCAAAGTTGCACTGGTACAACTCTGCAAATTTTGCTTTATTTTGATTTAGACAAATATGACTTCTGCTCTTTGTAAGTTAGAATAATACACTTTTTTACAGAATTACTTAAAACTTTTAAAAAAAGTACTAAAAGTTCACATTGCTAAAATATTTTTAATGAATGAATAAAACTTTAAAAATTTTAATTAAAACTTGAAGATTAAATATTTTTTGTTTAGATATACTAAAAGAAACTCCAAAAACTCATCGTGATCATGAATTACTAGCAAAAGCCATTGGATCTTTGAAAGAAGTGATGACTCATATAAATGAAGACAAACGAAAAATAGAAAATCAACTCACAATGTTTGTGTTGATGAATGATATCGAAAATTGTCCAGCAAATCTTTTATCGTCTCATCGTCATTTTCTCAAAAAGCTATATGTTTATGAAATGTCAAATGAACTGCTCAAAAAAGGAGCTCAATTGGCTCTGTTTCTATTCTCAGATTGCCTTGAAATATGCAAACCCAGATTCAAATTACACAATGCTAAGTCTCCTTCGCTGACCTCATCAAGCAAGCAGCGGTCTCCCACCAAATTATACAAACACGTTGCCCTCTTTTCGCTTAATAATGTCACTAAAGTGTGTGACATTCTTCAAAATGGCGACGACACAGACTTGTTTGGCATTCTGTGCCGCCTGGCAGGAGAAAAAGACAAATTTTTTTCCTTCAAAGTAATACCAAATGCTTCAAATCAGTCGAACAATGCTTCAATTGTTACGAATCATTACTCAACAATGTCAAGTCAATCGTCCAATTCTTCTAATTCTTCTTCAATCTATTGTTCTACAACAAATTTAAATCTTTACGACGAGCATGCGCATGCTCAAATGGAAAAAAAAGACTTCATCAAGCTTCTTGCTCAAGGTATTTGTAATGTCAAGTGCATCACTGAATTCGTAAGTATCCATTATTGGTACAACAAATTTTGAGTTGATCTTTTTCAAGCCTAATATCAAACATATTTCCATTCTTTTTTTAGAACTCTTTTAATTCTCTTTCTTTTCGTTCGTCAATATTTGACGAATTCAATTCAAACATTCTTCAAATCGAGGCTCTAATGGACCAGGATTTTGATATGCTGCAGCAAGAGAGATTCAATCAATTTTTTGTTCAAGGGCTACGCGGAAGCAATCATGAGCGCGCCAAGTTAGATTTAAACTTTTTACAAAGTGCAAATAAGCCGAGAAAAAAACTCAAACACAAACGATTTCAAACTTACAATTCAAGTTTGCGACTTGATTTGACCAAAGGCAAAATTAGTCAAAAGTTTAAACAACGCAGATTAGCAGAGATTATCAAGCGTAAACAATTTATTAAATTTGTTCAACAATTGAAAAAAAAAGTTGATTTTTCTTTTTCATTTATTTGTTTTCCATCTTACTTTTCTAGGGTTCTTTGGCCAATTGGGACTCTTTAGGGAAGTTTTTATTTAAATATAAAACTAAATTGCTTTTTTTCTTAAAGGAAAATATATTGTGTACAATAGAGGCAAAACAATTACAGATTGACTTGAATGAGTCGGGTTCCAAAAAGTTAGAAGCTGTAAAAAGGTAAATAAAATGTTTTTACTTATTGCTGAAACTTAAATCTTTGACATAATTGAAAAATATTTTTTGAACAAAAATTCTAGTCACTCATTCATTCAGTATTTCTTTGCTATCTCTTGATAATTATTGATTCTGAGAGATTATTAAAATGACATAAAGTTTTGAGCTTTTGGTGAAAGGTGAAAGTTAAGCGAAGTTGAATTTTAAAAAATTTTTTTGATTAAATTATATTTTTATAGTATGCATTCAATGTTTAACATATTTCTTAATATTTGACAAAATTTTTTTCTTGAACATACTTTGCTTAACATTAAAAATGGAGCATACATCATTTAAAAATCAAGTAAATAGACAAACTGGTAGTGCTTTTTTTTGTTAAAAAAATAGAACTGTCAGATATTTTTGGTATTTTGTCAGATTTGAATACATCAGATTTTTAGTAAAAATGTCAGATATGAAATAGTCAAATTTATTTATAGAAATTTAAGTTTCATGGACAAAAAAAATATATTCAGTAAAAATTAATAATTAAGATTGTTCTAATTATATTATAAAAATTTTAAATAATTTTAATTAGATTATCGAAAAAAGCATAAAAAATAAAAAATCTTCAAAAGAATTCAATTCAAAATTGAAAAATTCCTCAATCTTGAAACTGAATATCTTCACCCAATGATGTAATCATTTTTAACACTCAAAAACCGGAGGGGTCTTTTGAACCCCCTTTGTAACTTCCTTTATTTGTTTTTTATTCAATAAGTTTCATTTTTTTATAATTTTTTTTTCAATCATATCTTAAATAGAAAATATTATAAAATTATTTAATTTTTTCTATAAAATAAATTTATTTTTTTTGAAAAAAAATATTAAAAAAAATTAAATAAAAGGGGCAAAAAAGTCATCCGGTTTTTGAGTGTCAAGTAAAACATTAAGTAGTTTATACAAATTAAAAAAATTTTCATTAGATTCCATTAGATACGAGATATTGTTATTTATAAATTTTACAAAATCTACTAAACCAGGATTTACATGCTTATTACTAAATTCAATCAACAATTTTACAATTTTTGGTTCATATTCTAAGCAACTAATAAACAATCAATATTTAACTTGTCAGGCTTTTGATTACAAAATGTCAGGTAGAAAAGATAAATCGTCAATTTTCACAACAATAGTACTTATCCAAGTCTTAAGTAATTTTTTTTGGGTCTTGCAGTACTCACAAATGACCAAATGTTAGACATAATGGTTCTGGTTTAAGCCACATTGGCAATTCAAAAAAAATAAAAAGAGATTTTTATTATAAAATAGTTACAAATGGAAATCAAAATGATTTTAAGAAAAATTCTAAATTTTAAATAAAAATTGGCATTTTTTTTTAACTGACAGCTAAATGATCTGATAATATGTATCTGACAAAATGTAAATCTGACAGTTATATTTTTTATCTAACGGATTCTTATCCATCCACAAACAAATTCTATTAAGTGTTTTAGTACGATTCAAAAAATGTATAAAAAATGCAAATGTTAGATAAGAGAAAAGTTTTTTTAAAATCTTTAAAAATATCTTCTCCTTTAGAAACAACGATTGGTACAATTATGCCTTTTCCATTATTTTCATTCCAATATATATGTCGAATATTCTCAACATTTTTTTTTTTTCATATTCTGATTCAGCATCAAAATCTACAGTCGCTTTTTTATTTGCTAAACGTTTTTTGTCAATTTATGTGTCAAATAGTTTAAACATTTCTATATATTAACACTCAAAGATCGGAGGAATTTTTGAACTCCTTTTGTTACTTTCGTTATATGTTTTTATTCAATAAATTTAATAATTTTTTGTAATTTTTTTTCAATCATTTCTTAAACTAAAAATATTATAAAATTATTTAATTTTTATTACAAAAAAAATTTATTTTAATTGAAAAAAAGTAAAATAACGACTCAAATAAAATGGATGGAAAAATCCTTCCGGTCTTTGAGTGTACTTAAGCCTTTTTTTTTTTGATTATTCAAGCAAATATATTTTTTAGATCACATGAATTCTTAAAAATTAATATTTTTACACTAAAAAAATTAGTTTTGCTAAAGTTTTGTATACATACATAAAAACTTGATCAAATTAATTGATTTTTAAAAAATTAATTTTTATTTTTAATATTTAATATTAATAAAGCTACGCAAGAATAATAAACAGACGAGTGAGTAGGGCATTCTCATTTAGTCAAGACACGCCAAACAAGATAAAAAAAACGATTTCAAGTGTATTCCGATCTCCATTTCAGTCATCCTACTCTCAACAGTCTTTGAATGAGCAAAAGGCAAGTAAACTAGCAAGTTTGGCTTCTCTTCAATTGACACCCACACTTCAAGAATCAAAGCGTAAGTTTGTCACCATGCAAAAGTCTCGTGAGGCGATTATGACTCACACTCAGTTGTTTCGACAGCAAACATGTTCGAATATTACTCAGACAACTAGCTCTCTATTGTCACTGGATACTTGTCTAAGCTCAACGAGTGAGAATGATCTCACAACATCGGACTTCTCCTGTAATAAAAAAGAGGAAAAACGCCTTGGTGGCCAGTCTCATTCAGCTTTTCCGGACATAACTAATATTTTCCAAAACAATGGTCACAAACGACAATTGACTTAATCAATAATATTGAAAAATCTTTATTTTTTTACATATATTTTATTTGTTGATATTTTTTTTTAAAGTCGTGAAAGTTTAAGAAAATTACCGGACAAGAGCTTTTGAGCCGGAAAATTAAATGATTATTTAGGGTGTCTTATTTTATTTTTTTTAAAGTCTAAATGTTTCTATTTGTATAATTTAAATATTTCTAAGTTGAAAACGTTTAGCTAAAACAAAATTTATTAATTTTTTTAAAATGTCTTATTTTACAAAACTTTCTGTTTATAAATTTAAAATTTTCAAATAAAATTGTTTAATTTAAATTTCTTTTTTTTTTATTTTCAATAATAATCTTTCCATAAAATTCTATTTAAACATTTTAAATTACGATTAAAAAATTCTGACTTATAAAACACATTTAGTTTTGGCGATGCTCGAAAATTTTAAAAAAATCTTTTTGAATTTAATTTTATACAAAAATTTCTTTTTACAAATTGTATGAATAATTTTTAAATATATTTTTTTACCAAAATAACTAGATTATTTTTTAGTTGAATACTTTTTTTTAATTATTGTCTTTTTTACAATTATTAATTTAACTAGATGAGTTTATACCTAAGGGAAAAGATTTAATTAGCCATTTAATTAAAGAATAGCATCTTATGGAAATCTGTTTAAACAAATAAACTAGAGCAAATAAACTCTGGAGTTATATTTCCTCGTGATCAAAGAGAAATAAAAAAAAGACAATAATCTAATTAATTTAGCAAAATATTTTTCAAAAAAAAATTTATTTGATTATCTAAAAAATTTAATAGTAATTATGCAGTGTTAATTGTCAATTTTTTTTAAACTTTTTTACAGTGATAATTAATTAATGAATTAATGAATAAATTTCTATGTTATTTTTTTTCAATTTTTTTTAAAAATTTTTAATGTAAGATTTCAAATAAAATATGTCTTTTTTCTATTTTTTTATGGATCAATATGTTCCCATGATGAGAATTTTTCAGTCAAAGAGTTTAAGAAATTCTATCAATTACCAGCTCACTCTGAATCAGAAAATCAATGATGACCCCTCATGGACAACTGGTCAGTGAAGTCCCACTAAAATAGATCGATCTACACTTAAACACTGATTTGTTCTCTCAAAATTGTTGGCCGTGAAGATGGAAGCAAGTCAGTTCAAATGAAATATTTTGTCCCCCAAATTGGACAGTCTTTAGCTAAAATTTTTTAATCATATTTTTTAAACATTTATTTAATTATATGATTAAGTTTAAATCAAAATTGGAGCAAAATTTTAAGTTTGATAAGAAGTTAAAATAAATACAATTTTTTAATTTAAATTAAATTTGAAAAGATTTGAAAGTTTCATTTTTTTGTCTTCAAATTTTAAATTTCAGTTTAGTTATTAAACTTTAAAAAAATATCAAAAATATTAATGAAGAACATCTTAAGAGCTCAATTTTTTAGAGTATATTGATCTTACATAAATAAATATTACAAATTAAATTTTGGTGAAAATCGAATATCGTTAGCATTAAGTCAACATTTGTTTTTCTTTTTTTTTCCAGGAAGCCAAAAAAATGCATTTTTTGCAGTATTTTTACATTATTTTAAGAACTGATAATCAGAAAAACAGGTACTAGATGTGCCTGAAAGGCTTCAGCCCCCAAGCAATGCACTAATCCAGGAGCATACTTTAAAGAATAAAAAGATAATATAATATAATATGTTAATATGTTTGTAAAATTTCAACATTGTCCGATTTCCTGATCATATTTAAATCTTTATTTAAAAATTTGAAATACGAATTAAGAATTCTCTTAATTAAAAAATAAAATTACCTTGGCTATAATCGGTTTGAAACCTTAGTGTCCATCGATGAACCCGCCGTTGCTAGTGCTGGGATGCTGCAAGTTAGCCACCGAGGAGGCTTACGAACACTCTAAATTAAATTTAATATCACAAAAAATATATGAGAAAAAGAAAAGAGAAGCTGAAAAATGAAAGAAAAAATAAAAAATTTTTATTT
>PJRA01000005.1:3848799-3863007 GCA_016987375.1 Brachionus koreanus
ATAATATCGGCAAAGTCAGTAAACAGTTTTAAATCAAGAATTGACAATGAAGTGTTTGGATTAAATAAAATCAACGACTGCAGTGGCTCGCTCAAGGGCTAAGCGCTTCCTGCGCTGGTTTAGGTTCACCCTAAACTGCAGTTTACTAATACTACTACTAATAAATTGATTGAAAATTGGTGTACTGTTTGAGCATCGTCGCGGCCTATATTTGCAACCAACAAGTACTTTTTCATTATCAAATTAGCCGAAAACCATATTTTTTCAATTGATTTGTTGATTAAATCACTAACTTTGAATTCACACCATATAATACAGTATGTTACAAAAAGTTAAAATCAAGCTTTTTAACACTAGAAGCACCAAACATATTTTGACGTTTTTTTTTAATTTAAAATTATTTTATAAAAAACTATAATAATTTTATAAAGTAATATTATTTTTAAAGAAAATTTTAAAATCTACATAAATCAAAAAAGATGTAATCATTTGTAAAATCTATTCAAAAGATACGAGGATTTTAAAAATTTTAAAACTGATTGATTGATTTTAAAAATGTATTAGATTATTATTTATTTGATTGAGTTTGTGACAATTAGATTATTACTTTATCTCATCAAAGAAATACTATCAAAAATTTGCCAAAATTAGAGAAAAATGGACCAAAAAAAGTCAGCGACCAACAAAGATGGCAAATTTTGATAGGCCAGGCAAAGTATGAAAAAGAAATAGCTGAGTTGGTTGGAGTTGGCTTCGCAAAAATGCATAAATACAACCAAAATGAGTTTATAAGCGACATCTAGAGAGAGTTACTTTGGCAACTGTTGGAGACGTCAAAAACTATCTAATCGTTATGTATTGTAAGTTTGATCCGCACTTTTTGTGACATACTGTATAAAAACAACACCTCTGTGAGTTTTTTGCTCATATTTCGAAAAAAAAATTATAACCATATTGCTCCATCGTTTGATCCGTAAACCAAGTATGACTAAAGTATATAACGTCCGAACAGTTTTCCTCTATGCAATATATTTATTCGCAGATTTTGTTAGTGATTGTTGTAGTACGCTAATGGTTTAGCCATCGTTTCTAGGTTATTATATTTTAATACAATATGATAGAGTTGCTAAGTGTTTATTTTATCTCTAAGTTAGCGCCAAGTAGTATTTAAGATCAATATAAATATCTATAAAAAATTATTCTTTTGACCAAAAGCATTTGGTCTTATTATTCCATTTTAACTGTAAGAACCAGCAAACATGGGAGACCAACCACTCGGTAGCAATGAGTGATGATTTTTATTTTTTAGGTTAAAAAGATGATTTTTGCTTGTTTTTTTATTATTTTTAATAGGTTGGAATAGAATATAAATATTTTCCCAGAAACTATTTAGTCAATTTAAAAAATAATATGAGTATGACCAATGTCATTTAAATTTTTAAAGTCGTTTATTTCTTTATTTCATTAATAAAAAACTAAAATTTTTTTTTCAATTATTAGTTGACTTCTCTTTTTTTATTTTAAAATTTAATTATCAACTCATGCATTAAATTTTCTAGTATAAATTTGCTAACTGCAACGAAACTAAAGGAGGATTAGCTCGCAATAGATAAACAAACAAATAAAAAATATTCACACAAAATATGAAGAATTTCTATTTAATTATATTTGTGATTTCGATTATTTCAGTAAGAATTGATGCTTATTTGAACCAAGATCAAGATCAGTTGGAGTTGTATAGCTCACTATTAAAAAAAATGATTGATAACGCGGTCCGTTTAAATTATCTAGCCATTCATTCATCTAAAAAAAATTCTAATTTAGAAGACAAATTTTACGTAAGTATTATTCAATTAATTTTTTGTATCGATAGTTATTTATTTTGATTCTAGCAAGCTTTGATCGATAAAAATCGAAATTTTAAAAGAATTTTGCCATGTGAACAAGAAGAAATGAATGACCCAATGATGGCTTGTTAATTTTTTTCGAAAACAATTTTATTAAATTGTATCATCTCGATACAGATAAAAAATTGTACATTAAAAAAAATAATATATTACCTGATCTAATTTTTGAATAAAAGACTAAATTTTCGACCTAATTTTTTTTTAAGAAACTTTTAAATTAAGATTTTTTTTTAGAATACTAGAGTATGTAAAAAACTTCCAAATTTAAATCTTAAAAAAATTTAATTTTTTAGAATGAAAGCTTATTCCTTTTTTTCAGTCGAAAAAAATTCAATTTAAACTAAGGTTTTAAGTTTAAACACCTCCACAAAAAAGATATATCCTTATTATAAAATTGACCAAATTTAGATTTAAAAAAATATTCTTTCTATCTTAAGAAGCATCAAAATATGCAAACCTTAAATTGCTAAACACAACAAACCAATGTTTTAAAACGGCATTAAGTTTTTAAATTAAAAATAGATTTAATTAAAATTTTGAATAGTAAGAGCAGAGTTAAATTAGATCAAAAAAATTATATTATTTAATTGTTTAATGAAGGAAAAATTTCTTAACTTAATTTTAGTATAGAAAAGGTATTATCCTTTTATTTTTAGTCTAATCAATCAATTAAGATTTTCTTAATAATTTAATTTAATCAAAAAAGTTTTCTTGATCACACTTTAAAGCTTTAAGTTCCTCAGATTTTTTAATCGAGTGTGATTATTCATTAAAATCAGATCTTGAATAACCAATTTTTAACAGTTGACTATGATTTATGAAAGAGATGCTTTCTCTAATTATGTCGCATACATTAAGATGCACTGGTATATTTTCAAGGTTTCTTTTTTCATGAAACATTCCATCAATTTCTAGTTGAATTGTTTTAAAAATTATTTTCTTTTATTTTTTTTCTTTTTTACATTTTCAAAAAATATCCATTTAATTTTTTTAAATGAACAAATGATAGAAAATTTGTTAGAAATTCTTTATTTTTCAATAATTACTCTCCAATTCACAGTTTTTATTATTTTTTCAATATCATATGATTAGCACATGAATTTTATAATAAAATTATAATTTTTTCATAGAAATTTAATTTTCAATTAATGAAAATGAAAATTTCTTTAATTTTATGTACGATTTCTTTTGCGCTGTTGGTTAATGGTTCAGATAATGTTTTATTTTTTGAGCCCAAATTGTTGACCATACAAAAATATGAATTTGACAGTGTTAAAATTTCTTTGGAAAACGATTATAATCATAGTGTTGCTATAAATTTTACTTATGGAGACGAAAATGAAGTGTACCCTTCGACTGATATCATAAAACTACTAGACCATATTCAAATTGGACCCTTAAGAAATCAAAGTGCAAAAATTTTAATACATGCTTTAGAAGTTGGTCATCTTGTAATTGGTGCCATATCTAATGATATTGACATGTAAATTTTCCAAATTTTTGAAGCTTCTAAATTTTTTTCCGCAGTCCTTTTAGTGACATACTTCGTGTTGATGTAATTCATTCATCTTTTTTAAATATAATTATTCAAATTGTTGGCTGGATTTATTTTATTGCATGGTCAGTATCATTCTACCCACAAATTATTTTAAATTATAGACTTAAAGAGTAAGTTTATGGTAATATTTTTTGTTAGCTATTAAAATAATTTTAAAGTGTGTCAGGTCTGAGCTTGGATTACATTGCTCTTAATTTTCTTGGACATTTTTGCTACTCAGTTTTTAATGTATCGTTCTATTGGATAAATAAAGTGCAATCAGAATATCTATCCAAGCACCCAAGGGGAGTAAACCCAGTTTTTTTGAATGATGTATTTTTTTCATTACATGCAGTCACAATTACAGCCATAACTGGAGTCCAATGTCTTATATACAGAGTAATTTTTAAGAATTTTTTAGTTATTTAACAAATTAATTCAAGAAAGCTGGACAAAAAATGAGTATTGCAGCTTCTGGCTTATTTGGAATCATGGTATCAGTACTTGTTATATCAGGAATATTCAGCAGCTTGTCTATTATTACTGTATTGGATTATATTTACATTTTTTCTTACATTAAGTTAATAATAACCATAATGAAATATATTCCACAAGTAAGTAATAATTCAATTTTGTATAAAAACTCTTAACAATTAGTAATTTTACTTTTAGGCTTATACAAACTATAAACGCAAAAGCACAGTCGGATGGAGCATAGTGAATGTGTTATTAGACTTTACAGGTGGATCTCTTAGTCTTCTACAAATGTTTTTATTAGCGTTTAATTATAGTAATTTTTAAATTTTTTTTAATAAACATGATAAAACAAAATTTATTTTAGATGATTGGACATCAATTTTTGGTTCACCTACAAAGCTAGGCTTGGGATTGCTTTCTATATTTTTTGATTTAATTTTTATTTTTCAACATTATATCTTATATAGACATGATGATAATGAATACACTCCCATTTCTTAATATATAAATATTTTCCGAAATTCTTAAAAGTACTGTTATGTTAAAAATTGACTTTTTTTTTCTTTAAACCGCAACAATTTTTTAGAATTAAATTGTTAATTAAATTAAATTTTTCAATTTTTTTTAATTAATTAAGTATTTATAAATATTTGAAAAAAAAAACCGAAATGGCTTTAAATTCACCATTATGTTAGTTACGAAAAAAATAATATCTGAAAGAAAAAGCATTTTGAAGCCGTTTTGGAGAGTTGATTGCATTCTAAAAAAAATAGGATTCCTGCCATAGTTTATGTGAGCTGAATGCAATGATTTACCTGAAAAGGCTATAGGCTTAAATTTTGCTTTTAAACCACCAAAAATTAAGGGATAAAATTAATCAAGCTTTTTCGAAATTTATTTTTATAATAAACTTGTAATTTTCCTTTCAACGTGAAAATTTGTTTTCTTATAGTAAAATAGATTTTAATTACATTGAATATTAAAATACTAATCAACATTAAAATTTAACTTGTGAATTTTAGAATATTTTTAGAATGCATAATTTTCAAAAAAAATTATAAATGAATAATATTTTCCATTTTATATTAAAACTGACTTTTTTAAGAGACTAAGCTAAAAGTTAGAGTTAAGATACGATCTATCTAATAATCGTAAATTTCAGAGGATTTTTTAATTATTAACTTAAATATTTGTCTTATGCTATTTCATGAAAATAGTTGAAAAGTCTTATGTCATTTTTTTACCTTTATAATATCTCTCATTTGTATAAAGACTACATACCGTTGTCAGTTTTAGATCTCAATTTTGTCTCAACACTCAGCATCAGTAAAAAGTTTGAATCAATTGTTTTTCTGTTGTTGCTTACCAACCTCCTTTATAAAAATTATGTGCCAAGATACCCCAAAAGTCTTCTAATGGTTTTGCTTGTGGAACATTTGGAGAATCAATGTCTTTTGGTAATTAATAAATTTTCATTACATGCAGTCAATTTATATAGAATTTCATTTGGACAAGCGAAAAATGAAAGCTTTGACATTTCGCGCTCAGAAATTGCTATTCACATAAGAATTTTTTTCTGTAAATTTTCTTTTTCAGCAAAACGAATATTTTGTGGACATTCTTGTTTGACATCAGTTTAATAGCTAGCATTTTATTACCAGCAAAACAAAAAATATTTTTCATCAACCAAAATTACGATAATTTGCTCTTTTTAAAGCCGATTTACGTGTTTTAGACAATTTTTATGTGCTTGTGCAAATGCCCTCCTGGATAAAGTGATTCGCAGGATCATCTTTTGAGATATCTGGATTATTTACAAAATAACTTTTCACCCTTTTAAGAGCAAGTCTTTCAGTACCAGTTAACATTTTTTTCCAAAAAATTTTTCTAATATTACAAATTTTGTCCTTTTCTGCTTTTAATGAAAAACTGAAAAACTTTTAATGTTCCAAAAAATAACTCCCACTAACCTCATATAAAAATCATTGTAAACATGACGAAGATTTTTTCTTTAGTTCTACAATCACTGTAAAGAAAAAAGTATATTTGTGAATAAAAAAATTTTTTATACTAATTGATTTATTCTTTCAATTTTTAAATTGCTACCAATATAACACAATTTTTTTTATATTCAATTTATTTCAAAACAGTTAAAATTAAAAATTATTTTTCTTATGAAATTAAATTAAAATAAATAATAAAAAAAATAAAATTAAAATTTATTTCAAATTGCTTCAATAAGACAATAATTTTTTCGTTTTATTAATTCTCAGCTAAAGCATGTAAGTCTCAAATGTTTCAAAATTGAATAAAATTTTTCAAAATTTGAGCTAATTTCTAATTTCTAGACTCTTGATTTACTATTAAAATAAAGCAACTCTCAAAGATTTCAAACACGATTTATTTGATTTTAGAAAGTTAGTTAAATTTTCTTAAGCTTTAGATAAGAAAAAATTAAAATCATGAGAAGCGACCAAGTCAGAGTAAAACTTCATATTGCTAAAACTGGTGAAACAGCAGTCAAGAACTTATGGATGTGCCTAAACTATGATAAGAAGCCTACAATCGAGCACATTTGTCAGCATGTAAAAGAAAACTATATTGAGGAGAATAGAGATCAGTATTTTGTGAAACTTTTTTTGGACGATTATTGGCTTCCACCATATGAGAGCTCAATTATTCTTCGAGAAAATGATGTAATTAAAGTTGAAATAAAAAAAAATGATTCCAAGATTGAACCAAAGAAAAAAGAAGAGGAGGCACTGCGAAAAAAAAATGAGGAACCACAGAAACTGTTACCAGATTATTTATCAGCGCAATTTGACCAAAATTTATATATGAGTCAACAACCACAACCTGTTTATTATATGAATGGCTTTGACTACAACAATTACAATGATTACTACAAAAATTACACTTCTATGTTTGAAAAAGCAGAGCTTGAAAAAGCTGATTCTAAGAAAAAAAATTCCTCCAAATCATCGCTAAATTCAAGCGAACAAAACACTTCGCTTGACTCAAAGAATAATCAAAAAAAATCTCAAAAAAACAAGCCCAACTCCCAGCAAAAACAAAAGCAAATGAACTCCCAAAACACCAAGCCTATAAGTTGTTATAAAAAATTTTCAATTGGAAACTATGCCCATTTATTAAATGAGGATGTTCAAGAGCCTGTCCGTGACAATGACTATACAAATGAAGATTCAAAAACAGTTCAAACAAGCTCTAAATCGATTGATATTAACAAAATTGCTAGTAATTTAAAGACAACTGGTCAATCTAAATGGAAAAACAGCTCTAAACCAACTAATCAAATGCCAAAACATATCAGATTCCCATCATCTTCTTCATCCTCATCGTCTTCTTCAAGTTCGGATTCCTCTTCTGATGAAGAAAATGATCAAGTTAGCACAAAAAAATCTGAAGCCAATAATTTTTATGAGCCAACTAAAGAAGAACAATTAAATGCAGTGAGCAAAAACAAATCGTATGTAGTCAAGAACCCTAATGATTTGGAAAAGTTTAACAAAGCATTTAACCAAAGACAATTGAATGCTCCAAAAGCCGAAAATTTCATTGACGAAATTTTGAGCGAGGGTCAAAATGTGATGTCACCTAAAACAACTCCAAAATCAAGTCCAAGAAAAGAGCGCAGATCACCGTCTCCTAAAATCGACTATGAAAAGTTTGAATCATTGAATTCAGCTCCTAGAGTAGGTGATAAAATTGCATTTAAAATATTGGAAATTTCGTCCAACTTTACACCCGAAATATCTTCTTTTAAAAGCGGTGAGGTTTTGGACTTCGATTCAAGCACAAATGAGCTGACATTGAAATTGTTTTCAAAATATAACTCAATTTTGAAACGTTCAAGCAAATTTAGTGTAGTTTTAGACGAAACCGATGAGGAAATTACAAAATTAAAACAAAATGAAGAACATCCTGAGAATGGATTAGATCTTAATGAACAAGAAGAACAAGAACTTGTAAGAGTGAATAATAATTTTTTTACCCAGTATATTAATTTTTTTTTTAAAGTTAAAAGTCGATTGGAGAAATTTGATAAATGTTAAGCTTTTGCCTCAAAACGATGTTTTAAATTAAACTGTTTTTTTAGTTATAACTTTATTTACATTTATTTATTTTAAAGTTTTCTCAAAGTTTTATTTAATTAAAAGTTAAAATTTTTTAAAATTCAATTTTCTATTTTTAATTTTTGATTGACAATTTTAAACAAATAATATTCTGGTCAAAATCAATTATAATTGAAAAAAAAATTGTCTTTTTCTGCTCTTTTAATTTGATAAGCCAAGAAAAAATTAAAAAAAAACTAGTTTCTTATAAAAATTTTACAATTTCATGGCTTATCAACAGACTAGTGCACTTGTCTAATAGAATATTTAACACTTCAGTTGTTCAAATTTTATAAAATGTTAATTTCTTTAAAAAACAAAAAATAGTTTAGAGACTAATTAGAAAAATTTAAATTAAATCTTTTAACAAAATCTATAAAAATTAAATTTATATTATTGTAAATAGAAAGCTTGAATGACATTAATTTCAACATTGATCTCTTTATTACAAAAATATTTATCAATCTTGAATAAAAAAATCCAAACTTCTCTTTTATTTAAGTTTGCATTGATTTCAATAAATTTTCGCTATTCTTGGAATAATATTTTAATGGGTGGTATTTAATCGATTTGTAGAATTAATTAAATGATCTCCAAGATAAATCTCTAAAATTAATTTTTTGATACCTTAAACTAATTTTTTGTATTAATATTTATGATATCTATTCATTTTTGGTCTATAAAATTAATTATCTTTACTCATTAATTAATTGAACGATATCTTATTTTTGATTATTTCATCTCCAACAAATATATGAACATTAAGTTTTCTTGAGAATTCCTTAATAAAATTTAATAAGTAAAATATGAATTCCTTAATTGATGAATTACAGATTATTGAAATTCAACAATATGAATCTCAAGATTTTTTATCAGAAAATGATATTGCAAAAAAAAAGTCAACAAGGACCATCAGAGCATAAAAAAAAGAGTGGAAACAATTGAAAGGATACTATTGATTCTTATTTACTTTTATATTTTTTTGAAAATTTATTATTTTTTAATAATAATAATAGTTAATATTCTACGGTCAAGTTTAGTTTAACTAAATTGACAAAGCAGGAAGACTAACGTAGTCCCGCAATAGTAGACTTAAAAAACTTTTGAAGATCATTTCTTGAACCACTTTTGGAAAGTTTTAAGTTTTTTTTATTACATTCTACCATTCACAATAAAAGAAAAACAAAAAGCTGAAAAAGACAAATTTTACACATTTAATTTTTTCATCCAGACTTGTTTATAAGTCAAATTTATGCCTTGAGTTAAAACTTTAAAACTTTTTGGTATTGTTTTATTTATAAGATTTGATGATTAGAAAAATGATAATATTTCATTCGATGAATATGTTAGAAAAGAAAAATAAATAAATTAGATAAATCTGTAATTGATTTTGACCCAAAATGCAAAGGATAACGGCTTGACAAAAATGACGAAAATTTTTAAGAATCAAAGACATTAACAGATAAAGTCATTTTTTGTTACACTTCGTTATTTTATTAAAGTTGTATATTCAATGCTATTTTTTCTTAAGTATAGTAAAATTCAGATACATATAGAATATAAACTCTTCCTTTTTTGATAAATTAAAATTTACTAAAATAAAAGACATTTAAAAAATATTGCAACAAAGTGAAACATACTTTGTTTTCCATTTTTTTGCTAAAATTTTTCTCGTATCTATAAAAAAAAGAGAATAAAAAATCAATGCCATTTAATTGGATTATTGATCTGAGTTCCTAAGATAAAAATAGCAAAAAATTATTTAGATAAAAATGGTGAAACAAAGTATGTTTCACTTTGTTGCAATATTTTTTTTATTTTTTTCATTTTAGTAAGTTTTAATTCATTAAAATAGTAAGAATTTTAATACCTTTGTTTCGAAAATAGAGTAAAATGGTTCATCAAAACTTTCATTTTATTTAAAAAAGTTTAAAAAAATAAATGGTTATATAAATAAAAGGATTTCTTAAATTTCTCATAATTTCTTTTTAACTCATTTCAATTGAAATAATTGACTTTCTTTTTTAAAATATTTATATCCTTTTAAAGACATAAGTATGGTAGAATTAGAGAAAGACTTGATATGCAATAAAAAATAGACTTGTAAGTGGAGGCGCGACAACAGGAAATATACATGATATTTTATTTTTTAATCTGATTTCATAATTCTTATAGAATTGAATTAAAGCCACTTTGAAAATGATAATTTTTATTTTTCCAATTATTAACTAAATTGTAATATTGTTAAATTCATATAAAAAATGAATTTTTAATTTATTATATTGAATTTAGAAAAAAAAAAAAAGTCAGTTAAATTTTATAAAAATCCTTAATTTTTTCTAAGAGAACAAAGAAGTGTTCTTAGACTGGAAAGAATGGAACCAATTCATTGAAAAATTGTTTGATTTAATTAGATCTGGCATTTGAACAACAGAATCTCTTCGCGACGAAAAAGAATCACGAGTTAAAAATCTAAATGGAAGATGCTGTTGACTCGGATTCTGTGTATTGCTTTGACTTCTTAAAGATGAACTTGTTGAATTAGAGACGTTGTTTAAATTGAATTTTAAACCACTCATAGTTATTGAGGCATTAGACATATGATCAATAGATGTACGCTTAATTTGTTCAGTTTTTGCTTTTGGAATAGCATTTGATTTAACTGTTTCATTTACAAGAAACTGCTTATTAGTTGATCGATAGTTTATATAAGGCTTTGGTGTTTTTTTAAATTTAAAAAATTTTGGACATCTCTTTTTGCATTCAAAAAATTTTGCACAAAAATCAAAACACTTTTGGGGACAACAATAAATTGAGCCATTGTAATTACTTCTTTGATGCGAACTCATTTTATATCTGATCAACATCCAACCAAGAATTAAAGCAACAAAAAGTCCAACTACAATTGGCATATAGATGTTCAGAGTGTAGCTTAACTCATTGAAATCGGGATCTAAATACTCTTGAGTTCTATTTAGATGTTCGCGATCAAGAGTAAACTCTCTTGGAGAATAAATTGATGATAGAACTACAATAATACATTTTGTAGATGAGTTTTTTCTTTCCATAGCTATAATCTTTTTAAACCATTTTAAATTCTAGAAAAAAAAAATTTTGACTTTCAGCAAAAATTAAAGGTTCTACCGAGATTTGAACTCGGATCGCTGGATTCAAAGTCCAGAGTGCTAACCGTTACACCATAGAACCTTATAATCAACCAAAATGTAATTATTATTAATGAAAATAAAAAAAAATTGATTTTTTTAAATTCTTGACAAATCGATTTTATTAATGAAAGCTTGAAAGGTTCTATGGTGTAACGGTTAGCACTCTGGACTCTGAATCCAGCGATCCGAGTTCAAATCTCGGTAGAACCTAGTTCAATTTTTTTCTCTATTTTGAATAAAATTTACCATATATATTGATTCATTGACAAAATCAGTTGATTTCTCAATCATTGAGTTGTTTTTATTTTAGCAAAAACAAGCCTAAATAGTAATCAAAGAATCGAAATATCTATTTAAATTCGATTTTTAGAAATAGCCTTATGGCTTGCTTCATCTAAAAAACCTTGATGTAATTTTTCATTTTTAATTGCTTTTAAGTTAAATCAATTGGAAAATTGATGGAAATTTTAAAATTTGCTACTTAAAATAATTAAGAAAATTAATTCATTTAGTGAATAATCGTATGGTAAGCTTTTTTATGTGGGGCTAGATTGAAAAATTATCTAAGACCGTCATAAAAATCGATGATAACCGAATGGCTTGAAAATTAAAAGGAATAAAATGCATCCTTACGCATTCGATTGTAGCAAATTTCCTTTTCAAATTTTTCATAAACAGAAATTAATTAAGACAAATATTAAATTAAAATTTTCTCTCATCTATTGGTTATAAGCTGAATTTCCTAAATATTTCATAATAACTTGTCGTGTAGTAAAATGTTTCTTTTTATTCTCCTAAATGTAAATATTTGTGTGACTGGATTTCTTGAAAATCGATTTGATTTTAATTTTAAATTTTTTCAGTAATAGCTAGAATTTCATTTTTTTTTCTTCAACTAACAAACAAATATTAAAATTATACAAATATATCTTTGATATTTTTATTTTTGAATCTCAACAAAAATTAAAGGTTCTACCGAGATTTGAACTCGGATCGCTGGATTCAAAGTCCAGAGTGCTAACCGTTACACCATAGAACCTCTGTTCATAGTTTCATTTGAAATTTGATGAATTATTTTTTTCTCTATTTCAAGCTCTTGTATTAAAAAAAATGTTTAATTTTCTAGTCTTATATATAATGATTTTATTTTTTTTTTGAAAAAGTTGTTAATGTTGTAGTTAAATTAGAATGAAGGAATCCAAATTATTATTGATTTTTATGTTCTAACAATTTTTATGCTTGTTAAACATATGACTAAATTTAATTAAATTCAAATGAAGGTAATTTACTATATTTCCTGAAAATCATCTCCAGCTAAATAATATAAAAATAATAAATAATTAGACCTAATCTAATGTTTTTAATGAGAATTAAAGAAAAATTTCAAAATATTACTATTTGCTTTGATGTTTTAAAATGTAATTTTGAAAAATAATTGTATGCAAATTTGAAAAATTCTTTATTCATTATCAATATTATTAATTAATACATTATTATAACAATAATTTTATTTTAATTCGAATAGCAAATACTTAGGCGAAAATTTTTTGAAAAATAAATTTTTATCTAAAAAATAAATATTTTTTTGAATATGAAGACTTGTTTACAATAGTTAAACGGTTGTTGAAGCTAGAACGAAATGCATCAAAAACATGACTTGCCGTTATTACAAAATTTTCTCTGTCCACAGATAAAGTACCATGCTTTTGCTTTGTATGCAAGAGCCTATCAACCAGCTCGTTAAGAAGCTCTCGAAACAAGAAGCCTATAACTTGACTGCATTGATCGCTCATTGGTTTATGCTTCACATCGGTTAAAAAAGCTGTTTTTAGCTTTAGAAACTTCCTGAAACTTAGACTTTTGAACGCATTTTGTCTCATAAAAATCAAGTCAACATATTGCTGGTCTGTTAAATTTCCATAGTTTTTATCTATTTTCTAATATGAATTGTAAGTGTTGTATTATTTAATTTAATAAATAAACACCTTTAAATAGTCGATTTTGGCTTTGTCTTTAATCAAAGGATTATTTCTAGAAATTCTCTCTATAAAACACTCGCTAATATTTCCAAGATTTTTGAAAAAATCCTGTATTTTCATACTGCGTTTAGATTTCTTGTAAGCAAAATTTGTATCGAAATCGTCCAAGTTTTTTTCTGATTTAATATTTTTGCTGTTTTTGTCAAAATTCAAAAAGTCATACATTCTTTTAAGTCTAATCTGAAAATAAAATAGTTTTAATTTAGTATTAAATTCAAAATAGCTTAAAAATGAGTAATCATAATTCTTTGGAATTGTTTGTGTCTCATAAACAACGCATAGATATAATTTTATATTGTTTAGATTTCAAGATTTTTCAAGAAAAATTGCTTGTTTGATTGTAATCATACTGGTCAAAGTGGACATAAACAAGATTGATTAAAAATTTAGTAATAAAATTTGTATTAACAAGAGTAAGAGGCTAGAGAATAAAAAGTTTGTAAAATTTTTTTTTGTTCTAAATAAAAAATATTTTTCCACAAAAAAGTTAATGATTAAATAAAGGCTGCATATAGAATACGCTTAGTCTGCCTGAAGAGCGAGAAGATGGAGAAAACTACACTTCGCCGTAGAGAGGTATATAACATCAAAAAAGCAAATAATGTTCTAGGAATGATTAAATTTCGCAATAAGGATTCAGTCTCAAGAATCTACAAAGCTTTTGTCAGATCTCATCTTGAATATAGTCAAGTACTATGATAAAATTAACTGTTTTAATAAAGTCATATTTAAAAATGAACTAACTTATCAGTAAAGGGGATGAAAAAATATATATGTTTTTTTCTCTGAAAATGAAACGGGTTTTGTTAAATTAAGTAAAATTGAACAGAACAAAATGTTAAAATTTCTTATAACTTTTCTCTCAAAAATCAAAAGCAAGTTCTATAAATGCAACATGGTGCTACATTCAAAGTTGCACTATTATGAAAAATCTGAAAAAACTCTGCA
>PJRA01000005.1:3876042-3892372 GCA_016987375.1 Brachionus koreanus
GGGGTTGGGGGGTAAACCTCGGACTAGATCCAAAAAAAAACTGGAAGAAGTATATGTTTTTACCATTTTTGGTCAAAAATCATGGTAAATTGTTATAAAAAAAATACAAAATAAATTTTGTATTTTATTTGTATTTAAAAGATTATGAGCTTTCAGATTTGGTGAATATTTAATGAGTTATGACTATGAATACCTGAGATATTTTGACTTGTTTTTTATCAATATTTTTTTAAATTCATGGTTCAATTATATTAATTTTAATTATTAGATTAAATTAAAATTTTTAATGATGGGTATTTTGAGTAAATATTGAAATTGAAGCACTTAAAATTTAAAAGTTGAAAATTTTTAAAATAAATAAAAATTGATAGCTATCGATCATGATTACACTAATTTCCAATTATTTTTCAAAGTCAGATTAATGATAATTTTTATTATTTAATTGAATTAAAATTTTAAATTTTAATATGAAATATTTTAGAAAATTAATCATTTATTTGCAAATAAAGATATAAAAAAAAAACACAAATTGATTAGACTAAAGAAATTTTAAGCGCAAAAATTTCTGTGAGATTCAATCGGAATAATTGAATTAAATTGAATATAAATAAAAAATTTTTATTAATCATAAATTTGTGTTAACTGTAATGTTAAATTATTTAGGAGTATCAAAAAGTTTCGGGAAAATGAGGAAAATAAATTCAAGTTTTTATTTTTTCAGGCCATTTTCTATATCTTATTAACAAAGTTTCATTCTTTCACTTTACTTGCGAAAGGTCTATTGATACTCTGCTTTAAGAATATTATTAAGTATCTCTTTAATTTTGGGGTACCAATTGTTCTTGATTAGTACGATCGGGAAACAATCAAAAATCAAATGAAGCTAAATTTTGTGAGTATGCAGATGGTCGATTATACTCATACCATAATGAGCTATCAAAGTACCATTTGAAGTTCTTAGTGTTTTATTGAACATGAGGTTTAGAATGCTCAATCTAATTAAAAAACAATTGAGAATCTAGCTTCGCATTTGACTTTTTCCAAATTTAAAATAACATTAAAATCATATTAATTAATAATGAATAAAAAATTTTTAATATTTTTTTACTTAAATTAAAATTGTGTCTATTTATTTTAAAGACCTTAACCTCGGACAAATTTTGAGTTTTTTATTTCCAAATAACTCGACAAAAATACTTAATCTATTATGAATGATTTAGTTTAAAATTTACATAAGAAGAAATTAATCTATCATTTATATTTAGCATGTTTTATTCATTAATTTAAAATTTAGATCTATCTTCTGAATTGATGGTGCACATACTTGGATTTTTGCTTTCCAGTGGTGAATTTAATTTTATCATTAGTCAAGAAAACACTTTTCAAAATATTCAAAAAAAAAATATAATGAACATTAACTCACCCGTATCTTTTCTTTTCAAACTTGTACGTCAAATATCGCGTCTTTGCATGGACGTTAATAGGCCAGAAAAGAATGTACAGCGAAAAATAGCACGTGATTTGTGGGATAGCATAATTGAAATTTTTACTGATCTATCCAAAGCCGATCAAAATCAATTACAGAACCAAAATCGAGTTCTTCGAAAATTTTTTTTACTCATTAAAAATCGTCATGTTCGTACCATAGTCATTTCAGTATTATCAACTATTTTCAATGTAGCTGATACATAAGCAAATATAGAAATTCACAATGAATTTAGATACTTGTGGCCATCTTCGCTTGCTACAATGACGTCTCTTAATCTCAACTCATTAACTGATTTACTGAATATTTTATTAATAGATTCAATCGATTATTTGAATCCATTTGAAGTTAGTAGCTTATCCGAGACGTGATCAAACGCCTTCGAGAAATCTAAAAATACTAATTAAATTTTGATTGTAGAGGACTCATCGATAGAAATTTATTTACTGCAACCACTAGTGTAAATTTCTGGCACAGTAGGTTTGATTGTTACTTAGAGATGAATAGAAAAATATTGGATAGAGATTAAATAAATGTTTTTGGATCATTTTTGGATGATGAAACTTTCCAATTGGTTGATAAATGGATTAGTGAGGAAACTTATAAAGAAGTTAAAAGACGTTCTAAAGAATTATTTAGTACTCCTGAAGCTCCAGCTCATGCAAACTTGAAAACTTTGTCGAAAAATATCAAGAGCACAACGAAAACTTAATCCAGTATGCAGGAGCCATAAAGGATCTGACAAGGAAACTTTTCCTGGATTATATGTTGGAGAGCTAGGAATTATTTTAAAAAGCAGTTTGATAAGTTCGGTTTAATCGATATCGACGAGTTAGATACAATGGTATTAAAGGGCTAGAGAACAAGAAGTACTAAACTTGAGTAATTGCAATACGTGGTCAAAGAAAAATAGTTTGACAGAAAGCTCAGAAACCAAACAAGAACCCCAAAACAAGAACCGATGTATAATAGAGAATATAATATAATTCACAAAAGAAAATAAAGGATTTGAAAGAAATCAACCTGATTTTAAACATTCATATAATTTTAATGAGTTAAATAATTAGAGAATAGTAGGAATTCCTATTAACGATGGACCGTATCTAGAATATGTTCCAAGATTACCTAAATCTGTTAATAATATTTTCAAATATTAATCTATTATATATTTAAAATTAACCATTGACTTAAATAAGTTTAAGTTAATTTTTTTTTGATAACAATTAAAAAATTGGAAAAAAGATTTAACTTAAAAAGCTTTTGACTTGGACTTGTAGACATTTTTTTAA
The DNA here is from genome assembly GCA_016987375.1 of Brachionus koreanus. Lineage (NCBI taxonomy): Eukaryota > Metazoa > Rotifera > Eurotatoria > Ploima > Brachionidae > Brachionus > Brachionus koreanus. Next base: position 3,878,818 of record PJRA01000005.1, read on the forward strand.
TTATAAGATTCAAAATTTTCAAGTTTCGATTTACTCGTTAAGACTTATTCCTTACCAATATAAGTCTGAATAAATACCTAAATAAAGCCTAAAAGTATTCTTAGTTTATCTTTTTAATTTTTTTAAATTTAGTTAATAAAGCCTTTTAAGTTCTCGCATCTTGATCGAAGACATTAAAAATTAGATTTCTTTATTAGTCTCATATAAACTACGTCTTTAGAATTAATTAAATTCTTAAAGGTCTAATTATTTTAGAATAAAATTTGATTAACATTGTTTGTTTACTTAATAAGTTAAAATATAATTATCTTGAAAACATTTATTCTTAGTAAAATATTCATTTAAATTAGTATTTAAAAAAATAATATTTTAATTGTGTGAGGTATGTTTTTCTTAATTTAATAAAATCTCAATTTTCAAATCGATTTTTTAAGTATCCAACATTTATTGATAAATAAGTTAAAAAAATAAATCATAAAAATAAAATTCAATGCGCTCCACTAATACCGATACTGTTGTTGTGGAAAGCGATTTCCTGCTGTTGACTGTAATAAAATGTTCGGTTGAGTTTGCTGTGCCAGCTGCATACCGTAGCCTCCATTCAGTCCAAAATTATTCAAACCATAATTTTGGTATATGTAATTTGAACTCGTAAAAGGAATAACTGCTTCTTGCTGAAAATATGCATGATAATTAAGCCATTGATTTGTTTGAGCTGATTGTGCTTGATAGCCTATTGGCATCGGCTTTTCAATCGATTCACACATTTTTTTCTGATTGCTTATAGGATTTATGAAAGAACTTTGATTTTCAATGCTATTTGTCTGTTGTAGCTTCCCATTTCGTTCATACCCAATTGGTTTACTTACAGTCATATTATTTGGTATTTTGGTTGTATTTATTTTGTCAACGTTGTTTGATGAAGTTGACAAGAATGGTGACAAACGGTTCAATAAATCGTTTTCATTGAAAGACCATAGTTGACTGATGGCATTATAGACGCTTTCTTGCTTTGGTTCTAATTTTTCGGATGAAGATAATGAAGAGGATGTTGAAGAAGAAAAAGAGTTTGGTGATTGACTAGAGTAAATAGGTGTCGAGGGCGGCGGCACATCAATTTTTTTAGTGCTATTAATCTCTATCTTCAAGTCTTCAAGTTTTTCGGCTATTTTGTCGTTTTTAAATGGTTGAACAACAGAAACCGGTCTATGAATTTTGCTTGAAGCTAAAATTGGTTGTGAAACTGATAATGCTTTATCTTTAGCGTTTGTTACTTGAGATTGCTTAATTTTAGTTTGGGTATTGTTAGTAGGTTTTTTGGCTACAGCTTCTGCAAAATTTTTTGGCTTATCTGATTGAGCATTTTGAGAAATTTTAGAAGTAACAGGTGCACTTTGATGCATTGTATTCGATTTTGAACCTCTTGAAATTGTTTTACTTTTAGTCTCATTTTTAACTGGCTTTGAGTCCACTTTTTCCTGGCATTCCACGGGTAATAAATATGCTAAACTAGCATTAGGATCATCTATTAATGTATGCAACAGTTCTAGAGCGAACTCCACATATTCCATTGAGTCAGCACTTATTTCAACTGTATATTTGTCCAAATTCAATTTTGCACTGGTGATTTTCTCAATAAGAGAAAGATTTGAGTTATTGGTCCCCACAACTCGCGCAAATATATCATCTGGTATTATAAGTTTGCGTAAATTAGAAAAATTTTTAGACTCTTCATAAAAATTGTCTAATTCATTTATTTTAACAATTTTAGAATTATCTGTGCTAAAATCATCAAGTGAGTCCAATTTTGCCAACGAGCTTACTTTAACTGGCTCGAAATCGTCCAGATCGTTTAGTTTATTGACTGTTTTTTGTTCAGAAAAGTCGTCCAAATCACCAAAGCTCTTTTGCTTTTCCTCTTTTATTTCTAATTCTTCTTCTTTAAATGTTTCTATTGTAGTTTGAGCTTTACTCTCTTTTTTAGTATGTTTATTGCTATTTTGTTGATTATTTTTTTTCTTGTTCTTCTTTTTCTTTTCAGATTTTACCTGATCTTTTTTATTTTGATTTTGAGATTGAGAACTTTTTTTACCCGAATTAACAATTTTTTGTAATTGCTTTTCTAGCTCTTTTTCAGCTTGTTCTTTGGCTTCTTTGTTCAATTTTTTTCTAATTAGTTTCAAATCCTTGCCCTTTTGATTAATTATCTCGTTCACGTTTACAGTGCTTGTCGTAGTGGTTGTATTAGTCGAAGTGGTAGACGCAGTAGTTGACAATGTGTCCATGTTTTCTTCTTTTTGCAATTTCTTGAGTTTTTTCTTAAGCTTTCGTTTCTCTTTTTTCCGTTGGGCTGCACTTTTAGGAGTTTGATTTGACTGCAAATTTTCCATCTGATTGAAAAAATCTATAGGCCTTAATTCTTCGCTTGGTAACTTGATAGAATGGTTTGAACAACATTTTTCATGTTGATGAAAATGCTCCTCATCTGGATAAAATTCTTCATCTTCATTATCAAAATTTTCTTCATTGTCATCATCATAATCCTCATCGTCATCTAGAAATTGATGTTCTCCTTCCTCTTCATTGTCAATATCAAATTCTAAATGAGAAAAAAAAGCTAATTTATTTTATTTTTGTCCCACACTAATCGCAATATGATATAGACAACTAATGAGTTAATAAATTTTGTATTGAAAAGTATCACCTTTATCTTTCGTCTCCATAATTAGTTCCATAAATTGATGAAATTTTTTTTTCAAATCTTTATCTATATTCTTATGATTCATTTTCTGAACAAGTACCAAAAATGACTCTTCGGGAATTTTAGTAAAAACATTCTTTAATTATAAACTATGAATGATACGCATATTTAATTTTGGCTAAGATCTACTTTTAGATTGTTTTTTATACAGTTTTCAATCAAAACCATTTTAGTTATAACTTGCTTAGTACTAATGTCATCTTCGTTCAAATTAGCACTATTTGAAAAAATTGTTGTCGTACAACTATCATCTTCAATATCTATATTTAACATTGATTTACATGCTATTAGATAGCTTTCCAATTCATTTGCGTAAGAGTCTAGCTCATTAACTTTGCTTTCTTCATTTGTCAGCTAAAAAAAAATAATCTTTAAACGTGCACTTAAGTAAATCAAAATTTTGATTACTTTATTTTTATACTCCTTGACTGAATGAAAATAGTAAAACGCTTCTTCGTACTCTTCTTGTTGAAAAAAATACATTCCTAGATCATAGTTTATCTTTTAAAAAAACAATAATAAAAAAATTTTAATAATGAACGATTTTTTTCTGTAATAATAAAAATACAAATTTATGTGACCGATTTCAGAAAAAAAAAATATTTTTTTCATAAAAATTTTAATAATTTATTTTAGGTATAAGAGGCTATTTAATTTTGTGGTTTTTTAAAGCAAGTATAGTATTTTTTTAGTTTAAAAGTTAAAAACTTATTTACATTATATTAATAAAATACATTATACTACTTCAATAACGGTTTTTTTTTAAAAAGAATGCATGCAATTTTTAAAATTTTCTTTAATACTTATCGATTAAGATTTGCCCCTTTCTAAAAAAACTGAAACATAAACATATTTTGATAGAAATAAAATTTTTTAAAATAGCCTTTAAAATCTTACCATCTTATTTTTAATTTTTAAAAAATTTAATCAATTTTTTAGAAAAAAAAATTTGTCTTTATAACTAAATTTGAAATTTTTATTAATAATCAGTCGAGCTTTCTAGTATTAAATTTTTAACTTTTTTGTCAATAGACAAATTCATAGAAAAATCTACAAATTTTACTCATATAAAAAAAAACTGTTTATCAAAATATAATCAATCTCATTTGCAATTTAATAAAATATCCCTCAAAGATTATTTATCTGTTCTTTTCTTTTAAGCTTTAATTTGAATAATAGCCTTAAATAGAAATTTTCATTGCTTGTTGTACATAAGAACGTATACGTTTTTTCGTATATAAATTGAGGGAGATGAGCCGTGGATTTGTAAATGGAAGATATCTGTTTCAAAATCCATTTTAAAAATTATACCATTGATATAATTTCTTTATAACGAAGAAATAAATCGAAAATGCCCAAATCAATATTGGACAAAAGATTTTGGAAGCTTATGGAAGAATTAATCTCTAAATATTTGTATCCTTTGAAATCACATGACACAAAATTCTATCCAAAATGAAGTTGCTATTCAATTAAAGACAACTTTTTGTGAAAATAAAAATTCTTCAGTTACTTTTTGTTGGAAAAGAACTGTTGACCAGATCCAAATTGAACACAAAAAAATTCATATTTGCTAATTTATAAAAATAATAGAATCGATGCGAGATAAATAAAGAGTTGAGTTCAATTGTCTCATCCTTAATATTCTTTTTTAGAAATATTTTTTTTTTCTAGAGATTAATTGCATTTAAAAAAAAAATTACACTTATTAAATTGAAGAGATATTTTTCTAATAGCAGAAACATAGGTATCATTGACCCAAATTTACAATATTTTTTATTTTTCCAAAAACAAAAAAAAAACCTGCAAAATCCAAATAACTTACTATATTTCGTAATTCGTTTTTATCATATTTAATCATATTATTCCAATTGAGATCAAAATTATAGACATCTTTGTTAGTTTGGTCATTTCGGATACTAAAACACGACGATACTGGCTTATAAAGGTCGTTGTTATTGAGATATTTGAAAAAAAATTCTAAATAATCAATAGTTTCTTTTGTACTAGTTGGACCAAGTTTTTTGTTTTTTGGCTTCCCACAACTTAACAAATCAAAAATCTTTTAATCGAAAAGTTACTTTTATCGAATTTTACTAGTGATTTTTGGATGATAATTTCAACCTTAGATTCCATCTAAGATAAAATTGAAGCACAAATATTTGCTCCTTTTCAAGTTTAATCAAATCTAAACTGGTAAGTTTTTTAAGTTTATATGTTTTTGACTTTGTACAATCCTGATGTAAGTTTGTCAAAAAAATTAAATAGTCCATCAAATCGCAGAGTTCAACGAAAGGGATTCTTAATGTTAAATTAGGGAATATCGCTTGCTTTTTAAATATTTAAGCGTACTCTTTTTCTAACTCGTTCAGGTTCCAATTAATTAAACAAACAGCCTTGATGGCCAGAGTCTTTAGCAAAGAGCACTTGTTCTCTTCGTCGCTCATTAGCTTTGATTCCTGCAAAAGTTCTAGTATAAACGAACTTATTGAATCTTAACGAGAATTGTTAGCTAATTGAAATTTGAAAAATCATTTGTTACCTAAAAGGTTATTTGTTTCTTCCTCATAATCATCAGAGCTATGAGATTGTCGCAATTGTTTTATAGCTTCTTCGAATTGCTCTAGTTGATTGATCGATTCGTCAATCAAATTTTTGTATTTTAAAAAACTAGTCATTTTTGTTAAGATGATCTGAATCAAAATTAACTAAAGAATTTAATTGTGTAGTTTTAAAAATATTTAAAGTTTGATGGAAAGCAAGTAAGCAAGAAATAGAAAATATTAGCAACATTTTAATAGAGGAGAGAATGAAACAATATTTTGGAGCTATAAAATAATTATGTTAATGAATTCAAATTGAATTTTTCAAATTTCAAATTTTTTCATATTTGTGTGATTTGCACGAGATGCTTTGAAGGTTTCGAATTTTTAGTTATTTCATTCCTTAGGGTAAAAGCAAACGCTTCAAGTTGGCTACAAGTCGATTTTGTTTGGTCTTATTAAAATATCAAGTATTTCTTGAAAAAATATCGATTTCCATCAATTTAGTCTAGTGATTTAAATTGCTATTTTAAACAAGTCTTCACCTTTAACTATTTCTAAACCTTATAAACAAATAAATTTTCTTTTGACTTATCTAAATTTTTTCAGACTGATAAAAAGACTGAGTGCTTCGGATTTTAAATGAAATCTTTTAAATTTTTGTCGAATGACAAAGAACTAAATTGATGTAGATTTTTTTAATTATTTAATATTTATTTATTAATAAATTTTGATTTCGAAAAAAATTTAAATTAATTATTTTCAAAACCTAATCCTGTGATAAGTTGACCAACCTAATTCACTTTATTTATAAAATTACTCAAAAACTTGAATTGAAATTATTCTAAAGTTAATTCAATATTATTTAAAAAAATAAGCTTGGCTAATAATTTTAGAGTGCTATTTTAATGACCTATTTGATAAAATTTAATATTTTTTTATAAAATTTTTAAATAAATGCAAGCTTTTTATTCAATTGTACAAATTTATTAGTTTGTTTGTTATTTTAGCATTTCGAATTCGTTTCTTTTTTTCTCCTCTTAGTTTCTTATTCTTAACTATTCCAATAGTGAACTTATAAGATTATGAATTTGTCTTCATTAATACTTTTTTAACATAAATTATTTTTTTTTTTATAGCGAACAAATACATATAAGCTAAACGATACACCAACAAACTTCTAGGTTAACACAATAACTTAATTTTTCGATTGATTATTGATTATTACTGTAAATCAGTTTAAAATAACTAAATTAGTTATTTAACTCAGACAAAAATTGGAAATATATCTAAAAAAATTAAATAAAACTTTACTTCAAAATCAAATCTTACATTACAAAATTTGCTTAAAAATAATACAACTAATAGCATTCTAAATGTTTGTTTAAATATCATTTGAAAATACTTGACTTAATTGAATCGGGTTTTAAGATAAATAAAAAGAAAAAAAATGAAATTTTTATGCATGATAAGAGCTAATAATTTAACATACTTACAATGGGCGGTCTCACAAGAAAAAAATCTAATACTTATAAAAATGTCTTCATAATATTTGAAAAAATCTGTTTTTCTAAATTTAAGAGATTAAAAAAAATTAACAAGTACTAAATAAATTAGACTTTTTTAAAATTTCAACAACAACAACAACAACAATAAGAATAGCAAAAATCGCAAATATTTGCTTTAAAAATAATAAATTTAAAAAAATTAAAAGAAATTTTAAAACAAAAATAGAAATTAGACTCCTAGAAATTAATACTGAAACAAATTTAAAACTACAAAAAATAATTGATATGGTAAAAATAGTTTATGGTGTTGGCTTATTTATTTCGAAAAAATTAACTATTCTTTCCTTTGAATCAAATTTTTAAAATTAATTTAAGCTTTATGAAAATGAATAAAAATTTTATTATCTTTTAAATTTAAAAAAAAATTATACTTATAAAATTTTAAGTGTTTTAAAAAATCTTTCACATTACTTACTTGATCAAATTGTTTAGATAGTTTTGAAATCAGACAAAAAATTTGTGCTTTTTTCAATCATACAAATCATTTGTTTTGATATTAATAAATTTGCATTTCAGATGCAACAGACTGTGTTTTTGCAAATGCATAAAAATTAAATAAAAATAAATTATTATAAATTATTTAAGAGAAGAAAGAAAATCGAAAATTTTCATTCTTTAACAAAATAAACTCATAACACGAAGAGCTTTTGTTGTTCATACTATTGAAAGAAAATAAAAAAAAAAAGAGAGAGAGAGAGAGAGAATAAATTCTATCGTTCTAACCAATTAAAATTTATATAATAACATTAACGTTATCTATTTTAAAGTTTTACTTTTTCTGTAGTTGTTATTTTGAGAAACAATGGATATTGAAAAACTGAGCAAATTAAAGCCACGAAACCGTAACAACACGAATACGGCGCGTAACAAACTTTCAAAAAAGAACAAATTTGTTTTGTCGTCACAGCCGTCCGACAAAAACAACAATCTTGAACGCTTGAACTCGAAACTAAATTCAAATTTTATTCAAAAAATAAGCCTAAACCAGGCCGACGATGATAATGAAATGAATCAAATCGAGAGCTTTGTGTTCAACGAAGACGATCCGGACAATGTCGAAGAAGTCGATGACGATGATGACGAAGACGACGGCCTCAATCTGCTTAAAAACAGACCCAAAAACTATGCTCAAATCGACAACGATACTAAGCTAAAATTGGAAGCGTTGCTTGCCAATGCCGGCATAGAGTCTATAACCGGCGATTTGTTCAAAGATCCTCAAATAATGCAAACACTAACGACTACTTACGTGCGCACACTTAATGAAGTTGTAGCCAAAACAAAATTAAAAAAAAGTGTCAAGCCCAAAAATGAAACAACCAAAAGCAGCAACAAGAATATCAACGAAGTAGTCGAATCAACGTTCGAGGAGTTTATCCTCGCTGCAGCGGCCGTAGCCGCTGCTTCTTCGTCTTCGAATTCGACCATGTCAAACAATGGAGACGAAGACGACGAAGAGCTTACCGAAGCCGACATCGAACATCACAATTACATGATTCAGAAACTCGACAAAACAGATAAAAAATCGACCAGCTCGAGCTCAAGTTCGTCAAGCTCGTCTCTAAAGCAAACTATAAACTCATGTATAGGAAATCTCACTAGTCCCGAATCGCTACTTAATAAATTGATCGACTTAAAGCCCGACTTGGTCAATTCAGATAAAGAAGCGTTGGATGCTTTGACCCAAGTAGCTAATAAAAAAATAGCCGTTGGCAAAAGTCTCACTGAACTATTGGAAGAGAACGCTGATTCGGTTCTAGGCTTAGCTTGTGCGAGCGGCTATCTGGAACTAGTCAGCGTTCTACTAGCTATAAATTCAAACTCAAATTTGGACACTGTGTCCAAATCGAAAATAAAAAATGAATCGACGCCACTTATTGAAGCATGCTCGAACGGACACGAGCAAATTGTCGAACTCCTGTTAAAACACGGAGCTAATCCGAACAAAAAGTCATCCAGTGGATCTACGCCACTTCATTATGCAATAACAAATCAGCACGCCAATATTGTTAAAAAACTAATCGAATCATGCAAACATAACATTTTGATTGAACAGACTAATGAAAATGGTCACACACCTTTAATGGAAGCTGCTTCGAATGGATACTTGGATTGTGTCAAAATACTTGTCGAGATTGGCCAAGTCAATGTAAACACATACTCGGCTGAATTCAAAGAAACAGCTCTTACTTTAGCAAGTTACAAAGGTTTGTTTTTTATTTTTTCAACAAAAAAAAAAAATCATCTATTTTTTGTATGTTGTTTTAGTTTTTGATTCGAAAATTTTTTTTCAAGTTTTAAATTAATTACCAGGGTTAGAAAATAAATAAAAAAGTATGCTAAAATTTAATTAAGTAATTTGCTTTTTTTTTTTTAGTTATTATAAAAAAAATCTCAATTTTATAACTTTATTTCACTCTTTTTTTTTTCCTTACGTTCGATCATTTCATTTATTCAATAATTTTTTCATTCATTGATAAATGTTAGTTGTTGATCTAAACTATTTTTTAATTCTCTAAAACAGCTTTAAAATGAAAATTGTGTGTTCATGTCATGTAAGCCAACGTTAGTCATTGAGGAAATTAATGACACGCTTACGTCACGTGATTAAAAGCAACATCATAGCCTTTTTATCCTAATGACAACATACACAATACACAATATTTTTTTTTCTAAATTTTCCTTCCAATTCGGTTAGATCATTTGTTTTCAAAAAATTTTTTACTGAATTTTTTTGTTATTTAGAAAAAAATAATTTTGTTAAAATGTTTGATAAATTTGACTTTTTTTCTAGAATTTTTAATAAAAAAAGCCAAATTAATTTTCTAAAAAATGAACAAATCACTCGGCAAACCATAAATAATTTAAGAAATAAGTTTAATTTCGATTTCGAATTCAGAAGTTTTTTTCCTTTCTTTCTTATTCAGTCCATGTTAGAGCATATCAGCCATATATTAACGGTCGGGTAGTTAGCCCGACGTGCTTGCAGTCGGAACTGACCGACCTCTTCTGATTGAAGTCGGATGTCCAAACCACTACACTATATGACCGACCGCATTCAGAATATATGAGTGAAAAAATTTTTTCTTCCTTTTTTGTAGTTGAGAGAAACGAGTCTTTTAAGCACATGTGTGTTTATGCTTTAAAATGTTAAAAGAAGAAAATGATTTTGATTCTACCACTCTACTTAAATTTGATAAAAAAAACAGCATACTAAAAATAAAAAATAAAAAAATTGATTACAAACTATTAAAAAAACTTACCTCTCTATTCTTTAGTTGTTAAAGTAAAATAATAAAAAAGTTAAAGTAAATTTTAAAAAAAGATTATGTTTATTTTTTAAAAACTGCAAAAAATTAAGTTTCAAATAAAATTAAAAAAAAAAAAATTTTTTTCTTACAGTGAGATGTTGTTTAATTAAAAAAAATATTTAAGGTCATGTCGAAGTAGTGAAGTATTTGCTGGAAAAAGGAGCAGAATGTGAGCACAAAACTGACGAAATGCATACGGCATTGATGGAAGCCTGTATGGATGGCCACATCGAAGTCGCCAAAATATTGATCGAACATGGAGCTAATGTAAACATGCCGCCTGATTCCTTCGAGTCGCCGTTGACTCTTGCAGCGTGTGGAGGCCATGTAGAACTAGCCGATTTGTTGATAGACAACCATGCTGATTTAGAGGAACGAAACGATGAAGGCTACACACCGCTGATGGAAGCTGCTCGAGAGGGCCACGAAGAAATGGTTGCCCTTCTTTTGTTCCACGATGCGGACATTAATGCGATAACAGACGAGACCCAAGAAACAGCGCTTACTCTAGCTTGCTGTGGTGGATGTTACGAAGTAGCCAAATTCTTGCTCGAGGCCGGAGCCGACCCTAATCTTGGCAATGCTTCTACGCCGCTCATGGAAGCAGCGCAAGAAGGCCATCTTGAACTTGTTCAATTGTTGATTAAAGCTGGCGCTGATGTCAACAAATTTTATACAGCTCTCATCACCAACGGACAAAATACAACACAAAATATAACAAGCTGTGAATCTGCGTTGAGTCTGGCTTGTGAAAATGGTCATACGGATGTAGTAGGCTCACTTATTAAGGCTGGGGCCGAGCCGGACCGTGCCGATCCAGACAAGGGCTTTACGCCGCTAATGAAGGCGTCTAGGTCCGGACAGCTTTGTACAGTACAATACTTGGTCAACAATTGCATGGTTGACGTTAATAGAGCGACTAAAAACAACGACTCGACCGCACTAAGTCTGGCATGTTCAAACGGACACATGCAAGTTATCGAGTTTTTACTGCAAAGCGGAGCCAATCCTTTATATGTTCTAAAAGATAATAGCAATTGTCTAATTGAAGCATCGAAAAATGGTCATGTTAAAATAGTCGAATTGCTAATCGATTGGAATTATTCGTTAAGCGAAATGGACGAAACGAAAAAGTCAAAGAGAAAAAATTTGAAAATAAATCTCAAGCCGAAATCGTCACAAAACGAACCATCGTCTAGTTTGGTTAAACAAATAAAAAAATCAGTGACCAAATTAGACACAACGTCGGACTTGGGCGTGGAAAATTTGGTCAACGTTTTGCATCATTTTGCTTTTGGCGATATACCAACAGAGACCAAGACGAAAAAAAAACGCAACAAAGACGACATTAGTCTAGTGTCGATCGAAGAATTCTGCGAATGCAAATGTCAAGGCAATTGTAATGAAACGCCCGACGACAAATTGCTGCACTTGTCTCTTTCGATCGGCTCGAAAATAGACGAGACCGATTGTGAACAAGTGATGGAGTACGAGAGTGACGAGGATGAGGCGGACGACGAAGACGAGGACGAACAAATAAAGAAGAAAGAGAACCTACTGCAAGAATTGTTGAAAATAGAAAAACAACTGGAAATTCAGCGCAAGTCGAAAATTAAAAATCAAAATTCGAACTATGACCACATGAGCATGATCAACAAATATTTGATTAAGCGGTGTCAATGCGAGCTAAATCGTTTGTACAAAATAAAATTGAAGCAATTACAAGAGCAGAAAATAAACGAAATAAAAGCTGAAAAGATAAAAAAGTGTTCGAAAAAATCGACTAGTAACTCGTCGACACCGAAGAGCTCAGCATCGGAAGAATGGCTGCCGCCACCGCCGCCTCCGTTCGCCGCCGCCGCCGCCTATCTAATACAACAGTCGATGAAGTCCAAGGCCAGCCAGCAGAATTCGCCGCACATCGATCTTGACATGGCCACCGAGACCAACAACGACACGGCTCTAACGGTGGCCGTTCAAGGCGGCCACGAAGACCTGGTCAAACTACTGATTGAAAAGGGCGCACACATCGAACACAAAGACAAAAAGGGCTACACGCCACTCATACTAGCTGCCAGTCTGGGACATCATCGGCTAGTGCAACTTTTGCTACTTTACGGCGCCAATGTCGAAGCACAATCGGATCGAAACAAAGACACGGCTTTGTGTGTGGCAGCTCAAAATGGCAAATACGAGTGTTGTGAAATTTTGCTAACCAAGGGACAGGCCAACAAGGAGCATAGGAACATAAGCGACTACACGCCCTTATCGTTAGCGGCGTCAAACGGCTATGTTAACATAATTAAATTGCTGTTGTCGCACGGCGCCGAAATTAATTCACGCACAGGCTCAAAGCTGGGCATATCGCCGCTAATGCTGGCCGCAATGAACGGTCACACACAAGCAGTTAGATTTCTAATCGAAGCCGGATCGGATGTTAACTCGCAAATAGAGACCAATCGAAATACGGCTTTGACGCTGGCTTGTTTTCAAGGTAGAGCCGATGTAGTGAGTCTCTTGTTGGACAAAAAAGCCAATATAGAGCACAGGGCCAAAACTGGCCTGACTCCTTTGATGGAGGCGGCCTCGGGCGGCTACGACCAAGTAGGCCGAATATTGCTTGAGCGTGGCGCCGACGAGAACGCTCTACCGGTGCCAACAACCAAGGACACCGCTCTTACAATCGCTGCCGAAAAAGGACACGTCAAATTTGTCGAATTGCTCATACAATACGGAGCTCATTTGGAGGCCAAAAACAAAAAAGGCTGCACGGCTCTGTGGCTGGCTTGTAATGCCGGTCACTTTGATGTCGTGCAAACGCTCGTATTGAACAACGCCGATTCGGATTCGTTCGACTCACGACGAACATCGTGTCTAGTTGCTGCGTTCAGACGTGGTCATGTGAAAATATGCAAATTTCTAGTGCGTCATGTTAAGCATTTTGCGCCCGACCAAGAACTAACTAGATACATTAATTCGTTGGTTCAGGCCGACGATAAAGACTTGATTAGAAAATGCCAAGATTGCATGGACGCTATTCTAAAGGCAAAAGAAAAACAGGCTCAAGAAGCCAACAAATATGCTAGTTTGCTGCTCAAAGAACTCGATCAGGAAAAGTCCAGAGAGCAAAGCAAAAAGTTGGCCGCTCAGCGAAAACGCGAAAAAAGAAAAATGAAGAAAAAACAGCTAAAAGAGTCCGAAGAGGACAAAGAAGAAGAAGAGTACAAAGAAGACATGGAACTGAGTGTCGAACCGGACGTGATAATGCCAAGCACCGAGAGACTCATTCTAGACAAGGATTTGGCTGAGAGTACGCCCGAGCCCGAACCAATCGAACACACTGTTCAAGTGACTGAGCATGTGGTCAAAACG
>PJRA01000005.1:3892911-3920080 GCA_016987375.1 Brachionus koreanus
TAAAATAAATTATTTTAAAAAATACTTATTTATCATCGTTTAAAAGTCCGAATTATTTATCAAATAGAATGATTTATCAATCAGAATAAAATTATTTATCAATCGATTAAAAGTCCATGTTTCAATGATTTTTATTAAGTTATTCAAGAAATGAGAAAGATTTTCTCTCAATCGAAGCGTATGTTTATTTTTAATATTATCATTTGTTGACATAAAAGCGTTGTTTGTACTCTGGGAACCGGGAGCAGCTCCTTCATACCAAAAAAACGATCATCCAATTGTTCTTTTTTAACTTCCTTTACCTCGATTTGTTTGAATTTTGGTTCATATGCTCTTTTAACATGAGCCCAACAAGAAAGACGTCTAGAAATTAAAATTCTTTCAATTGCAAGTGTAATTGCATTAGCATAAATTATAGATTAAATGATTTTTTTAATTAAATTGTAATTGTTATTTAATTGTAAATTTACATGTAAAGATCGAAAAAAAAAACAAATATCTTCAGTAGTTTATTAAGTGATTATAATAACACCTATCTGATAAAATAACCCTTTTTTATCTTCGTATCCAATCAAATTAACTGGATGACCTTGATAAACTTTTATATATCTTGTATTTAGACCAGATAAAAGCCATGATAATGATCCTTTTGGTTTCGAAGCATACTGACATTCTGATTTTCATCAACACAATTGAGATGCATGCGAGCCCGACATTTCTAATTAATAAAACATTTAAAATATTCTTTTATTCCATTTTTGGTAATGTGATTTTATCGTGACGATGCAATGACAAAAAGCTACAAACAACGAGTTCTAGTACCAGCGAGTAAACTAGAACGCATCACTGCTGTGTGCACCAAATCGTTGACCAATATTCAAGTAATTGAAAATTTGACAAAGTGTGCTTTAAAAATAGAAGAAGCCAAGCTTAAATCATCGAGTATTGGCGAAAAATATGTTCTGATAACAGGCAACTGTTTAGATCAAACAAAGTATGCCTATGAGCTTATTGAGACTTTGATCAATGATCCTTTGGCCAACTTGGCCAATTTGTTGCCCAGCAGTGAGCCAGAGCCGCCAATTGTTCAGCAGCAAAGTGCATCAAAACAAAAACAAAAAGCTGCTCACAAGCCAAAAACAGTGCCGGCCGTTCAACAGCATGTGAATGCAAAGCCTAGAAATTTTGCCGAAGCTGTGGCCAAGCCGGTCAATTGGAGTCGACGTCATTCGGTATCGCCATCCAAGCCGGAGAAAAAAATCGACAAACCGGTACAATTGGTGTCGCCTATTAAAAAACAAGATAACGACGAAATTAAGCATCCGGGTGCACCACCGTCAGCTCCTTTGCCAGCCAAAATTGAGTTTTCTGTAGCTCAAGAGGACAGTCATGCCTATGAGCCGTTAATATCGAACAAAGTTATAAACGAAGTACTCTCCGATATACTGTCTCCTAATTTCAATCAAGTAAACAAGCCGTTGAGCAGTCCGAGTCTGAATCTTAACGAGCCGATGCCCATAAAGCCAACAAAGCCCATTGGCTATGAAAGACATGAAAAACAGTTTAGAAATTCTAATCAAAATTTGGACCAGAACAATCTGAATCAAAACGGTTGGATGATAAACAATTCGATGGACTTTTTGTCTAATCTCAATCATCAAATGGTGTTTAGTTCACAAATGAACTTGTTACCAACAAATTCTCAGCTAACAAACCAGTTTAACATGTATCACAATTTTCATAAGCCGATCACACCAGCGCACACACCGCCTATATCGATTGGGACAATGAATGCAGGAATTATCAATTATACCGGCAACTATGCCAATTTTCCGGCAAATCAAGCCCCTCTAATTCAACACAGTCAAATGCTTAACACGGCACCGCTTATGCATAGTGCAGTACAAAGCGCACCTAATCAACAGCAAAGTTTAATAGACAACTTTTTTTTCAGCTCTAAATCGACTGGATTTAATTATAACAACTTTTAATAAAAACAAATATAAAGCAGGAAATTTGTTTTCTTTTTTGTTTATTTTTTTTTTTTGTTTATTTTTTTTTTCTTTTTTTAGAAACTGACCTTTTTTTAAAAAGAGTTTTTTTAGAATTTTTAATATTTTACGTTTATTATTTAAGCTAAAAATATCGTTGAATAAATATTTTGAAATGATAAATTAGACTATAAGAAAAAGAAATTTTCACTTATTTTTTTTTCTTTTTCAAATTTTACTTATAATTTTTAACTTAATTGGATATGTTTTTCTAAAAGAAATAGACTAGAATAAATACAGTTTAAGTAAAGAGGAAATTTTATTTGCCATAGTATTTTAATTGAAGCGCTTCGATTTCTTTTTAAAGATAATAATAATTAGCTAGGGCAGATTACCTGCGGAGCGAGACTGGTTTTTGCCTCGGTAAGATTAATTTGATTTATTATGAAAGAAATAATACAAATTTATTATTTTTATTTATTTATTAAAAAAAGCGATGTTAGTAAAATATAGTATAAACATGTAGAATAAAATTAATTATTTGATTTGACACTAAAATTTTAAAAAAATTTATTAAGATAAGAAATTATTAATTTTTTCTGAAAATTTTTTCATTTTATAAAAAATTAATTTTAACATTTTTAGCTAATAAAATCAATTTTTTAAAATTTTATTTACTAAAGGCGCCTCAATATGATAGTTGACCATCGACAACCTTATTTTTTTTTGTATTTTTTATGATTATTTGAATCTTATAATAAAGGAAAATACAATATTTAGCCATTTGAATTTGCAAACCTAGGAAATTTTTGAATGAATTCTCTCAAAGATTTAAAAAAAAAAAGTATCGTGTCTTTAAACTGAATATTTCATTTAAAATTTTTATTTTAAATTTTCGTATTTTGCAAAATAATATTTGTTACTCAGAATTAACATTGAGAAAAAATCGTGTAATGAAAAAAAATACAAAAATAAAAATTTTTCATTGTAATGCATTTTCAAAGCCTTCCAAAAAATTAATAATATCTTTATATAAAACTTTTAAATCGGCTTGTTTTAGGATCTTTTTGCACTTTACGTAAAGAAAGTTGACATATCGCATAAGTAAATAGGAAATAACCAAATATCTATAAACACGGTAATGTTTTTCAACTGACTTGTCCTTTTTAAAATTTTTTCCAACAAGTCATTACTTTTAATTGAAAAATTAAAAATTTTTCAAATTATTTATTTTTTTTGAAAAATTTTGACCATAAAACTTAATTTAAACTTAAATAATCTAAAAAAATCTAAAAAAAGGAATATCCTCATAATTTAAAATAGAATTTTTATAAAATTATAATCTAAATAATTGTTAATTTTATTTTTCTAAATATTTTATAATTTAGAAAAATTCAAAAATTTTAAAAATTTAATTAAAGTTTTTTTGGTTAATTTTTAAAATAAAAGAGTAATTAATTTGTCTTACAAAACTATTTAACGAATATTAGTTGTAAAAAAAATAAATAGAGATATTAAATAAAAAGCATTTTTTAAAATAATTTATTTTATTTAACTAAAGGAGAGAATAAAAGGCTAAATTGAAAACAAAAAAATAATCTATTTTATTTGATGTTTAGTCTATTTTCTAACAGATTGAGCTCTTTGTGGAACTGAACTTCCGGCACGTGTTTGGTCTCTCTTTAAAAAAAAAAATGAATTAAATTTCAAAAACTAAATTTTGAACAGCTAATCATACTTGAGGTGAATTATTTCTGGCTTGTGAAACAGAACTTCGATTTTTGGCTCTTTGTTTGTTTAGCAAATTTTCAGCTTGTCCAGCTCTTTCTTCTGCATCTTCTAAGTCATGCTGAACTTTTCTAAATTTAGCTAAATTGATTGATGCTAATTCTTCTGCCTCCTCAATTTGTTTCTTGTAGACTTTCAATTTGTTTTGCAATTTGTCAATCAAATCCTGCAATCTAGCTTGATTTTTTCTATCTTCTTCAGATTGATTGGCAAGTTCTTTCAATCTTCTGTCGTTCTTTTTAACTTCTTTCAAAGTATCTTGATGACGTTTTTGTTCAATGTCCAATTCTTCTTCTAATTCGTGTATCTTATTTGGAAACAATCATAAAAAATGAAAAAGGCTATAAAATTAATAAATAATTTTTACTCTTTGTTCCAATTTTTGTATAATTCTCTTTCCTCCTTTAAGAGCACTTGATTCGGCTTGGTCAAGTCTAGTTTGTAGATCTCTTACTTGTAACTCTAAAGCTTTTCTTAATTTTTCAACATTTGATACATGTTCTTGTTCAACACGCAATTCTTCAGCTAAACGAGAAGCGTCACCACTAGCAACTTTAACTCTATCTTCTGAATTTTTCAATTCAACAATAGCTTCATCTAAGTCAGATTGCAACGAAGCTAGATCGTTTTCTAATTTTCTTTTCAATGCTGCCAAACTTGATTTGGAAGCTTCTAATTCGCTGATTCTATCAGCAGCATCATGTAAATCATTTTCGGAAGCTTTGCGAGCTTTTTCGGCTTGTTCTAATGCAGTTCTAATTTCTTCAAGTTCCCCATCTAAAAGAATAACTCTTCTCTCAGCTAAAACAACATTTTCTCTAGCTTCATCGCGCTTTCTAATTTCATCATCAATTTGAGATTGCATTTCGTTTATTGTTTGCTGCAACTTTTTGTTTGTCTTTTGCAAGTCTGCATTTGCACGATTCGAATGATCTAATGAAATTTCTAGTTCGTTAATGTCACTTTCTAGTTTCTTTTTTTGTCTAATTGCCTCAATTTTTCCTTTTGTTTCGGCCTCAAGACTTGCTTGCATTGATTCAATGGCTCTTTGATGATTTCGTCTTGTATTCTCAAACTCCTCTTCTTTTTCGTGTAATCTACGATCAATTTCTTGTCTAACTTGACTCAATTCCAATTGAGCTCTTAAAACTTTGGCCTCTTCTTGCTCCAAAGTTGATTCAAGCTCTTCCAATGCAGTCTGTAATTCATCTTTTTCAGCTTCAATTCTCTTACGTGACTTTTCTAATTCATGAACTGATTTGCCCCCGTCACTCAATTGAGCCATTAAATCTTTTAATTCATCGGCTAGATTTTTATTTTCACGTTTTAATGACTCAATTGTTTCGCTACTTTGATCAAATTGAGTTTTCAATTTAAACAACTCTGTAGAATATTGACGTGACTCTTTTTGTGAAGACTCAAGCTCTTGAGTTATGTCTTCACATTTTTGCTTCCATTCACCAATTAATTTATCAAATTGTTTCTGTTTTTTTTCCATTGCAGAAGCATTTGAATTTGCACGCTCAACATCTACCATCAAATCTTCTACTTCACTTTGCAATTTTTGTTTTGTCTTTTCCAAACTATTACATTTGGCCAATGCTTGTTCAACTTGCTCTTCGGCTTCGGTCAATTTGGCAGCCAATTTTCTCTTAGCCTCCTCTAATTCTTCAGCTCTAGCTAAGCCTTCTGTTTCATATTTTGATCGCCATTGTTGTAGATCAACATTTAATTTAGCCAATTGTTTTTGTAGTTCAGCCTTGGCGTCACGCTCTTCGTCACATTGATCTTTAGCTTGTTCTAAATCTGTGTTCAAATTACGCAATTGTTGAGTTAATGAAGCTTTGGCTCGCGATTCTTCTTCTGCATTTCGTTTAGCTTCTTCAATTTGAGATTGTAGTTGCTGCTTAGTTTTGCCAAAGCCACTAATTTGACTTTCCAAATCTTCAATTTGTTGTATTAAATTTGAATTTTCAGAATGTAAACGTCCTTTTTGAGAATTCAATTCGTTCATTGATCGTGATGATTCATCCAATTTTGAATTTAATTCTTGTATCTGTAGTTCAAGCTGTTTGACCAATTTTTCCACATTGGCCTTTTTAAAATGCAATGTAATGTAATTAAAAAAATAAAATTTTTTTTAACCAAAGACAAAAGACAAAAAAATATTTTTAACAAAGAAAAAATAAAAAAATAAATGCAATAGTGTTTTTACTTTAGCTTTATTTGCTTGCTCAGTTTGGACTTTGGCTTCGTCAACTTCAGATTTAACAAGTTGCTTTTCTTTTTCTAGTCTAATTAATTAATTTAAATTATTTTAAAATAAAACATTTATTTATTTATTTAATTCAATATTTAAACATACTTGTTTTTGGCTTTCTGCAACTGATCAATTTGCTCACCCATTTCGTTTACAGCATCTTGATGTTTTTTTCTCAATTGTGCCGTGGTTGCTTCATGCTGTAAATTAGCTTCCTCAAGATCACGTCTCAATTTCATCAATTCAGCTTCTCGTTTTTTGTTCAAATCTATTTGAGCTGTTGTGGCACCACCAGCTTCTTCCAAGCGTTCATTTAACTCATCCAATTCTCGAGACAAGTCGGCTCTCTGTTTTTCTGCTTTTGCTTTTGATTGACGCTCCGATTCAATCTCTTCTTCAGCCTCTTCTAAACGCTTTTGCAATTCTTTTATTTTCTTTTGCATACTTGTTGATTGTCCATGTTCTTCTTCAACTTTTGAATTTAGTTGATTTATTTCACCATCTTTTCTTCTTAATGTGTCCTCTAGATCTTTTTTGATTCTTTCAATTTCTTCAATTTGTGACTGAGCATTTTTCAAGTCTGATTCCAATTTTCGTTTAGCTTTATCAAGATCTGCTCGAGCTTTCTTTTCTCTTTCCAAATTGTCCTCTGTTTCATCCAATGTTTGTTCTAATTTGCTCTTTACCTTATTCAAATGATTAACTTTGTCTTCTTCCTGTTGCACTTGTTCAACAGTTTTTGAATTTGTTTCTTCTAGTCGTTTTTTCTCGCGGCCTAATTTGGCAATGGCTTCATCTTGACGAGCCATTTCATCTTGAAGTTTATGTATTTGATTATCTTTTGACTTATTGTCTGAATCAGATTTGCTTAATTTTGTCTTAAACTCATCAATATCTTTTTTCAAGTCATTTATTTCTTGCTCTAATTTTTTCTTTTTTGAATTCAAGTCAGTTGCACTAGTCTCTTGTTCAGACAATTTGTCTTCGAGCTCTTTAACTTGGCCTTCCAAATCGGATTTTTGAAGAACCAATTTTTGAATTTTATCCTCTGCATTACCACTACTGTCTCTTTCTGATTGCAATTGAGTATACAAATCGTTTTTTTCTTTCAAAAGCTTTAGATTTGTTTCTTCTAATTCTTTTCTCAATTTTTCTTCTTTTTCAAAGTTTTCTTTTAGTTGAGTCAATTCTTCTTCTTTTGCTTTCATCTCGTCCTCTTGTCTAGCCACAGATAATAATGGCTTGACTTTTGTATACAATTTCCACCATGACCAGTTTCTCAACGAAAGATAGGCTTTTATGTTTCGTTGTAAAACTGAAAGAGCCAAACGTTGGTCTAACATAACTTTATATTGTTTTTTTATCACATACATTCTAATGTGAGATTGTAACATGCAAATTATTTTAGATATAGCTGCATCTCTAAGTTCTTCCAAGTGACCCAATACACCGGCTCTGAAGAAAACTTTAGTATTTCCAAGTCTATACAAATCTTCACCAAGTGCAATATCTTTCAAGATCAAACCGGTTGCTTTGATTGCATCAACAAAACCTTTTGGAACCGCATTTGGAGCCAAAATACTGTATCGTTGTTTGAATTCAGCAAACATCATTCTGTTTGGAAAACCTTTTCGACAAATACGAATGCCCTCCAAAACACCATTACATTTTAATTGATGCATGACTAAATGAGGATCCAATATACCACCAGTTTTAACTTCATTTGGAATAATACAACGAACAAAGTGAGGATGAGTTTGTTTCAAAGTGTTCATTAGTTTATTCAATTGTTCTCTATGACTAGCAGAAATTGACTGCATACTACCACCTTTTTTGGCCTTTCCTTTTTCTTCCTCTTGACCCATATCTTTATACAATTTAGCTAAAACAGCATTTGTTTTGCTTGTCTTGAACAATGTAGCCACTGTAGTATTAATAGGATCTTTGTTTTTCTCTAGCCATCCAGTAACACTATAAGATACAGTACCTGCATAGTGATGTAAATCAAAATGGGCTTCAGCTTTGCCTTTAGCTGGTTTTGGTTTACCAAAATTTGGATGTTTGCCCAAATGTTGAGCATACAATTTTTCTTGAAAGGTTTTGTCTGTAGCTTTTGGCACAATACATTCTTCTTCGAGAATTGATAATAAGCCCATTGGTTTTTCAATTAAATCAATGCAAGCTTGTAAATCCATACCGAAATTGATCATTTCCCATTGAATACCTTCTTTTTTGTATTCTTCTTGTTCCAATACAAACATGTGATGATTGAAAAATTGCTGCAATCTTTCATTAGTATAATTGATACATAATTGTTCAAAGCCATTGTAATCGAATATTTCAAAACCAGCAATATCCAAGACACCAATGAAAAATTGTCTCTTTGTTTTAGCATCTAGTGTTTCGTTAACTCTATCTACTAGCCATTGAAAGAGACGCGAATAGATTGACTTGGACAAGGCACCAATAGAGTTTACAACTTGATCTTTGTTTTGACCTTTGTTAACGTATTCGTTGCCAACTTTAATTCTTGGTTTTAATAAGCCTTTGATCAAATCAGCACATTCGACACCCAACAAATGAGCAACTTTTTCACACTCTTCAGTTCCATCAGTTTCGGCTTGTTCCTCTCTTGGTCTTTGTTTCCATTTTGAATTACCCCAATGCATTATAGCACCAGTGGCCTTGAACAAGTCCAATTTCTCTTGAGCACTAAAGTTCAAAACGTCAAAAGCTTCGTCAGTCGCTTTCATTTCTTCGGCATCATCGACATTATCAATAGTCAACATGCCTTGGGCAATAAAGAAGTATTTTGATGGATCTGCATCGACCAACAAATCCTCTATAAAAGAATAAATAAATTAATAAACAAATTTAGAATTTTTTTGTCAAATTTATTAGATTTACTATTAAAATAAAATAAATCAGAGAAAAAAATCTTATTACTTACTTTGATATTTTGGATATTCTTTTGCCAATAATTGATAGAATATGTGATAATTTCTCTCAGCTGGTTGTTGAAATGTTACTCTAGATTTTTCAAGCAAATATGATTCAATGTCAGCACCGGCAATTTTACCAGTAGGGCCAAAATGAATACGAATGAATTTACCCTTTATTTATTTTTGAAATTAAATTATATTTGATTTATCAACATTAGAAATATTAATAAATGCAACTTACAAAACGAGAAGAATTGTTATTACGAGTTGTTTTGGCATTACCATAAGCCTCTAATACTGGATTAGCTGACACAATTTGATCTTCTAAATTTGCTTCTTTTTTCTTATTTTATTTTTATTTTTTGTAAAAATAAATGTTTTCTTTTCTTTTTTTTTATATTTTATCAATTTACCTCCTCGTCTTTTTTGGCAGCAGCCGAGCCAGTACAAGCAACAAATGCAAAGTATTGGATAACTTTTTTTGTATTTTCAGTTTTACCTGCTCCTGATTCACCACTTTTTTAAATTTTTTTTAATTTAATAAAATAAAATTAATTTTCTAATTATACGTAATAAGCATAGATTGATTTTCTCTATCTACCAACATGCTAGCATAGGCATTGTCTGCAATTGAGTACAAATGTGGTGGTACTTCGTTCTTTTTTTTTCCACGATATAAATCTACCATTTTCATAGTATAAACAGGCAAACGTTTATACGGATTGATTACAACACAAAAAAGACCTGAATAGGTGTAAATCAACCAGCTCATGTAACGAGTTCTCAAATTATGCAAAATTGAGGCGTCGTTCAAATAAGTCAAGTCAGCCATGTCTTCGCATTTTTCAAACTTTGGCGGATTCATTTGCTGAAGTTCATCTTTTTTCACTGTAACTGTTTCTCCCTTGGAAGTTTTTACAGTTACTTGATCTCCTTTTTCGCTTTGCACCTCACATGCCAAAAAGCCCTCTTTCTTGTCAACTACCCAAAAGTTTTTCTTGCCATCAAACGGCTGAGATTGGGCCTTAATTTTTTCGGCTTGTGGAACAAGTAAATACTTGAGAGATTCAACAATCTCTGGATCATTCAAATTAGCGTACATGATTAGATTTTTTCTTTTCTTTTCACAAAAAGATGTTCGCTTCTTCTAATTTCTTCTTTACTATTTATACTTTCTAATCAACAATTTAATCGTGTTTAGATACAATAATTTTGCCATAAACCAATAGAAATAGTTCTAATGAAATTTACCAAGGAGATAAATATATCAGACTATCAGTAATTAACTTCTAAATAGTTTAATTGTTTAGTTTTTTTTTTTCTATTCATTTTTGTTCAACTCTGTATTAAATTACTAATCGTTGTTTTTCAGTAAATTTGTTCATTTATTTTTCTATTAACTTTAGTATTAGCTTTTTATTTTAGCCTAAAAAAGCCTAATATGGTTGTATTTTATAACATTTACTCTTTGTTTTTCATTTATCACAAAAAATTGAATCTAATTCTTTTTCAGTTAAATAAAAATCCTAATAAAACATAATTAAAAAATTTTGAATTTCTTCTTCATATTGTTCTATTAATTTTATATTTCTGATTCTTTTTATAAAATTTTATTTTTTTTAAATTTTAATTTTTAATAAAATTTGTATACTAAATGCAGTTAATTATTTATTAAAACCAGAATTATACAAAAATCGTTTATATTGATAATAAAACTTTTAACCCATTTGACTCATTTGATTCATTTGAGATATCTGAAATATATGCAGTTAAATCAAAAATAAAATTTTTTAACTCATTTGAGAAAAATTCATTGCACAAGCTTTCATAAATAACAGAAAAAAAATTTAAAAATTTTCCTAGATTTTTCCTAGAACAGGTGTTTTTTTTTGAGCAACGAATGCAATTAAATTCGTCAGCCGAGCTCATTCCTTGTTCTTTTATGCATTTAGCATACATTCAATTGAGACATATTTCAACCGATGAAAACTAAACCATTGAACACTATTTATAGCCAACAAAACAGACCTCACATTTTTTATTAGATTTTTTGTTAAACTATAAAAAGTGTAATTTTTTTTTAAAACGCATTTTGATCTAAAATTAACCTACCTGAAGTTTTTCGGAAAAATCTAGAACTTGGCTTCCACATTTTTTTTTAAATTTCAGAGTTTGTGCAAAATTAAGTTGTTTTTTTTTTGTATTTTTCAAAAAGGGAAAGAATTTATTTATATTTTTTTTTAAATTCTAAAAATTTAATGAAATTATTTTAAAAAACAATAGTATTCAAACCTGAAATTGATAGAAATTTTCAAATTAGTTCTATTTTAATTTTTTTATTTTGAATAAAATATAAAAAATGACTTAATTTAAAAAAAAATTGAAAAAATTTGAAAATTTTAAAAAATTCAAATAATAATCTAATAATTTAATAATCGACATTCTTCATTTCATTTTACATCTAGCTTAAAAAAAATTTATCAAATATAAGTAGGTAGCTAAAATTAAGTTCAGATAATTTATGGCGTTTATCTCTGCCGAACATGTTACCAAGGTTGGCTGCATACAGCGACCTTCAAATTGATTAAATCTGAGATTGTTTGGACATCTTGAGTGATTGAAAACACGATTGTCACGACATGTAAAGAAATATTGGCAATTAGGCCGATTCTGGTCCAAATAAATCCCTTGGGGTTTGTTTAGACAATTTGGAACCATGTCGCACAAGCTCGGGTCTTCGTTCGCAAAATAATTGCATGGACTTGTGCAGTCTTTTCGTATTCCACATTTCACTTTTGAATAATCCAAACATTGTTTGGTGTACGGATCAAAAAGCAAAGGATATTGGCACAATTGGATAACCAATCGTCCGTTAATACATTCATAATATCGGCAACAACTTTTCGGATCAGCAAAGCGGTATTTCTCTTTGTTAGCTGGACACTTGGATGTACATTTAGAATTTTGTTGCCAGTCACACACTTGTTTGTCTTGTCTATAATACAAACCAGGCTCGCACAAAATAACTTGATCCTTGCCACCATTGCAGAAATGGTAAGCTGTACAATCATAAGGATTGGGAAAAAAACCTGTTACATCAATTGGACATTCAATTGAACCATACAATTCTTTAAGAGCTGCGATTGACTGGGCGCTATTGGGCATTAAGCTGTTGTAGCCCCCTGATACTAATCCTCCGCTATGAATATTTGACATTGTAGTTGGCTTTTTTAGACTAGGACAATCAGAGTCCAAAGGCCAAACACAATTAGCTTCAGATTGCTTCCACAAAAGACCTCCCTGACATGTAAATATTTTAGCTTGGCCTTCCTGACAGTAAATGTATTTTTTGCAATCTTGTGGATGTCGCAAATAGCCGTAGTCCTCCGATGAGCAGATGCTATCAGTAATCGATGAGGAAGTAAGTGGGTCTGGTATTCCCATGTTAGTAAAAGTCATTTGATTGATCGGATTTTTCTGAGTATTTGAAAGCTTGGTTGAGGTTAATTTTGGAACATATTTGGTGTTAATTTGTTTACAGTCTACATTCATGGGCCAATCGCAAAGGCCAGTCTTTGGATTGAAAAATAAGTCCTCTTCGCAAGCGCGTACTGAGTGAGTGCCTCCGTCACAAATATGATAGACCCAGCAATCAGTTTTGTCTGGGAAAAATCCGTCTTTTGTACATTTAAAATAACTTTGAACCATTTTAATAACTTAGAAAACAAAATAATAAATAAAATTAAATACAAAAATGAAATTTGTTTTTTTAAATTTATTACCAATTGTATATAAAATTATATGGGAAATTAATTTAATCATTTTCCATGGCCATTCATGAAAAGTCAACAAAAAGTTTAATGTTTTAAAATTGACTCATTTGCTTTTAAAATCGAAATAAACAATTTAAGATGATTTTTTGCTTATCATTTTAAGCAAAATCTAAACGCAAAATTAGAACTTAAATCGTTTTAGAAAAACAACAACGGATATGGCTAATCAAATGAAGGAATCCGGAATGTAAACAAAAAGCCGCCCGCAAATAGATGGATTTCTTATTATAAAATAATATTGGCAAATTAACTAGTCTCAAACTTTTATATGTTTAATTAATAGGCATAGATTGAGGATTAAAAGACTTAGAGAAACTGGGTGGTAATTGACCATGTGAATGAAGGCCTATTTTATGCAATACTAACAATGGGACAAAAACAAAAATCCAATTCAATTTTTTTTATTTTGCTTTTCATTGTGCTTGATATTTTTAAAGGGATCTGTTTACTTTGATGCAGATTTGAGCACATATGGGGACTCTATGAAAATTTATCATTTAATACCTTGAACTTGAAGCAAATTCGTTGTTTGTTTGGAGATTAGTCTATTTTTTTTTCCTAAATAATTTTCTTAATAAGCCGTTTTTATAAACAAGAATATTATTTGGTATAATTGCTTTTAGAGGATTTAATTTTTTCCAAATTGAAACCGCTTAATTTTATTAAATTGTCCAAACTTTATCCTCTATTGAATTTTATATCTCTTAATCTAGCTTGATTAAGCAACCATTGTAATTTTGTTTATTTTTTTAGATTGGCCTTTTATTCAAACTTAATCAAAAATATTAAATAATAGCTTCACTCGAGTCTATAATGTAATCCTAAGATATCCATTAGCGTTCACAAAGCCGTTCATTTCTTGTCTTATCTCTATCAATCAAAATTTAAACTAATTTTTTTTATAAATTAAAATTAAAATAAAAAAACTAGCTAATTAGCTAAAAAAAACCTAAAATTTTGAAAAATTCAAAGTTCAAGTTAAAGTTTTTTAAACGCTTTAAGTAACTTAGAGCAGGAAAAAGTCTGCTTCTAATTGTTCATTTGAACCAATATTTTCTTGAACGATTAATAAATACATTTTTAAAATTAAGTAATTATTTTTATCCAAGAATTGTGTGCTTAAAATCTGTTAGTGGATATTGTATACATCAAAAATCCAAAACTAAACTAAATATTTATCTATCCGATACATTTTATCTTTTTCTTTTATTTTTGTTGAAACCAATTAACAACAAAAGAAAATTTCAACTCCTAAATTGCAATTTAGTCTATAAGTTCACAATAAACTAGTTTTGGCTCGTTAAAAACGGAAGAAAGTTAATGATAAAATATTTTTCTTTGCTTACTTTTAGCGTAAATATTAAATTGGTTTAACATTATCGACGACAAACGAAAAAAAAATTAATAAGCTAAACTATGACGATATTCATTGATTATTTGTACAGTTTAGCTATTAAGACCAAATGCGGACAAGGAGCTCTAGCTTTAATATATGGCCTTTGAACATAGCTCGCATACTTGTGAATGTTACTTGCATATTTACATCAAGAATTAATACATTATACAAACAACTAAATCTTATTGTAAATAAAATATTTCGATCCAATCTGAATGCCCTAGACGATACGAGCAAATATTGAAAATTAGTCCCAAATAAATATTCTTTAATAAGATAAACAAATAGATTAGTCTTTTTTTTGGTGATCACTTTGGTTGAATCTTATGCTTTTTTAAATATTTCCAATTTAGATTCTCATGTAATTTGAGACATTTCGTTTAATATTCTAATTTTTATCTATTACTTTCTCTATATAATTAACTTGTTTAAATAATCATAGCAATTAGCCTGAAAAATTAAAGTTAGCATTAAGTTGATGTATCAATTTATTTGTATTTTCTTGTTTCTATCAATCAATGCTTCTTGAATTAACCTTGTAAATCACATTTCAAATACTTTGATATAGCATAATGTAGGGTTTGATGCGGAATTAAAAGTAAAATGAGAATTAGAATGGCAATATTTATTTAAAATGGATTTTAAAAAAAAATTTTAATTCATAGCTGTTATAAAAATATTCAAAATGCATAAAACAAATAGCAAAATCATTGATAAATTGTTCAAAAAATCAAGCTTTCGCTGTTTATACTCATCATTGAAATTTAATTTGGCTGAATAGAGTAGTAAGAAACCAATTAAAGATGACATCAATATGGAGCTAGTTCCAAGTGTTATTTGAAATGAATAAAATTGATAGAACAGAGTTTTTCCATGCTTAAAAACGTGTTTTATTTGAATGCTATTAGACATGATAATAATAATCAGGCACAAAATGGTTGCCAAGCTTTTTTTTATTGTATAGACATTTGCGTCAACTGTTCCAATTGGCGGTCTCTTTATTAAACATTCAAAGAGTTATATAAAATTTAAGTTTAAATCTACTTTTCTATCTTGAGGTATAAGTGCATCTGGTTTTTTAAAAATGTTCTTCAAAAGATTTTCATTTTTTTTTAAAGCTCCTTTTTCCAAGTCAACATTCTACAAAAATAAAAACATAATATTCAAAATAAAAAAAAAAGAACAGTCTAACAGTTAACAAAAATTATCATTAATAATAAAAGAAATTTTGATCAAGAATTTTAAATTTAATTTAAAAAAAAACACCATCTACCCTTTGATTTTCTAGTTTGACAACTACATTTTTACAATAACCGCACTTAGATGTTATCAAATTTGAATCATTCGGACTGTTATTGCTTGTAGTAGGAGCATTTGATAATGATTCTTTGGACATTGCAAATATGAATCTAAATGAAATTTTAGCTACAATTTATTAAGGAAATGAATAAAGAGCTAAGCCGTAAAATAAGAACGTTTAAAACTATTTGATAAGTTATGCAATCGCTTTTAATATCACGCTCATCAATGTAATAAATCTTTTCAAGTAAATTTTTTCATACCAGTAGATTTATTTTATATTATAAATGATTAAAGCAGGTAAATTGTTTACAAGTTGCAACTGGATTAATTCATAAATTCTAATTGAAATGCTAAAATAATAAAGTTTTAATTTTAATTTTTATCTTATCAAACCGATGCGTAGTTACAAGGCTTTTAATAAGAAAAAAATTCAAAGAATAGATAATCAACATTTTGACTCCCGGGAACAATTTTTAAATATGAACAAAACTTGAAAACAAAAGGGTTTTTATTGTTTTTAAATAAAATATTATTATTAATTGTTATTTTTTCCTATTTGTTTTTAAACTTAACTTCAAAAAATTGAATGATATTAAATCGTTTTATTCCAAACAATATTCTCTAAAGTTCAATAACAAATAGATGATGATTATTTTTAATCTAATCAATATAAATACTCATATTGAACTAATTACTTTTCTCTTTTTTACTTTATTTAAAAATCGTCAGGAATTGCTAAATAAACTGTAATCAGCATGTATTGAGTGATGCTAGATGTTTGTTTTTTTTTCAAGAATAAACTTTATCATACAAAAAAATTTTTTTTCTTATTGAAGTAAATGAAAATAGAAAAAAGAATTTAGACTTAGAATGATAATTTAAGTGATGAGCTAAAAATTTCATTTTAAATCTTATCATTAAAGCTTCCACAAAGATAAGATTCAATTCAATTTATTTTCAATTTTCAAAATTATAATAGACTAAAATTTTAAATTAAAAAATGCTTTCTAGATTCAAAAAGAAACTTACTGAAATCAAAACGGATTTAAATCACAAGTATTATGTTCTAAGAATTCTAAGAATTGTTTTCTTTAAAAAAAAAAATTAGAATTGATCAATTAGAAGTTGATAAAAATTATGTTTTACATAAAACTCAACGAAACATTCAATCATCACTTACTAAATCGGGTATCAGTTTTATGAATGAGTAATATTTGAGAAAAAAAGTAAGAATAAGCTAAAAAAAATTTAGCAAGGATGAAACGATTAAAAAAGTGCAAGAAACATCAAAAATAATTAGACATGACTCTCAAGTATTTAAAATTTTAAATTTTGAAAAAAATTTTAAAATACAATCTAAATTTAAGAGCTTTGAAAAACAAGTAAAAGAAGTTGCGCTAGTTCATTCAACCAATCTATTCTACACATTTCGAACACTTGAAAAAGAATTAAATTTGATTTTTAAATCAATTGATTACACTAGAATTACAATTGAAAGAATTCAGAATTTTTGCTTTCTGTTGAATCAGGATTTTATGCAATTGGAAGAGATATATTCTGAACTGGATGAAAAAAGAGAAATTGAAAAAAACAAAGGTTAATTTTTAAATAATTAAAATAGCTTTTAATTAATTAAAAATAGAAAACTCTTGAGACTATAAGCAAAACTAAAGCTTAATTTTCTATCAGGTTTATAAATTTTGTAAGACATGTGACAATGATTCATTTTTTATTCTAGAAAATTTTTTAATTCAAATTTTTTTTTACTTTAGATGACTCAAAAAAAATTGATTTAGATGAAAATTTATTAACTACTGATGACGAAAAAATAGGTAAATTTAAATTAATCAAATTTAAACATTAAAGCATAAAATTTATCTCTAGAATTTAACGATAAATCGGTGAAACTTGTTTTAAAAGATATTTAATATTTGGCTCTTTAATTTTTTCTTTTAATAAATAACTTAAATTTATTTGTAATTATTTTTATTCAAATGAAAATTTATAAGACAACAAAATATCCAATAAAAAACCTCTAGACTTTTTGAATTTTAAAGTTTTATTCTAAAAATTGGAAATAAGAACAAGTGCCTTAATGCAAAAAAATTATTCTGCGTCTGAATCATCAGTGACATCTTTAACTTCGTAGTCCTCATTCTCTTCATCGTAATCATCATCATCTTCATCATAATTGCTAGTATTTCTTTTTTTGTTGTCACTTAAACTCGGCGCTGATGCATGTGCTCTAGAATTTTTTTGTTTCTGATTTAAATTAGATGTAGATTCCATGTTTCGTCTAGGTTCATTAGATTTGGACCTACTTTGGTCCAAGTTATTTTTAGACCGACCTGAAGCACTGGTCTTATGTCCACCACCAGAAAAAATATCGTCCATCGAATTGCTTTGTCTATTTGACTCATTCAAACTTTTGTTTGAATTATATTGCAAATTGCTAATTGTAGACTGAGTAAAATTGTTCCTGAATTCTTCTAAATCACTTTCAGTATCAATTTCTAACAAATATTTATATGCTGTTGAGAGCATTTCTAAAGCTTTTGCGTGAAATATCAATTGTATGTGAGTAAAATCTTTAAGAATATTTTTCATATCATTCAGCTTTTTTTGTTCTAACTTGTCAATGACATCTGCCAAAATTTTATCTTGTGTTGACACTTTTTCAGCGGCATTTTCAGCATTTGCTTGCGCTTGGGCCTAGTGAAAATAAGAAAAAATAGAATTTACTATTCTTACCCTTAATAAACTAATAATGCTTAGGCAAATCGACATATGTGATCAAATTAAAATGATCTTGCTCAAAAATCATTATTAAATAAAAATAAGTTTTTTGGTAATTTTTAGTAAAAAATTTATTGCAAAAGCATTCAATGTTTAGCTTAATTAATTTTTGAGCATTATCATTAAATTTTGATCATTAACTTCATTATGCCTAATGCTTACAATATTTCTTCCATCATCGGGCTTTCTTTGCATTAAATTATTTAATTGTTGCTGCTTTTTCTTCTCCAAGTCTCTTGTTTTAATTGTAGATTTAATTTCTTTCTGATAAATTATTTATTTAAATTGAAATCATGAATTTCTCAGCTATCTTACTTTAGTCGATTTCAAGTATTCTTGATACTTGCTAATCGGTTGAATAATTCTTTTTTCAACTCTTTCAATCTATTTGGAAAAATAGATTTTTAACAACTCTAAATATCTTTAGATTTTTTGCTTACCATTGCATGACGATAGTCTTCCAAGGCAGATAAATAGCTACTATAGTTAACAAGTCCTCTTTTGGAGCTAGAATTAATTTGCTCTTTTCCTGAATACTCATTTATAACGCTAACTAGATGATCAGATGTGTCTCTTAGGCGAGCGTTCTTGCGCGCTATCTTGCCAAAATTTTCACACAAATTTCCCATACATCCTTCCAAAAGATTGATTCTTTGTGTCAAAATTTTTGACTGTGATTCACTGTAAATTAAAAAAATTAGCAAATTTTATTCTAAAGCCAAAAATTAATTACTGGTTAATGGTACCACTTAGATTTATGTTGGCCATTGACTTATCCTTTAACAACAATTAAAAATAGCTTTATAAATAATGTAAATCTAGTGCTCTTACATTTAAAATTTCAAATACTAATATATGAAGTAAAGCTAAAAATTAAAGGTAACTAAGAAACTAGATTGTTGCTCAGCTTTTCAATTTGTCTTGCCTATTTTCTCTATTTCTAATAATTAATTTCAATTAAATTATCCTAAAATTTCGGCTAAAAATTTAAGCCAAGCTTTAAATTATTAAACAAAATTAAAAGGAATTATGCTCAAAAACCAGAAGTTTTTACATGTCTTGTCATCGATACTTTAGTATAACATATCAAAATTGACATAGGTTTAATGATGGTCATCAGAATATCATTAAACGTATGTCAGTTTAATGTCACGTTTAGTGTGATGTTATTAAAAATTGAGCTCTTATTTTAAAGAAATAAAAGACTAATTTTTACTGACAAGAAATTAAAAGCAAAATTATTGAAAATTTAAATAATTGTACCTTTATGATTTGTTGTAAAAGTTTCATTAAAGTCAGAAATTATTTTCATAAAATATTTTTTTTTAATTTTTTACTGATATGTCATTAAATTGGGATATTTACGTTAATAGCACTAGAAAACCGGACTGAGTATTAATAAAAATTTCAAATTAATTACTTTATCTGAAAAATTTTCAAGGGTTTAAGATACTTTTATTGATAATTTTTAAAAAATTTAAATTTCTATCTTTAAAAAAGTAAACAACAATGAGTGTTCTTTAATAATAATGTTAATATTAAAAAGTATTCTATCCTTGCGAATAATGGAGTATTGCAGTGAAAATTAATTATAAATATAATTATAAATATGTTGTATAAAATAATTTAGAAATGTATGTACTTAGTTGACAAAAATTTTAATTAGATATTTTAATTAAGTCTCATAATGGTATTCAAATGTTTATGGTTGTATAGAGAAAGCCACATTGTAGCAAGTGGAGTCTTATTTAGAAAGGTGTACGATAAATACAATAATGATTCCAAGTTAACTATTACTAGATTATAGTTTTTTATGAAACAATTCATCAAAAATAAAATTAAATATTAAATAAAAAATTTAAAAGCATCTGATATAATAATTTTTAGCTATATTTTTCAAAAGACGATATAAGATTAATTTGGAAAATTTTTTGTAATATATAAAAAATTATTTTTTATTTAGATGAAAAATGTAAATGATTTCAAATAATAAAAAATTTTATACAGTAGTTAAATTAAAATTTAATAAAGAGCTGATGTAAGTAGTCTAAAAGGAAGTATGAAGAATGATTGCATTCATTGATTTGCTTCATTTGTTGCTTTGATTGAGAAGATTGAATATAATCTATAAGCGTGAATGCTCTAGTCAATAAAATATTTTTTTTCTAATTGACTTGAATACATTCACACTGACAGCAATTATATTTAAGATGCATTGAAGATGAACATTGGCATGCTTGATGATTGTGTTTTTGAGATTTGTGACGTTTTTAAAAATTCGAAAATTAACAAATGACAAAAACGAATTCAACTATTTATAGTATGTTTACTGATACCTTATTCGTACACAAAAATAACAAAACGATTCGTTTTGGTCGTTGCTTGAATCGTTTTTTGAATAACGAGAACAACAACAAATCTATATAGTAACAAAATATGAAACGAAACAAAATGAACAATATAAAGTTCACATTCCATTTTTTTTCGATTATGGATATTTAGTTTCGATTCGATGATCGTAAAATAGCCCCGCATTCTTCTCTATTTTATCCAATAATTTACCTGTTTCGTGTTCGATTGTTACCTGTGTCGTATTTTTTTAACCTTAAAATTAAGTCAAGCATAAACTTTGAATAAAATTAATGGACTCTAGACCTAGTTTTTCTAGTTAAGGTTATGCAAAGGTCAACTAGGCAAAACAATGTCAAAACTAGTCTTTACCTTTTTTTTACCTTTAAAAATTCGAAAATTAAAATGGCTGTAAATGACCGATTTAGTCAATTTTCGTTTTTAAATATAGCTAATACTACCTTTTCTCAACAAAGTAACTTGTGTATGAAAAAAGAGTTTTGATATTTTAGAAACGAACCGACAACATATTTATAAACTGAGCTAGTTAAGCTATCTGTGATGCGATAACTTGAGCAGAAATTATTATGGTTGTCATGGAATTACCAAGCTTTTTTTGAATTAAGTTTTTATCTCTCTCTTTCAATACGCTGCTTACTTGTTTAATAATTTTTAATTTAAATTATGAACTTATCATAATAAACTTTACAAAATGCTTGTTTAAGTTTTAGTCATAATCTTGAGAATTTCAACCGTTTCTAATTTTTTTTCTAATTTAAACTTGTTACGAAAAAAAATGAAGACCTTAAAACCAATATTTATTGTATCCTATGTAAAAAACAAAATTGTTTTTGACAAATTTTTTTTTCTAAATAAAAATCCTATGACCTAATAGACGTCGAGTTCTATGACTTAAATAGGATTTTTTTATTTTTAAATTTTGTCTTTCTAAAGGAGACCTATTCAGTATTATTAATTGTTTTATTTATTTTTGCGATTCAATATTAAAAATTTCTAGAATTCAATTGAATCCCATTCAAGCCAAGTGACTAGACAAAAACATATTTTGAAATTCAAATTTCTAGAAATATATGCTATTTTAAAAAAGAACTTTTATAATTGGATGCCATAAAAAAATTTTGTATTTTAAAATACTTAAACTTTTCAAAATTAGAAGTTCTTGTGGTTTTTTAAACTAGGTTTATATTTTGTTTCTATTATCCCATCAAATTATAATATTTGAAAAATAAAATTTATTTTAAAAACCAAAAAAAAACAACTCAATAAACCTATCTAGACTTTTTAATTATAAGTGGCTAAATATTTGAAAAAAAGCCCTAAATTTTTTTTTCAAATTGAACAAAGGCTTCAATAGAAAGTTATTCGTCAAATATTTAGTATCGTTTTTATTATCGACAATTGGATTTTTTTTGTTAACCTGAATTTTAATTAAGCCAAAAAATCAACCTTTTATAATTCATGATTAAAATTTTATTTTTTTTTTTTTATTCTATTATCAATTTGGAGCCAAATTTTTCAAATTAGGTTTGCTCTTGTTAAGAGTTCCATTAAAGAGCCAAACTTTTATTTCATTTTTAAAAATGAATAAATATTTAATATACAAAATATATTCATTTATTTAAAAATTTTTAATTATTAATTAAAAACATTTACTAATAAAAATAATTAATTAAAGACATAATTGAAAAATATGCAAGTCAATGGTAAAATAGATAATAATTCAAAAGTTGTTTTTGTAAATGTAATGCTTGAATTACATATATCTGTGGTACAGCATTTAACTCGATTATTGTAACTATCACTTTCTACGCAAGATGCAGAACAGCTTTTAAAAATCTTTGTCCAACCGAGACCATCTTCAGCTTCTTCTTTCTTTAAAATTTAAATTAATCATTTCATTCATGCTATTCTAAAAGTGAATTTCTTACTTTGCAAAAAAATTCTCCAGCTTCACAAGTTTGAACATGTTGTCTTGTATTCATATCGAATTTCCCGCAGCCATCACATACAAAGCATTTGAGGGCCTGAGCAGGATTAAGAATCAAACCAATAAATGCAATGAAAAAAAATTTAAAAAAAAACATTTTCAATAATGGATTTTTTAAACATTTCCAACAAATATTTATAGTTATTCAGAATATCAAGGATCATCAAACAAACTAATACCATGTCAATTTCTCATTTGAATAATCTAATTTAAATTTAAATTATTATTTTGTTTGTTATCTAAGTCTACGTAGTATATTTTAGGTAAATTTAAGCTGGGACCTAGGATTTAAGTAACTGGGTGTATTCTTCAAGATTTTTTTTTCTACCTTTATTTTCCAAAATACTTTGATTGAAGCAATTTTAATAAATCTACAATGTATTTAAATTGATTTAAATCGAATCAAATAAATAATATAAAAAATTTGCTGACTTGTAATTAAAATAATCTCGATCGTTTTTAATTATGATGCAGAAAATGATGTCTAAAATACATTCAAAAAAACAATAAAACACCAAACTATAATTTTCACTATTTCTTAATTATTGTGGATTTGAAACTGAATTGATTATTTTAATTTATCCACGAAAAACGTTTCAATTTACTCAAAAGAGGTAAATGAATCGGATTTTTTAACACTAGATCGCTTGAGGGGTTTTTGAAAAATTTTAATCAAATATAATTGAAATTTAAAAAATGACTTTTACTAGCTAAAAATCTAAAATTATGAATAAGTTTTCAAAGAAAATGTTTAATTTATCTTAATATATTTATTTTAATTTTTATGAGACATCAGTTGGGTCTCTTACTGTTAAAATTTTTCTAAATGATTAAATTATTTAGGCTTAATCTTTTAAAAAACAAAAATTGATCATTGTAAAAAAAAATATAGAAAAATTGTTGAATTTTGCTTAAATGTAAAATTTTAAGTTTTAAAAAATTATTTAATATAGTGGCTATTTATATTTTGGCGTCAATTTTCATTCTATTTTTATGTTCTTCTTTTAAAAGTATTCAAAAAACCAATTTAAAAAGAGCTTAGTCAAATCTGAATTATTGAATATTTTTTGTAACCAAATTAGCCTCTTTTATTACTATTTTTTTGTTTCTTTTCTCAATTTTTTATTTTCAAATAATTTCGTGATGTAAAACCTGCAAATTTGGTGTAAATTTATCCATAGCAAGGGTAAACGGTGTTTGAATAATATCAAAATTATATTTATAATTTTTATTTGTACCATCAGTATTACAAAACAGTAAAATGAGATTAAATAATTAAATTATTTTAACTGTAGGATTCTGATCAGATTTTAAATCATCAATAACAAATTCTTTCGGCCTTTAATTTTAATATTCAATTTTTTTAATTTAAATAAAAAATAATCAAGTATTTACCATTCAAAAAGACGCGGAAAATTTCGAATTTCTTCTTCTGTAAATTCAGTTAGCCTTTTAGGTGGGAGCATTGAAGGCTCTATTTGATCAGTTATATTTTTTATTATGTCTTTAGGAATTTTCTGCAAAAAAAAATTAAATAAATTATTACTTTTGATTAATTAAACTAAATTACATTGTCTGGAAATACTATTAGTCGACTTAATAAACTATTTCTATAAATTTTTGGAGGCATAGCGTTTTTTGTGCAATTTTTGATAATCCTAGTAGGGTCGTTTTCATGATACTCCCACGCAGGTGTATATGTTGCACCTTTAGCATAACCAGTATGATGAAAAAATCTATATGTTCTCCATAGGTCATCTTTCAATGCAATGTCTTTGCTATTAATTACTACAACATAATCTCCACAGTCACTACCAACCGAATATATTGGTTTGTTTTTGCCTAATAAATATCTGGATAAAACTCTACCGGATATTATGGGATCTTGCCACTTTGCATCAAACAGATACCAAACGCGAGTAAATGTAGTCCATTGCTTTTTCATCAAAAAAATATATTAATTTTTATCATAAATTCATTTTATTATTACTTTAACTCTATTGAAAGCCATTTCAGTTTAACAAAAATTTGAATCAATTATTCAGAGTTAAGTTTATAACATTAGATTATAAAAAAAATATAATTTTGGATTTTAAATTTCAATATTTTTGTTAACAAAATGTTAGTTTGTTGTAAAAAAGCATTTTATTTTGTTAAGTTTGATTGAATTTTTTCAAAAAAAAAATTTTAAGTAAATGCTTGATTCAATGTGTATTATTTTTCTAAATTTTTTCATTGAAACAATTTTTTTCTCAGAAAAAACACGTATTCAAAATTTTTAAGTTTCAGTCGAAGAGCTTTCGCCCTTTTCTTTTAAAAGTGTCTATTTTTTTTTTGTTTTAAGAACGTTTGAGAAAATTTAAAAATTAATCTAATAAAAAATATACCAAGCATTCTAATTAACTCATTTAGAATGTCTTCATTATCATCATTCAAATTACCTAAAGTAATATTTGTTTTGGGAGGACCAGGAGCTGGCAAAGGGACACAGTGTTTGAAAATTGTTGAGGTGAGAATTAATCTGAAGATGAATTTAAAATACTTATTTAGTATCGAAGAACTTTGGTTACGTTCATTTATCAGCTGGAGAGCTACTTCGTGCCGAGCGACAAAGACCAGGATCGAAAGTCGGTGAACAAATCGAGGATCATATCAGAAAAGGCACCATCGTTCCAGTAGAAATAACATGCTCACTTTTAGAAGCTGCAATGAAAGAAAGCGGCAAAGAAACATTTTTGATTGATGGTTTTCCAAGAAATAAGGATAATTTGGATGGTTGGAATCGTCAAATGGGTGATAAAACCGATGTAAAAGGTGTTTTGTTTTTTGAGTGTTCCGAACAAGTTTGTGTAAATCGATGTTTAGAACGAGGTAAGCAAAGTGGACGAAGTGATGATAATGAGGACACATTAAAAAAAAGAATAACAACTTATAATGAGTCAACTTTGCCTATAATTCAATATTTTGACCAAATGAAAATGGTTAAAAGAATTGACGCCTCCAAAACAGAAGAACAAGTCTATTCAGAAGTTGAAGCTGCCTTGAAAGAGATTAACTAGGAATTTTTCATATTATAATTTTCATTACATACCGACAATCCTTTAATACTATAATAATTTGAAAATAGACTCAGAATATTATTTAATTATTTATTTTTACTATATTTTATTTCATGTATTTTTAAAAATACATGTTTTGAGATCATATTTTTTAATTTTTAATATTAGAAAAATTTTAGCAAATTTTTGTCAAAATATATTAAAACATTTAATTCTATAATAAAAGAATATTTTAAATAACAGTTTTATTTAATATAAATTTCTTATTATTAATTAATAAGCGTAAAATTTCATTATCCAATATAATAGTTATAAAAAAATTTAAATCAAAATTTATTATTTACCAAAAACGATTTTGTTTCTATTTTAAAAATAAATAAATAACAACAACCATTTAAATATTTTTTGAATCCTTATTTTTACAAATTTTTAATAATATTTAGTTAATTAAAAAATTATTGAATCAATCAATTAAAAAAAAGTTTGGCTTGAAGAGATCATGTTGAAATACGCCGCTTTCTATTGCACCTGAAAGCATCGATGTTTTCTTAACAGATAAACAATGTGCTCTATGATAGGCTCTTGAAACCTGACATTTTTGATACTATATTTTACTAAAATCGCCTTTTGGTGTTTATTAAATTAAATAAACTAATTAAATAATTATTAAATTTAAAAACCTTTATTTCGGACAAAATTTTAGCCAGTTATGTAAACCGGCAAATCTTAGTTGGCTGGATCAAATCAGATAGTGTGTACAGATCCCAACACAAAAATATATATAATAGCTCATTGATAATTTAAAGATTTTTTCTCATGAACAATTTGAAAAAAAGAATAGAGCAAATATCTGAACATTAATAAGACATAATAAATTAAGCATTTATTGAAGTAGAATAATATTTTTGATAAAAGATAAGTTACTTACTAGCTTTAGTCGATAAAATACAAATTTTTAAACACATGAATGTCAAATAAAATGCAAAAAAGCAATTATTTATTTAATAATTATTTAATCGGTGAAAATTATTTATTTAATAAATTTTTCTAGTTTTGATTTTAATTAATTGAAAAACAATTTTATTATTTAATTTTTCTAGAAAGAAAAAAGTTATATCAGACTGGGAGCTTTGGAGCTTTATCCTCCTAGATTATTTTTTAAATAAAAAATTAGTTATTTAAATATAAAATTTTTTATTTAAAGAAATATTTTAATTACAAACAAAAAAAAATTCATAAAAGCAAAAATCTCATTTTCCCTGATATGTTTGAGTTTGTGTTAAGAGTGATTATAGATAGCTTTTGAATGCACTTAAAAACTAATGATAGAAAAAAATTTCAAAAATTTCCAAATTTATGGTTAAACCTAAAACGGCGAAAAAAAGACCATTTTTTAATAAATTTTTTGAAAAATTTTTTTCATTTTTTAAAACACGAAAAAAAAT
>PJRA01000005.1:3920185-3943645 GCA_016987375.1 Brachionus koreanus
GGGTTTAAACATGCGCCCCGTATTGCAGAGACATTTTGAAGATTTTTCCACCCTCATTGGGTTTTGAACCCTCCACCCTCTGCTTGCATGTTTTACACACAAACCACTCGGCTATACGGGCTGATCAATTACTTGCAATCATTCATCAAGAGTTTTTACATTACATTTTTTACATAAATTTTGCTTTATTTAAATTAAGTAATTTTTCCTCAAAGCCAAATGTCAAATCACCAGTGTAATAAAAATAACTGTCTCTGTTCTATCTTAATTGATAATTGGGAAGCTCTCATCTTTCAGTAGCATATTAAGCAACGGTTCCATTCTGAAACAAATTTTATTGCATTTAGTTGATCATCTACACCGTAATTATTACCCAGTCGAAACCGGTTCTCCCATTTTTTAATTAAAAGAATTTAAACATGCGTTTTGAATTAAAGACAAATTATTATAAGATTTTTTAATTTTATTACAGATAGTTAAATAATATCAATAAATAGAATCAATCATAGCAAATACTCTTCAAAAACTCTGCAATTTGTTTTTTGTTGATTCGTTAGTTGGCAATCATTGATAGCTTTTTAAAAAAATTTCTTTTATTGATTCAAGCATTAAATCGCTTTTGAAAAATAAGTAAAACCAAGATTATTTTAAGGCTAATTTTAAATCAAATTTTTAAGGTTGTTAAAATTCTGCTACACACTGTAACAATAGATTTAACAGCATATGAAAGAGTCTGCAAATTATCTTTAATTTCTGCAGAATTTAATGAAATCGATAAGTATTGAAAGGTATATTAAAGAAAATATTTAACAATGTTAATGACAACTACATATAGCTTCATATGAAGAAACAAGGATTCATTATTTTTCAGATTTTAATAGCAACTTTTTTATCTAATATTGTTCAGTACTAACCGAAACGTTATTATTTTCAAAGTCAGAAAATGGTCGAAGTGAAACATCGTTTTTTTTAATTTTTAATTAAATTATTTTCTTTTCTTTTGATTTACTTTTTTCTGTCTATGAGGCTTTAATTAATCAAAAAAAAATAAT
This sequence comes from Brachionus koreanus, assembly GCA_016987375.1. NCBI lineage: Eukaryota > Metazoa > Rotifera > Eurotatoria > Ploima > Brachionidae > Brachionus > Brachionus koreanus. The sequence continues at coordinate 3,921,238 of PJRA01000005.1, forward strand.
ATTTATAAAGTTAATTGAAAAAAAAGTCTTTCAAGAATCTATGTGCATCTCTCTTTGTTTCAAGTGAATTTTAAATAATTTATAAAAAGTTTGTATCACCCAAATTAAATTAAGTCTTTTTAGTAATTTGGTAAATATACAAGACTCTCTATGTATTCAAGTTTAGTTAATTGAATAAATACAAATGGCAAAACTGATGACATACACCGTTTTTTACAGTATTATGTCTGTGAATTAATTAAAAAAAAACTTTTTTAAATTGAATTAAATTATTAAATGAATAAGAAGAAAAAAAACGATAGGAAACGTTTAGTCTGTGCTGAGAGTTTAGATGCTAGTGTTGACGCTTTGGTTCTTAATTAGACGCTTCATAGAATGCTTTTTGTTTCAAGTTCTTGTTCTTTATCTTCTATTGTCAATTTGCCTTTCACTAGTATCCCATGCATTGCATTCTTCTAACCAAGTATGTTCTAGAAAGCCGTAGTGTAAGGTTTTCGTTCGGATTCTCATATGTTAGGATCGAAAAACATTGCGTAAAATTAGTTATGATAGTTAGGAGTTGAACCGGGAAAATATTCAAATTGATAATATTTTGGCGCTGAAAATTAAATTTTAAAATTAAAGATATCTTAATTTCTGTTTCAATTAAAGATGACTAGAAAATAAAATGCAAATTTTTTGCAAGAACTAAATTTGTATCAACTGATACAGTGTTGATATTTGGTAATTCAAATACCATTAAAAATATATAGTTAATATCGAAAATTCTTTCTTTGTTTGATAAAATAAAATATTTAAAATAAAATCTTGCAGAAATGTGGACACATAGCTTGTTGTAATATATTTTTCGAAAATAAATAAAATAAAATTTTTAATTTCCTTTTTTTTTGAAAATCAAATCAATAATCAATTAAAATCTTATATATATTATATCTAAAAATTTCATAAATTAAAAGTTACTTAAACAAAAAATGTTTTAAAAAAAGATTCAACAAACCATGTTTCACTTTTTTGAAGCATTTTTTTAAAAATATTTTTTTTCAATATATTTTTGATTTTTTGAAAGGTATTTAAATCTCACAACATCTACAATTTACAGAATGAATTTTAGAACCAAAAGAAAAATGTAAATTTAAAAATTTTGTTATTTGTTTCAAACTAACAAAGTTGTTCACAAGTAAGAGACGCATTCATCTCACTCCAATATACAATATATTAAATGAACATGATGAGCTGGGTTGATACAGAGAACCAGTGCAAAATAAGATTGCGAATGATTCAAGAGGAAAAAATTCCTTTTCAATTTGATGAAAAAATATACAATTTTATCACAAAGTTTTATAAATTATTTATAAAGAATAAATTCAATAAAAAAAATTTAAATATCTTGTTCAATTCTATTTAAATTAAAGTTTAAAAACCTAAAATCGGGCCAATCTGACACACCAGGCTTTAAAATGCTCACAAATGAAGTTATTGAGTTAGAATTTAAATTAGTACAAGTTTATCTTTTTAATCAAAGCATATTCAATTCTTTGACCATTGTTGCCTGAACATATCTTGATGCTTCTGACATTCAAGGCTCCAATTCTACATCTGTGTTTCCCAGTATCCCATGTCCCATTTTTCTGCTTGTTAGCTCCCCGAAGATTTTCAGTCTCAAGTGTCATTATTGGCGTTGTATTGTCCATTTGGATGATACCACTACTCCCTTGAGTTTTCTCACCGAAATGAGAATGACATGGGGAAAATTAAGAAAGATCCATTTGAGTGAAAATTAATAAAGTAATCAAACAACAAAGTTACTTAAAGATTTGCTCGACATGCAGTCTACTGTAGCTGTTATCCTTATTATTTTTACTTTAATTATTATTTACCGAATTTACTATTATTTCAGAATTTACTAAAAGCAATTTCTTTTTTTTCAGGCGGCTGAAAGGAAGGACTAAGATCCATTCCAAACTGCCCGGGTCTAAACCCAAACTATATTTTTAAATAAAAAAAAAAAATAAAGTAATCTAAGATAAATATGCAATTATTTCCTCTCACTAAAAACTAGTCATTTTTTATTCTCACTTAGTCATTATCTTTTTTATTTTGAATGTTTTTATTCAATCGCTAGGCTGACAAGAGGGACCATGTTCCATTCTGAGCTGCCTGGGGTATTCCCTAAAACTATTTAAATAAATAAATAAATAAAAATAAAGTAATGACCCTATTCTCAACCAGAAAAGAATAAGGAAAAAAATAATATTCGATTTTTTAATGATTTTAATTGAATATTTTTAGTAATTTTTTTTTAATTTAAAATTGATTTGTAAGCTATGAAGTATTAGAAGTGTATTTTGATTATTGAATGTCTTTTAGAAAGTTATAAAAGAGAAAGAAGGTATACTTATAAGTCCGTGAGGTTCTTAACTGAAAGAGATTAAACTTAATATAAATTTGAACAGGAATAGCTGTTATTAATAAGCGAACGCTTTAGGATTCATCAAAAGACACTTTTTTATTTTAAAATGTAATCAATACTCATCAAATAAAATAAAATAAAATCGGCACTGTTTAGCCTACTGATATGATAAGGTTTATTAATTTTAGAAATTTTTTTACATTAGATGCTCAGAATTTTTGTGAAATCAAAAAATTAATGGTCCTAATTTGAAGCTTTTGAATTTGTATTTCTAATTTTGATCAAAAATGCTTGAAATTGATTGATTCCTCATATTTGAAAAGCCGACATGTTTCAGAAGTCAAAATATCAGCACGCATCAGTAAAAAAAAAAAACAAAAATTTAAAAGGTGAATTAATGTCCAGTTTTTCAATAAATTTGTATCGGTCCTTTTGCTTTAGCAAGAAAATTTGGACTTGACTTGGACATTTTACTATCTTCTAGTTGGGATTGGTTTTTTTTGCTACAGATATGTGAATGAAATGATTTATTTTAATGCTAACTTTTTAAAATACATCAAAAGCTAAAAATATAAACTAAAATTAAATGAGGCTATTATAAATAATTAAAATTTAAACAAGAACAAAAAAAAAGTAAGCGGTTTTGTATTTTAAACGGTAAATTAAGATACAATTTAATTTAATTAAAAAATAAACTCAAATACTCATGATCGGTGCACGCTTTTGTCTTTGCTTAGCTTAGAATCATTGCTATTAAAGAATCATTTGACAAAAATTCTCAATCAAAAATAATAATTTATTAAAGCTTACCTTTCGATTCGACTATAAAAGCATTTAATTACTTTGTTTAGAATTAGAAAAAAAAAAAAAAAGTATCAGCTTGATTAGTCTAGATGAAATACCTTTTTTCAGATATTCTATTTTGAGTTGGCATCATATTTATTCAATGATTAATCGATATTTGTTATTATCTAGGAGAATTTTTTTATTTGTTGATTTGTTGTAGCTAAAAGAGCTCTTTTTTTCAACCAATAGACTATTTTTCTCTATTTTTCTTCTATTTGTTTATTCTAATTGGTTTAGTTTTATTTTAGACACACGTTTAAATTAAACGTTTGAGTCCAAATTTAGTTAGAAAAAACAATTTCCATCAACTATCAGAAATGTTCTTTGAAGCCAATATGATAAAGTCGGAGTTTATTGAGTCATTCGACGATCAGTCCAAGCTGATGAGTCAATGGTTCAATGATATAGAAACATCGCCATCATCTTCCTGCTCTATTCCATCCTCTCCTTTTGATCTCACCAGAGATCTGCTACAGCCAAACCATTTGGACAATCAATTACAAATGCAGTATCACTACGATGTTCAATATCAGGAAAACGCTTACCACTATGAAAATGTTACAAATCAGTTTGATTATGGCAACCAGTACTACCACTCCAACTACTATCCGAATTACAATGACTATTCATGCTACTATCAGACTTCGTCGCAAAGTTTCGACAATTCAGCTCAGTTGAGAAACTCACTAGAACTAGACAGCTCGAATATATCAGTTTCGTTTTCATGTAGTCTGACCGAAACTGACGAGGATGATTTAATCGAACAGCTAGATGATGCCAAAAGACTGGTCTTCCCAACGAACAGAGTTCAGCAAAGACAAAGCCGCAAGCCAATTTGTAACCGAGCGGACCAAGACTTGAGCGCGGAATCGAATGGAAAACGAAAGAGAAAGAGAATTCTCAATCGGCTGCAGAGAGCCGAGGCTACAATGAGAGAAAAGAGAAGAATGCTTAAGCTTAATAAAGCGTTTGAAGAGTTGAGAAAAGTTTTGCCCATTTCTGAATTCGCCAAAAATAAGCTTTCAAGATCAGAAACGCTAAAATCAGCTATCGAATATATTGACCGCATGGCACAACTATTATCCTTGTAGCATTTTAATTTTTCGCTTTTATTCTTATTTAACTATAGCTATTTATTGTAAATTTGATTAATATTAATATTTTATAATAAAAAATAAATTATTAAATATATTTGTTTTTAATAGTCGAATAGTAGTTATTTAAATTCAATTAAATCATGTGCCTAACACAATTATGAAAGCACTCTATTTCAATTTTTAAATCTAGTTAGTAAGACAGAACTTCACTTTTTTTTTCTTTACATCATCCTCGCGGTGTTTACTAAATAAATATAAGTAAAAACCATTTGTTGTCTTTAATTGAAATGTAAATTGAGAATTAATTCAAGAAAAAAGTGTTTTGTAATTTATAAAATTTAATATAAACATGTCTTGTAAAGCAATTAAGATACTTTTTTTTTCAAATTATTCAATTTATTTTCTTTCAAAATAAACATAATTTTAAGTTTGTCTTAAAATAAGGATTTTTGAAATTTTAATCCATAAACCATTAAGGCTGCTCTAATTAAGTGGATAAAAGTTAATCAAATTAAAATATTTCTAATTTTTAACTCATATTTTTTGACAATTAAACAGTTAAAAGCAATAAAAAATAATTGATAAGAGTCATATTAATCGTATAGCTCGTCAATATTGTTCCATTGTATTGTAAGTACTCATCTTAAACTAAGATATTCTACGAGTTTGTAATTTTTAGTTTCAAATTGCTTCAATGTGTAATTTAAGATGTTTTAAGAGCGAAGAAAAAATTTAGATACTGCATATTTTAAGTCCGCATGACTTTTTCAGGTGTAAAGATTTTCTTCAAGTGTGCTAAGTTAATTCATGTTTCAGCTTTCTTCTTATTCTTCTTCTAACTCATAAATAACTGTCTTGTTCAGTAACAGTTGGACATTATTGTCTACTGGTGTCATGCATTTTAGTTTATTTTTCGTCTTAAAGTTTTTAGTTTTGACAGACTTTTGCTTTGAATTAATTATGTTTTAATAGCCTTTCAATCGATGCATATCATATTATCCAAATTGACTAATTGTTTACAACGATTAAATGTAAACAAAAAACTAATCTTTAAGTCATATTTAGATAATTCCTCAAGCATATCCATAACACCTTATTAAATTAAACTAACAACTAACGATACATCCTGTTAGGGACCATGAGCTATTCTTCTTTACTTTATTTTATTTTAAGTTTAATTTATCATGTGATTTGAAATTGAAATATCAATTTATTTATTTAGACAGTCATTTCAAGATTAGCCTAGTAAAATTTATCATTATTATTAAAAACATTGTTTAAAAATTAGTTAAATAAGCAATTAGTTCCTTTCACTAAAAACTAGTCAAGTTTTATTTTCACTTAGTCATTTATCTTTTTTATTTTGAATGTTTTTATTCAATCGCTAGGCTGACAAGAGGGACTATGTTCCATTCTGAGCTGCCTGGGGTATTCCCTAAAACTATTTAAATAAATAAATAAATGAATTGTTTAAAAATTGGTAAATGCACAATAGAATACTACTCTGTGGGTTTTTAAATAAAACAAGTACAAATAATGAATTTAAGTATTTGAATTAATTTGAGCATAGTTGAAATTTTGAAATTTAATTAAAAATTTTACGGCTTACAATTACTATCTATATTGCGAAAGTAAAAAGAAAAATGGTTTAATTGTTTATTTAAAAAAAAGACACCAATTATTTAATTAAAACAAAAAATAAAATCAAAATATACATTTGCAGAACTTTTTGATCCGACGTCTCATTTTTTGTCACTCAATTACTTATTAATTTATTCACTCATTGTAGAACATAGGGTCATTACTTTTGATTTCCTCTCAAGTCGATCTTTCGCCTTCTCCACATGTCATTCCCATTTCGGTGAGCTCTTTCATAATAATTGACCTCCTTGTTACTGCTGGTCTTTCTACTTTACGTCGCCCTTGTGGTGTCCATTGAAGGGACTTTTGGTATTCTTTTTTCTTTCATTCTAAGTCCAAGCCATCGCAATTTTTTGTTCTTAATGCATTTTCTTAATGGCTCTGAATTTGTTCTTTTTTATAGTTCAGAATTTGACAGTGTCTCAGGTCAGTATATCTCCAGAATTATTCGAGCACTTCCAGTATGAACGGTATTTAGATTTCTTTTATCAGATTCACTTCCGTAATTTAGTGTACAGTTTGATTTTTGTTTGTCTCTTTTTCTGCTCCTATTGCTGTACTGATGGTGCTTCATAAGTATGTATGTAAATAGTATTTTGATTCTTTTACTAATTCGATTTGTCACTTTCGTTTTTGCCGCATTTATTTCGAGTCCAGCTTGTTTAGAATTGTTTGCCAAATCTTGTGTCTTCATATAATCTGCATATGTTCTTCCGTCCTAGATATTAGTACCAGATCAAGTCTAAGTCTTCAAGCTTTTAACTGACAGTTGTTTTCTTCAATACAAAATCAATCACTATTAGGAATAGTGTCGGAGAGAGAACGCACTCTTACCTTACTCATGTACAAACTTTGAAGCTCTCAGAATACCCTTTTTCCAGAATCACACTACACTCAAATTTCTAGTAGAAGAGTTTTATCGAGTTAACTTTTTTCTGTGGTAAGTCATATGATCTTAGCATGGCTCACAGGGCTTCTCTATGTATGCTGTCAAAGGCTTTTTTGAAGTCAATGAAGTTAAGATATAAGACAAGGGGCTGTTCCATTCGAGACTTTGCTCTTTGATGTTTCTAAGTTCAAATATCTGGTCTATGCATCCTCTCCCTCGTCTAAATCCTGCTTGTTCTTCTCTGAGTGTAACATTCAAAGAGCTTCTGATTCTTTCAAGAATTATGCTACAGAACGCCTTGCTTGCTATTGGTAGTAGTATTATTCCTCTCCAATTATCACAGATCATTTTGTTTCCTTTCTTAGGGAGCTTGACTATTAGGCCTTTTGACCGATCCTCTGGTATAATTTCTTGTCGCCATATTTTGCTAAAGAGATCGTGCAGTATCCCTAAAGTGATCCTACCATCAACTTTCAGCATTACTGCTGTTATCATCATTTTTTTTTTTAACCCTATTCTATCCTATGTGGATAATGGGGAGGAGCTCATCTCCTTTTCAAGTACCTTTTTGAGCAACAGCTCCGATCTGACACAGAGGCTACTGCATCGAATTTATCATCATTTACAAAGCTGCAATTTTTTAGAGCCTTTATAGCAGTTTCTATTTCTTTTAGGCTTGGCACTTCTGTGTCAACATTTAGATAAGTGCTAGCTGGTTCTAGTTGTAAATGCTCTTTGGTGTGTTCTCTTTCTGACACTATTCGTAATACTGATTGTTTATGAACCGAACAAGATTAATCTCCAAAAAAAAATGAAGTTAAATTAAAATAAAAATTGATATTGGTATTTCTACAGCTTATGAGATTATTGAAAGCGTCTAAAGGTTTTAATAGTATTTTACTTTGATAAAGTGTTTTTAATAAATTCAACTATTTGACCTTAAAAAAAATACAGAAAATATTTAATTTAATTATTCTAATTGATTTTATTAGTTTTTTTAATTAAATGTTATTTATGCTTAAATATATGACGCAAAATTTTTTTAGCTAAGTTTTGGGAGGATTTTGATTTATAATAAAAAAAATAAAAAAAAAAAGAATGCTTATAAAGCTTATAGCTTTTTTTTTAAAAGTTATTACTAATTATCTATAAAATAATATTTCTGCAAATGCACTACAGCCAAATTTGTCATTTGTCCCAATTTAAATAATGCTAAATTTTCAGATTTTCACAATGATGCGACTATGAAAATTTTTGATTAAATTTCATTTTTCAAAAATGATCAAAGCATTTTAAATGCGCAATTAAATTTCAATTTAATCCTCTTTAAGAAGTCTAAAAATAAAGCTTTGAAATTTTTCAAAAATCAAAAAATCTGCGATGAAATTTAATTGCGTATTTATAATGTTTGGTTCATTTTTGAAAAATAAAATTTGATCAAAAATTTTACTTTGCCTTACATTTAGAGAACTTTATTTTAATATTTATTCAAATCATTTATCTCTTTTTTTTTAAATTCACAGCAAAATTTAAAATTGAACTCCAATCTGATTTAACATTTTTTTTCAAAACAAGTTAAATATTTTTCATTCAAACCTATCAAGGCAAATTTTAATTAATAGATTTACAGAACTTGATTTTGATCTTGTCAAATTTGGTACACAATATAGAAAGAGATCTAATGTTTTTTTTAAATAAAATAATTAAAAATATTTTTAAATCGTCTCTAATTTAATTCATTATTTTCAGTTTATATTTATTAAAAATTTTAAAACTAAAAATTTAAAAAGTTGAAATTTTTGTCTCAATAACTTTAAAAATAAATTTTGGATAAATTTTAATTTTGAACTTTTTAAGGCTTTAGTTATTTTCTAAATTTAATAGGATAAATTGAAATGCTCTGTTAAGTTTGCTTTTTAAGAAACCAAAATAAACAAGTGCTTTAATTTTTCTACAAAATGATAAAATTATATCAAAGATTTATTTAAACTCGCGAACAAATTAGCAAAAAAAATAATTAATCAAGTGAAATTTCTTTATAAAATAAGATTCTATACATTGTTGAATTATTCAAATATCTTAACAATAACCACAGTTTGCATTTTGATTTAGTTGAGAATTTTGCCCAACATTCAAATTATTCGATCTATTTTCCCATAAGCCTGGTGTTTGAAGAATTTTTTCAACTAATTCTTCAAAAGCTATCTCAACACCTTCTTTAGTTTTAGCACTGGCTTCTATAAAAAGCATTGAATGCTTTCTCGCAAACTTTAAACCTTCTTCTTTTGTAACCTCTCGATTCGATTTGTCTATCTTGTTGCCAATCAACATTTTCACTATGTCTGGCTTGTTTGCAAAAGTTTCAAGTTCGTTAAGCCAATTTTCAAGTTTTGTAAACGTTTCACGACAAGAAACATCATAAACGAGTATAGCACCTTGGGCGCCTCTGTAATAGCTAGGAGTTAGTGTTCGAAATCTTTCTTGACCAGCTGTGTCCCAAATAGCCAATTTTGTCTTGTTGCCTTCAACAGTTAAAGTCTTTACTTTAAAGTCTACTCCAATTGTTGCTGACAGCTGTGGATCGAACAAATCATCGGTAAATCGAAGCAAAAGTGATGACTTTCCTACTCCGCTTTCTCCGATAATTAGAATTTTCAACGTTGTTAGTATATCATCATCCATTCTCTTGAAAAAGAAAGTTTGAATTATCTTTCTAAAATAAATTATAAAATAGAGAGCAATTCAGTTCAAAATTATAAATTACGAATATTTTTTTTCGTATCAAATTGAAATAATTTATGTGAAATAATTTTAAAAAATTTTATTCTAAGAATTTGAAATTTAAATTTGCTCTAACAAGACAATATTTTTTATCTATAAATGAGGCCTCCTTTTTTTAGCTTTATGTTATATCAAATCGAATCATAAAATATTTTACAGAGAAAATTACCATCACAGAAAACTCCAAAATAAATCAGTTGCTATGTGCAGCATTTATCTAACTTTTAAATTAATAGCTTGGCAATTTGAAAAAATTAATAATGTCCAAAAACCATTGCATTTATTGAATGAAATTAGACCGAGAGCCTGCAAATTTTTACAGTATTTATTGTCAGCACATTGTGGTTTTGTGAAATTTAGTACAATAGAACAGAGCAGAATGTTAAAAATTTTTGTAACTTCTTTTAAAAGTCAAAAGCAAGTTCTGTAAATGTAACATGGTGCAACATTCAACATGCAAACTTAGCATAATTTTAATTTGACCAAATTTGGCTATAGTGAATTTTGAAGAGTTTTTCCACATCATTAGTAGGCTTGGTGTTTTGTTGCAACTAAGTATGTTGCACTTTGTTGCGCTTACAGAACTAATTAAAAACTTTCCGAAAAAAAGTTATAAGCTTTTTTAGAATTAATTCTTGTTCTCTTTTTATATTTTGTAACAAATTCCAAAATCTACATTTTGACTATGAAAAAGAATAAAAAACAAAATTAAAAGAATGTAGTATTTTTCAAGTTCTAATAAATAAAATTTTTTTGATTTTTTTTAAATATTTTTCAATTTTAACTAAAAAATATTAAATTTCAAAAAATGATTTTTACTATTTCTATGTCTTTTTACGAAATTTTCCCAGTCAAAAAAATTTTGTAGAATTAATAATGATTTTTTAAAGGTTTCCAAACGCTTTTTCTTCAAAACTATCGAAAAAGAAGAAATTCTATTTTGACAGTTTTCAAGTAAAATTAAACTAAACCAAATTTATCTTTTAAAAAATAATAAAATACATCGGTTTATCTATGGAAGCGATTATATCAATGCATTGCAGACCTAAATGAAATGTGTATGAGAAAAATGAATCATCCAGACACAAGGAAACATCATATGTGAGGTGATATCTAGAGGCACAATTAACAGGAAATTCTGTAAAAGTAAAGTTCAATGATTCAAAAGCTTTGGCTTTTATTTAATGCTTTTATACAATTTTCAAATTTTGAAATCTTAATTTTCTTCAATTTTTATTGTTTATTTTTAAACTCTTTTTACTAAAGTCAAATTATTTTCATTCTTTAAAAAAAGCTAATAAATATACCCGAAATCTTTGGACATTGAACACCGCCCTGTTTTATTATGAAATGTTTAAAAAAAACATATTTCCGAGAAAACCTTTTTTAAATAAACTAAATTTCTAATTTTTTTCTAAAGCAAACTTGATTATTTACAAAAATTAATGAATTTTTTAACATATAACTAAATTCAACCAGAATGCTTTTTTTTAGAATACACCCAGGTGTGCATTTTAGTCAAAAATGGGGGGTGTGCATTTTTCAGATTAGTTCAATCAGTGATTAAATAAATTGATAAAAAAAAAATTTATAATGAAATTTGGCTTGAAAAAATTTGAAATTAAAATTATGAAATTTTGTGAAGAGGATTTTGTTTCTATAGCGACAAAATATTTAATAATTTAGCTTTTTTAGTTTATTCAACTTTTATTTCATTTCGAAGAACTAAGACTAAAACTACTGAAACAGAATAACTGACTGCAGTCGTATTGGTAATTGACTTAATTCAAAATGGTAAATTTTTAGAAAATTTAAAAATTAAAAAGAATTTTTTCCAATTTATCATTTTTTAGCCTCCAAAGGGAAAGAAAGGAAAGAAAGGAAAAGCTAAAAGGAACACTCCTACGGTTATCGAAGGAATTTCGACCGAGGAAATGTCCAAGGAACAACTTGAACAGCATATAGTTAGTATTCGCGAGGAATTGGATAGAGAGAGAGAAGAACGAAACTATTTTCAATTGGAAAGAGACAAAATAAACACTTTTTGGGAGATAACTAAACGACAGCTGGAAGAAAAAAAAGCTGAATTGAGAAATAAAGATCGAGAAATGGAAGATAGCGAAGAGCGTCACCAAGTCGAAATTAAAGTTATGAAACAAAAAGTAAAGCATTTGCTTTATGAACACCAGAATAATTTGGCTCAACTAAAATCAGAAGCTCAATTGGAACTTAAAGTTAATAACGAACTTAATGAAGAAGGTCAATTGGACCTTAGAACCGAAAAGCGGCAACTAAAAATTTCGATGAAAGAACAAGAGCTGGCACACGAAGATGTGATACGAAACTTAAAAAAAAGTCACGACTCATTTGTTACCAATTTAAGAGAACAGTTTCAAAACCAAGCAAAAGAAATTGAGGAAAAATATGAGAAAAAACTCAAACAGCTCCGAGACGAACTTGATATTAGACGAAAAACCGAAATACATGAAATTGAAGAACGCAAGAATAAGCAAATTAATAAATTAATGGCTGATCATGAGAAAGGTTTTAGTGATATTAAGAATTATTACAACGATATTACTTTGAATAATTTGTCTCTGATAAATACTTTGAAGAGTGAAATTGAAGAAGTCAAAAAGCAACGAGAAAAGGTTGAAAAACAGATGTCGGAAGTGCAAGCAGAGAACAAAAGAATGGCTGAGCCTTTAAAGAAAGCTGAGGAGAGAGTTGCAGATTTAGAGAGACAATTGTTTTCGTATGAAAAAGATAAAGCTTTGCTTGCATCGACAAAAGCACGCTTAAAAGATTTAGAAGATCAATATGCTAAATTGGGTTGGGAACATGAGGTATTAACACAACGCTTTGAAGGAACAGTTAAAGAGCGTGATGAATTGTACAAAAAATTTGTCAAAGCTGTTCATGATGTACAGCAAAAGAGCAATCTTAAGAACTTATTATTAGAAAAGAAACTTGGTGCATTGGGAGATACCTTAGAAAAGAAAGAAGCTCAACTGAACGAGGTGCTAACCGCATCCAATTTGGATCCGTCTGCTCTTACTGTTGTAACAAGAAAATTAGAAGACGTGTTAGATTCAAAAAATAGCGCTATTAAAGATTTACAATATGAATTGGCTAGAGTATGCAAAGCTCATAATGATTTATTAAGAACTTACGAAGCCAAATTAGCTCAGTTTGGAATACCAGTAGAAGAAATGGGTTTCAAGCCTTTGGAGAGCACAATTGGCGGAAATCAGCAACAATTGGGTAAAGGTGTATCTGGTCTTGTTTCGGCTCCGACATAAAAGCTTATAATCAAAAGTTTTAGTTTTTCTAAATTTTGCCTTCTTATAAATATTAAATAAAAGCTCTTAAAATTTAATCTGATTTGAAAATTATTATTACGCTATTTGTATGATCTAATAATTTTTCCTAAGAATTTCATGTTAAATTTAAATTTTTCACCTAATATGATGGTCCAAATCTCAGCTTGAATGGGCATCTGAACAAATTCCCAGTTCATGGAACAACAAAAATTTGAATTTTTGATTGTTAAATTTCAAATAGCATATTGAATTTAATGGATTAAGTGTTCACATAATATGTTGTCTTAATAATAATGCTGGTTTTGTAAACATCAACTGGTAAAAAAGATAAATGATCACCCAATTTGTGATAAAAAAAATATTTAGGAAAATTTTTACTTTTGAAAAGTTTTTCTGGTTTTTCATAAATTTATGACAAATTGTGGACAGAACAAAGGATTTAGGTTTTCTCGAATGCCTTGCGTCTTCGCTTAAACTTTAAATTGTTACTTAAAATTGAATATAAAATTCTATATATAATAAAAATAAAAAGAATGCTAAAATAAGAAAAAGGATGATAAGATTAAGTTAATGTACAATTGTCAGTCTGGTGAAAAATTTTAATTTTTAATTTAAATTTAATTTAATTTATTTAGCGCTTTCGCATTTGAATATGTATTTCAATCTGTTTTATTTAAAAAAAAAACGAAATTTGTAAAAAGATAATTGAACGTGGTTTTCGTTCAATGGTTTCAATCACAATCAATAATTCAGAATATAAATTTTTATAGCTTTTAATTTTAAGATCAAAAACAAGTTCTGTAAATACAACATAAAACAACAAACCAAGTAGCATTAATGCTTTAGTCTGCTAATGATGTACAAATTCTCTGAAAAATCCACTACAGCCATTTTTTTCCAATTTAAATTATAAATGACAAATTTGCACAGTTTTACCCGAATGTTCTTAATAATAATTCAATTAAGGATATTGCTTAAATTTTTGAATGTCTGAATTTATTAAATGTTTAATTATAGTCTTAAATTTTTGTTATTATAGACTTCTTTTTATTTTCTGTTTGTTATTTTAAAAAATCTTATTCTATGAATAATTAAAAAAGATTAATGAAGTCCATTTTTCTCAATCGAGAAGGAACCATGCTTGAGGCGCCTTCTGGCAAAGTGTTAGCCGTGCTAATCCTGAAATAAATGTAGAAGTGGAAATGATACAAAATAATGAGTCTGTAGATCATTGATCAAAACCTGATTGTTTCACTGTAAATGAAAAAATTTCCTCTGCCAACAAAAAAATTCTGTAGACCATTTAAATAAAAAAAAAGTATTCAAGTAAATTCAGTATTTTTATTTTATTCTTATACTTGTATAAAATATATTCCCATATATATGGGAATAAATGTATATACATTGATACTTTTCTCAAAAGTCTTTAATAGAATAAAAAAAAACAAAAAAATTTTTTTTCTTCTTAATATAAATGTGTATATGAGGAAAGTAAAAAGAGTATAAAATTTATATTCTTATACTTATTGTTTAGGAATCAAAAAATCAGTTTTATGTCTAATTTTTACAATTTTCTTTTCGAAAATTGAACAATGTATGAAAGTAAAAAAATTATTAAAACCTGTATTTACTTACTTATTTCCCATTGTATAATTATTTAGTCATCCTTAATTCAAAAACAAATAGAGAAAATTAAAAATGGTTCTTAATTTTTCAAAATACTTTAGATCATATTTAAATATCAGAAGATAAAGTATTTAAAGCTAATAAGATCTAGAAGACAATTTGCTAAGCAGGTTAAAAAAAATACATAAAAAGATAGAATAATTACGAAATTTCATGAATAAAGTAACAAATATTTGCTTGTTTAATTTATTTAAAAAAAAAAACAAGTACAATTAATAATTTTTTTAATTCATTTTTTTATAAGAGACAGCTAAAGTTAAAATATAAATATTTTTTAGTCTTCTCTTGATTTCAAAGGCCAAGATAAAAATAAAAAAATTTTAGAATTTGAAAAAAATTCTAAATCTTGTGCATGTAAAAATGTTTTAGATTACACTCGAGACTTATTAGTTAGTTCTTGTGATGAAAATAATTTTATCACATGTCTATGCTTTAAGAATAATCTAATGAAAATAATTTTTGTTTAGTCTTTCTTTAATAGAGTAAAAATGCTTGCATTAATTCAAAAGGTGTTGGACTGGTTTAAAAGCTTATTTTGGAAAGAAGAAATGGAGCTCACACTTGTTGGTTTGCAGTATTCTGGAAAAACAACATTTGTGAATGTCATCGCTGTAAATTTTTTTATTTAGAAAAATTTTTTTTACATAATTTTTAGTCAGGTCAATTCACCGAAGACATGATACCAACTGTGGGATTTAACATGCGTAAAATTACAAAAGGAAATGTAACAATAAAATTGTGGGATATCGGAGGACAGCCTCGATTTAGAACAATGTGGGAGCGATATTGCCGAGGAGTAAATGCCATCATGTAAATTTTAATCTTTTTTCTCAAAATTGCTAGATATTTGTGAAAACGTTGAAAATTTTAGCTATATGGTCGATGCTGCTAATCACGATACTATCGGAGCAGCAAAAACAGAACTTCATAACCTTTTGGACAAGCCACAACTCCAAGGAATACCAGTTCTTGTCCTAGGCAACAAGCGCGACTTACCAAATGCTTTGGATGAAAAACAATTGATAGACGAATTAAATTTAAACACAATTCAAGATAGAGAAATATGTTGTTATTCTATTTCATGTAAAAAACAAGAAAATATAGACATTACATTGCAATGGCTAATCCAACATTCTAAATCAAATAGATAAACTCGTGTAAATAAATAACAATAAGAATGAATCAGTTCAATAAAATTAAGGATTAAATAATTTATTCATGAAAATTTCAAATTTTTTGTATTATTAACTTAACTAGTCTATTAAAAAAAAAAATAAATTTATTAAATTAAAAATTGTCTATATAAAACAATAATTCATATTTAAAAAAAAAATAATGTTTTTGGAATTAATAGACCAAAATCAGTTGTGAGACTAATATAATTTTAAATTAATAAAAATATTTCAAAATAGTGGAAAGTAGTCTGCAAGACATATTGAATGAAAATGATGAAGCTAGTCTTGATCTTTTTTTGGATAAAATTTGCAATGAATATAAAGATGGATGGACAGAAGAAAATTGGGAAGAAGTATTAAATGAGTTGCATTTAAATTTTATTATAAACACTTTAGCAATCGTATAGCTTAGTAATTGATTAGTTTAATTTTAAAAGGAAATGGAAAAGCATCCTTTTTTTATGACAAAAATTCCTGAAAACGGCGAACTGCCTCCTGCTGTAGAAGGTAATCAAAATTTAAACTATGAAACAATTTTCTCTTTGAACATTATTTGAAAATACCATAGCTATTAGACAATTGAAATGGGACCCAGAGGATACGCCAAGAGGTACTTTTGAATTGTATCATTATTTTGTCTGTATTTGAGCACAATTTTTTTAAGAAAAAGCTATCAAGTTAAAAGATGAAGGAAATTTATATTTCAAGGCTAAAAAATATTCTCAAGCTGTTGTGTCATATACAATGGCATTGAAAGAAGATATAAACGATGATGAGGAACTAAAATCAACTCTGCATCAGAATAGAGCAGCAGCACATTATTACATAAAAAACTATCGATCTTCACTTAGCGATTGCGTTTTTGCACGCAAATTCAATGCGAAAAACATAAAGCCAATTTATAAAGGCGCTGAATGTTGCTATGAATTGAAGAAATTCGATGACTGCATTAAATGGTGTGACATTGGTTTGATCATTGATTGTGACGATGTTAGATTAAGAAATTTAAGATCTAAGGCTCAAGCTGACAAAAAGACGCATGAGAAAGAAAAACGCAAAAAAGAAACAATGGAGCGAAAAAAAAATCAAACATTTTTAACTATTTGGAATCTCATTAAACAAAAGGGTATTGAAGTACAAGAAAAAGAAAAAGACTTTTTAGAATTGCTAGATAATCCTACAAACCCTCAGCAAAAGAGGATTTCAATTAATAGCCAAAATGATAAAGAGCTGGACTGGCCAGTTATTTTTCTTTATCCTGAGGTTGGTCAAACCGACTTTATCGAAGGATTTCATGAAAAATCAACTTTCAGCGAACATTTAAACATTATGTTTGGACAATCACCTGATTGGGATAGTGAGAAAAAATACACTCCCAATTCTATACAGATTTATTATGAGAATCGAAAAAGAGGAAAGCTAATGAAAGTAGACCATCAAATCACATTGTTTGAGGCTTTAACTAAAGAAGGGTGAGAATTTTGAATTTAGAAAATTTGATTCTTTTTAGACAAATTTATTTTTTTAAAGTATGATCGTTCAGCTGGCAACTCCAAGCTTTATAGTTTTAGTGAAAAACTCCAAATTTGAAAAAATTTATTTAGAAAAATTTGATCAAATAAATTAGTTCAAAAATAATTTTTAAACAAAAAAATATTTTTCTTTTTATTTAAATTAAACTTTTTAAACTGGAATCTGTCGAGTTGTCGACTAGAAATGTTGAAACGTGGACTAGAAACAAATAGCAAAAGATTTAAAGTGAAAAAAACTGATAGAGAAAACAACCTTAGTCCATTAAGTGGTATAATTAAATTTTAATAAAAAGTTAAAAGCTAATGTATTGTTTTTATTTTTTTCTCAAAGCACATGGAATGATTGAAATGTGTCAGCAAATAATTTTGGAAAATAAACGAGTATTTGACGAAAACTTGCGAATTATTGAACAAAATCAAAAGATTCTTGAGCAAAACAAACGAGCTCTTGACTTTATTGATCAATTGCTGACTAGAGGCAGGCCAAGTGAACAAATTTAACTAGTTAATTTAAAAAAAAATTTATTCTTTTAGTATAATTATTATTAAATTGATGTATTTTGGTAAATTTTTCGGCTGTTATTTGTCAGCAAATTTATATGGAAAATTAACTAGTCATTTTTTTGTTTTTATTTATTGGAAAAATAAATTATTTTAAAAATAAAAAATCATAGTTCATAAAAAAATAAATATATATATATATATATATATGTATGTATATATGCATGTATGTATGTATGTATGTATGTATGTATGCATGTATATATGAAAAAAATTGAGAAAAAAACTTAAAACAATTAACAAAACTTAAATATTTTATTGAAACGTTTTCAAATGAAGCTCAAACTTTAGTTTGTCAAAGTGTTCTTTCTACCAAACTGTTTGTCAAATATTTTTGTTTGTTTTTACAATTTTAAAAAATAAGAAAAAAAATAGTTAAAAATTATTTACAAAAGTAGACCTTTAAAAACTTCATATAAATAAAAATCTAAATGATGACACAGCATGAAGAGAGTAAATTTTTTCTCTTTTTCTTAATTGACTTTTTTTCAACAACATAGTTTACATCTTTATCCGAATTTTCGCTCATTTTATTACTCTCGGAAACCTTGTCATCAGATATTTTTATTTTGCTCTCATTAGCTAAATTTTTGACTACTGGAACGGTTGACTGCTTGATGGCTCTTGTGTACGAGTCGTTATTTGGTCTTGTCTGAGCAGAACACTCAGTTCTGGCTTCGGATTCACAAATTTTCTGGTCCATGCTTTTAGATTTATAGTTCATCTGTTGCAATAGTTTAACAATTGGCTTATCATCGCCTCTGTTAAATACAACACTTTCTCTCGGAGTCGGTGTTGTACTAGATACCTGCTGGCCGTATATTTGAGCTGGAATATCACTGCCCGCTATTGTAGACCTGTGAAAGCGAAAGCTGTTGTTTTTACTTAGTTGACTGCTTATGCTCATTTGAGACATATTGGCAAGACGATGTTCTACTGACAGTGTCTTTGAACTGAATGGAGTTTGTCCTAGCTGAGAAATGTGATGTTCATTTTCTGATGAAACTGACAATGGTCTGACAAAGTTGTTGTTCGATCTCATTCGGGCTCGAGAACGGCTGGACGCTGACGTAGACCTTGCCCACTCATGAACTTTGTTCTGCTCTGTGTCACTGTCGCTGGTATCGGTGGATATTTTTGGTGGCTTAGTAAATTTTGCAGTTTCTTTATTTTCTTCAATGTTATTAGGTGTTTTTGATTGTAGAAGAGAATCGTCATGAAAATTTCTACTATCAGCAGCATTTAATTCTCTGTCGCCTTCGAACTCTTCTTCTGGTATGGTCAATTTTGATATTAAATTATCACTTTGACTTATTGAAGCACCGCGCGACGAACGCCTTGTTAAAGAATGATTTAACTGAACAGGAATGCGATTGTTTTGATTTTGAAATTCATCAAAATTTAGCAGATACTTGTCTTCTGCTAGACTAGTCGGTGACATTTTTAAATTATCCGAAATTGAGCTCAAATTTAAATTTTCAACTTCTCTATCGTTTTCGTCCTCGTTCGCTTCTTCCTCCTCTTCTTTCTCCTCGACCAGATATTCGTCTTCTTCTTTGGCTTCAGTTTGACGCATCAACAAATTCCTTTGCTTTAATTTGAACTGATTCTTTGACAAAACAGAGCTTGAAGAAACCGACACTGATACATTTGGCGATTGTAAGTCAAGCAAAGGTTTTCGCTTGGAAGAAGAAGCGGGAGGAAACTTTTTTCTTTTTTTTATCTGCGAACGGGCACTCTTCTCGGCTAACAAATAAAACGCAGCCGTTATGTAATTATAGTTGTCCATTTTAAGATTTTCCTCTATAATTTGTCTTGATTTGCATATTTCGCCATCAATCATTAATTGAATTATTTTCTCTCGATCCGATTCACTCAAAGGTCTTCGAATACTTGACTCCAAGTCACTTTCATCAGATTCGCCATTTGTATGCATCAGCCAGCCATGAGATCTAATGTCGTCAAGCGTTATTCGTTTACTTGGATCTCTGACAATCATGCGAGAAATGAGATCTGAACATTCAGTGCTTAGATATTCAGGCAAATAGTATTTACAGTCTAAAATCATCATTAGTGTCTCACTGTCGTTTGCTTCTTGAAAAGGAGCTCGCCCAGTTACCAGCATGTATAGTATGACTCCAAGGCTCCAAATGTCTACAGGTGGTGCATAGTATGAATCGCCAAGCAGTATCTCTGGAGCCGAATAGGCTAGTGATCCACACGAAGTAAGCAACTTTGCATCTGGCTCGTATACGTTGCTGAAGCCAAAATCGGTCAATTTTACTCGACCGGTTTGCTGAAAAAAAACAACATTTTCTGGCTTTAAGTCTCTGTGAACCACTCTTAAATCATGACAATATTTAATTGCATTAACAATTTGCCGGAAATAGCATTTAGCTTGATCTTCATCGAGGCCGCCCGAATGCTTCATTATATAGTCGTACATGTCACCGCCATCGCCAAGCTCTTGAATTAGATAGAGTTTAGTATTGGTGTCTATCACTTCGTATAGTCGAACCACATTTGGATGCTGAACTAGCTTCATGCATTTTACTTCTTGAAACAAATGTTCTCTGGACACCGAGTCCAGTTTTAGTTTTTCAATTATTTTAATTGCCACTCTTTCGCCCGAAAATATATGCTTTGCAGACTTAACAATAGCAAAATGACCTTGGCCTATTGTTTCTTCCAAATCATAATTATTGGTAATAAACGTGTTCGAAGAATCAAGCAAAAATTTTGAGTTCGTTCTTAGTTCAAGCTTATTCCGACTCATTTCCCAAGTCGCTTATTCAATTTTGTGACCAATTCACTGCTTATTTACAATATTTTAGGCATAATTGGGGCCTCTTTGCTTAGATGATTTCAATGTAATGTATAACGCAATCTGTATACATGCATATATACATATATATATATATATTCTTTATATTTTTTAATTTAAATATTTAGTAAGAAAAAACCAATAAAAAAACTGCAAAATCAAAATTATTCCGATCTAGATATTTTTTGTTTTTTTTTTTTTAATATTTCTTATTTTATGATGAAAAAAAATAAGTTGCAAAAGAAATTTAACATTTTGTGTCCTCTTCAAAAATGAAAGCTATTTTAATAAAGCAAAACAAATGATGTTTGAAGTTGAATACTTGTCATAATCATTCAAGCTTGCAAGAGGTATGCGATGTGAATTAATGCTTACGCGTTCAGAACACAGATAACTAAAAAAATTGTTTTTTTTTTTCATTTGGATCCTTGATTTAAATTAAGTTATCAGCCTAATATAGTTTGGTTGAAATTAAACACTTTAGGGAATAAAAAAACACACAAAATCTAATCTAAAATTTGACAAGATAATAATGATTTTTTTCTCCTTACGCGCTCTTGGTGGTTTTTTGTAAATATTTTAATTCTTTCGGAACTGAGTGGGAATTTAAACCGTCAACGTTCTGATTGATGCTAGGTGTTCGAACCACTTTACCACAGATCCCAGTAATTATCAATGAAGCTTCTTTGAGCTATAATATTCACTCTAGAGAAGACAAGCGAATATAAAACACAAAAAACACTTTTATTTACAAAAAATCACCAAGAGCGCTCTTTGTTGTTAAATTTTTTGAATCTTTGCTTGTAAAATAAACAATGTGGCCTTTGAAGTTAAAACAGATGCAACTTTAACGCATGGCTTTTAGGAGTTAGATAAATTGATAATTAATTCTTAAATTAAAGCTCACAACAGTCTCTAATTTTTCATAAGGTTGGAAATTATTCTTCTATTTTAACAAAGTAATAATCAACTTTGATCTTACAATTTGTTACAATATCATGAGAGCAAATTTCTTTGACAGAAGACAACTTACATCAATCTTTAAAGAAATTAAAAATTTAATTATAAATAAAATTAACTTAACCAAAAATGCATAACTCAACAGTCGAGTGGTTTTTACATGTGAATTTTTTTTGGATGTTTTAGTCTCGGCTCGTTCGTAGGTAAGACAAAAAAATCAAAATCTAAGATTAATAACTTTAAGCTTCTTAAATTAAAATTATATTTATTTGAATTAAATTTTAAACTAAAATTGTAATTTTTTTATCACTCCCAATATTCAAAATTATTCAGAAAAATTTCTAAAATTATGAAACAATTTAGTCAAACTGAGTGTAGATCAAAAGAAAAAGAATAGGCCTGTGAATAGATCCGGACCTATTCAGGAAGATTCGGATCTCGCGCAGTCCTTAATCGCGGATTCCAATTCAGAAAATTATTGAAAATTTTTTTCATTTTTTTACTATCAAAAGTTTAGTTTAGGTTTAGATTCCGACAGTTTGGAATGGAGCTTAGTGCTTTCTTTCAGCCGCATGAAAAAAATACATAAATTCAAGTAATTATGGAAATAATAATGAATATGGTCATATGACTAACGGGTGATGCAAAAATTAAAAGCGAATATCTCAAAAAATAAAAATGAA
>PJRA01000216.1:0-18757 GCA_016987375.1 Brachionus koreanus
AGAAAACAAATAAATAAAAGAAATAAATAAAAACCATAGAACCTGGGGACCCCCAAAATTATATTTTTAATAAAAATAAATAATAAAAATAATTATAATTTGTTTATTTTCTTTTTTTGGACAGTTAATTTTGAAAAGGTTAAAAAAAAATTGCCCAACGGGAGGATCGAACTCACGACCTTCGCGTTATTAGCACGACGCTCTAACCAACTGAGCTAGTCGGGCTTGGCTAAAAGCCTCTTTAAAACTGGATTAGACATTAAACTAGTTAGTTTATTGAAAAGTCCTTAAATATTCGAGTTCACTTTTTAGAATTTCTAAAATTTCAACCTTATTTTTTAGTCTTTAATTCGAGAATTATACGAATTCTAGAACAAAATAAAATTCTATTTTTAATTTTTAAAATGTATCTAAATTTAAAATAGCCTAAAATATTTTCAAACTTGTTTTTATTCCAAGGCTTTTTGAGGAGTAAGAAAAAATAATTTAAATATAGATATAGAAAAAAATGGATTGGGAGGGCTTGATAATCGGTGTAAGCATCCTAATTTTCATTGTTGGCATCATAATATCTGCATCATATATCAATGAGACAACTCCGAATGTATTCACCGGAATTCTATGTGTTTTTGGACCAGTTTTGACCGGTATTGGAATATTTTACGAACTCAAAGATTAAAATCAACAAATGAGGCATGATGTCTAAAGTTTCTTTACAAAATTGCGTTAGGGCAAAACACGGTTATGTATACATCAAAGCTGAATTTTAATTAAATAAATTTGAAATTTTTCATTATTTGCAATTTTTTATTTTTTTTAAATAAAAATAAAGTTTTAATAAATAAATATTTTTCATTAAATAAAATGAGTACTGACATAACAAGTAAAGAAGGACGCGAACAATGCTGGCATTCGAGAGATGCATATTGGAAGTGTTTGGACTTGAATGCCGAAGAGAAAAAAAAATGCCTAAACGAAAGAGAAAGATTTGAAAGAGACTGTTCAAAGACTTGGGTATATGTGATTGATAAACTAAAAAATTTCTTAACCAATTCAATATTTGACTAGGTAAAACACTTTGATAGAAGACGAGAATACTTGAAATTTAAGAATGTTATAGACTCGGGCAATAAGGATGTAATAGACGATTTTCTCAAAAACAAATACCACAAATGAACCACTAGTTTGGCCAACGGTGTGAAATATTACCTGAAAAAATTTTTATTATCAAACTTGACAAATTTTAATAAAAATATTTTTAAAAAATCGGTCTTGTTAATTTGATTTAATTAAGTAATTAAACTAGACACTAAATTAGAGAAATATTAATTGAAGCTAAAACTGTCGATTGACAATAGATTGCTTATTTTTCCATGATGACAACACTAAATTGGATTAATCCATAACTTATCTTTCAATGTCAAATATTCAATAGTGATATAAGAGAAAAACATTTATTGTTAAGAAACAAATTTTATATTTTTATTAAAATAGTAAAAGAGCGTTAGGATAAAAAAAAAACTAGCCGTGTTGAAATCAACACGTTTCGACTAAAGTGTTTATAGAATATGCCACCCAAAAACAGTTTTTTAGGCTTTAGCAAATCTTGAAATAAAATAATCACTACGAAAAAAACGCTAGGCTAAAAATCCGAGATCAAACGTTAATCTATAATTTAATTATCTAATTAGGGAGATAATCATGTTTTGGAGATCTTTGTTTGTAAAACATAACGCTTGACCAATCCAACCTTTTTTAAGTCTGATATAAAAAAGAACTGAAATTAAGTCTAGTTATTTTTTATTTAATTCAAACAAAATTAAATATTTTTAAGATTTAAAACAAAATTTGTAAATTTTCTTCACTTGAAAATGTTCAATCCGTATTCATATCCTGCAACTAGCTTGTATTATCCGAGCTATTCGATTGATACATCGTTCAATGGCAATGCAAGCTCCAGCACAAGCGGCATTTGCAGTTTCAACTCAAGCAATTTGAATGATAATTATTTGAACAATTATTATAACTTATCAAACTCAAGCGATGAAAATTCAACACCAACAACGTCTTTATTTAATCCTATTAAGTCCGAATACAGCCAAAACGAGGCACGCTCTAGCAGTGTATGCAGTGATCTTGGCTCAGAAAATGAATCGATAACCCAAGCGACTAGCACTCCGACTTATCAGCGATATCTACCAACCAATTATACTTATTACCAAAATCAATATGCCTACAATTATTATCAAAATGAACAGTGTTATCCGACAAATTTGGCCTACTCTCAAATAGACAATTACAATTATGACAATCAATACATTCCTGAAACAAAAGAGGTCTTAAAAGAACAATGCATCAATGCCAATTCTCCCATTGAGGCCACAAATACCAAAAAATGTGAATTCAAAAAAGAAAAAACTAGCAAACTAAACCATGATTTTGATGGTCAAACAATTAGTTGCAATGATATAAACTTTAAATATCCAAGCAGTGCTGTTTCAAATCCAAATGTAAAAATAAATTTACTCGATACAAATCTTTGGAATCAATTTAAAAAAATTGGAACTGAAATGATAATTACCAAGGTCGGTAGGCGCATGTTTCCGTCCATTCGAGTCAAAGTATCAGGTCTTAATCCAACTTCAAAATATATTATGTTTATAGATGTTGTGCCGTTCGATGATAACAGATATAGATACCAAAACGCTGAATGGACTGTAACTGGCAAATCGGAACCGCATTTTGCCGGCTTGGCCTATTTGCATCCTGATTCTCCCATGAGCGGATCAAATTGGATGAAAGAGACCATTTCATTTCATAAATTAAAATTAACAAATAATCAATGTGATAAAAATGGATTGGTAATTAAAAAAAAAAAAATTTTTTAAATTTCTAGATTAATTTTTTTAATTTATTAGATTATTTTAAATTCAATGCACAAATATATCCCAAGATTGCATATAGTAGAAGAAGGCAAAGCAATTAATACATTTATATTCGATGAGACTACTTTCATGGCTGTTACATCGTACCAAAATGAAGCAGTAAGTTTAGTTTAAAAAACTCTTTAATTTGTATTTGNGCTACCGTAAAAATCTTAGTATCATAGTCCAAGTCTCAAACAAAACTATTTTTAATATTACTTGAATATCCAAGCTGACAAAAAAATAAAAATAAATGAAAAATACAAGCCATAGCCAAGTCTACTAATTAATTCATTTATTATCTAAATAATAAGTAAAATTAAATTTATTTATCTATCCAAAAATTAACATTAATCAAGTGCATAATATACCAGCAGATAATAGAAATATTTTGGTTGAAATTTTCAATTTTTTTTTGTAAATTAATTTTTATTATGTTGAGTCTTAAAATTTTGTATTTTTTGAAAGGTTGTATTATTTTATGACTTTTAGTCATATGATAAATAAACAGAATCTAATGCTCTCTTAAAAAACGATATGTCTATTTCTTTGTCTATTTAATTCTAAAAAAAATTAAAAAATGAAAATTTTAAATCAAAAATATGAAATTTTGCTCCTTTTACGCCATTAAAGACGAAAAAAGGTCTATCAGTAACAAAAATAATTGCTGAACTAGGTCGAGTGGAAGATAAAAATGTGCTTTAATTTTGAAAAACTATTAGCAAGTCAGATTTCAAACTATTTTGAATCAAACAATATTTTTTATAATGGTCAACATGGTTTTAGGCACAGTCATTCATGCCAGACTACTCTTCATGAATATTTGAGTGAAATAAAACAAGAAAAAACAACTTACAACTCCATAATTATTTTAGAAAAGCTCTTGATGTCATAGATTCCAATCTTTTGCTTTTAAGATTGTTTCACTATGAATTTAATAATAAGTGTTTAGGCCTTCTATCCAACTACTTTAATAATAGAGCAGAAATAGTTCGTTTTGGGAATCTAACCCTACTTCACTCAAGTTAGGCGTACCAAAAGATTCAGTATTAAATCCACTTCTTTTTCTCATTTTTATAAAAAATTTTCGATATATTTTAAGAAAATTTGACACAAAAATGTTTGCTGATGACACAACAATAAGTCATTCATATAAATATTTGCTAAGTGCTTTTTTTTTTAATTTTTCAGTTATATTACAAGTCTTAGTGATTGGTGTTCTCATAAGAGTAAAGACATTAATCGAACTAAAAAAATTTGATCTTTTCGAATAAACGAGCTAAATTTCCTGACAAGGTAAATATTTGTGGAATTGATATCCAAGTTCTAGATGAAATCAGAGTTGTTTAAAAGTCCAAAATTATAGTCCAAGTTCGAACTTATAATATAATTTTTTTTTAAAGAAAATTTTTTATTAATAAAAATTTAAAGTATACCTTTTTCTTTTAATTAATAGATAAAAGAATAAAAATTACAAAATTAAATTCTTGTACTCGGAAGAAAAAAAATGTGTTAAAGCATTTTAAATTATGGTTTTATTTTAAAATTTTAAATAAATAACAACACCAAATATTTCTAGAATAATTGAGTTTTGGCATATTCCATCGCTAAAAACTCAGAAAACATAATTAAGTTTATTTCAATAAATATAAATGGCAAGTTGTTTAAAACATTATTTATCAATAATTCACCTAAAAAATTAAAGACCGAAATTAAACAAAAATGACGCAAGAAATTTAAAATACATTTTAAGACATAACGTTCAAGCTTTCTATTTTCAATTATATTAATTCGATTTTTACAGATTTTGAAAAAAATTCAATAAATTTTTTAAATTGTTTTTTCACTTTTTTTAATAAAATTAATTAAATGAAGTGTTAATTTATCATTAATAACATGGGTTCTAGCCTGTTATTTAACCTTGAAATTAAAAATATATTTATCTATTTAAAAACTCACGATAAACTCACCTAAAGTGCATATACTTTTGTCTATTTAATTCTAAAAAATTTTACTTTAAATTAAAATTATGAAATTTTTTTCCTTTTACGTCATTATATACGAATAAAGGTCTATCAGTAAAAAGAATAATTGCTGAAGTCGAGTGGTGCTTAAGTATGAACGGCATAATTTTGGTTCAAAAAGTTAAATAATGGTGATATGAGCCTTAAGAAGAAAAATAAAGGGTCAATTAAGCTCCTTATTTAAATCATTTTAAGACAAAAAATTTTTAACAGCACATTAAGTTGAATAATTTGAATTAATCTAGATTGATCATTAAAAAAAAAACTAAATAGTTTTTAAAACTAATTATTTAAAGCCTAAAATTTCTAATAAAGTAGCAAAAAATTGTCTTCTGGTCCATTAATAACATTAACAGACTTTGTTTCATTTAAATCTGATTTGTCGTTTTTTCTACTTTTAATAAATTCTGCAATTTAAATTTAAAAATACATTTAATTTTTATGCCAAAAGAAAATTAAAAAAAAATTACTAAAATGTTAATGAATTATTTACTAATATTATTAGTTTGTTTAGTTGGCAACCAATGCTCTGAAACGGCAAATCATCCAGGACATTTGAAACCGTTCGGGTCTAGTGGACCCTATCTTCAAATAGAAACAGTCAATGATCTGCCAACAAAAATATTTTTTTCTAACTATGTCAAACCTAAAAGAGCAGTATTGATGAAAAATTTTGTAAATCAATTTCCAGCCTTTGTCAAATGGAATGACCAGTATTTAAACGATAACTCCTACACAAGTCCTGACTACAAAGTTCTATTAGAAACTAGCAAAAAAGAAACGCGTAATCAAGAGACAATTAGCTTGCCTCTACATGATTTTCTTTTAATTTATAACACAAGTCAACTTTATATGGTGAACGAAGTGCCACCGTATATTAAAAAAGACGTAGTCCTACCTCAACCGCTGCAGTGTGCTCAAGCCCCCTCAGTCCTTGAAGAAACAGTAACTTTTTTTTCAAATTTGAATCACAAGAAACATTCATTTAAATTTAAGATTATGTGGTTCAGTTCAGGAGGGACCAGTTCGGTCACCCATACTGACGATTATGAAAACATTCTTTGTGTATTTGATGGCATCAAAGAGCTTGTTTTAGTAGACTATTTCAAGCATAAAAAAGCCGCGGATATGATTATTGATCAACATAAAGGTGCCTATTCGTCTATGGATGTGGACAAAGTTGACTATGAAAAATTTCCCCTAATCAAAGAACTTGAATACTATCGCTTTAATTTGTCAGCTGGTGACTGCTTGTATATACCTTATAAATGGTTCTGAAAAAATTTTTATTCTTTTCAAATTTTCAAATTTTATTCTCCTAAGGGTTCACCAAGTTCGCTCATATGGAAGAAATTTGGCTATTAATTTTTGGTTCAATTATGAAAGGATATTTGGTAATGATGAATTTGGACAAGAGTGTTCTGAAAACAAATTGGATCTAAGCAAAACACTAGACACTCTGACATATGGTCCTGTGGAAGATAATTTTTTCTACAATTTCAAGTACTTGAATTAGTTTTATCTAGAAAAAAAAAAAAATATTAAAAAATTTTTTTCGTTCAGAATTTTTATAATGAGACAAGTTAATTTGGGAAATAGAAAAATTGATCAATGGATATCTCTTGTTTTGGGTGTAATGAGAAATATTTTATTCATTAATTTTCAAAAAAATAATTTTTTTTTTCAGGAAAAAGAGTTGAATGATGAGAAAAAAGAGCTCAGCATTGAAATGCTAAATGAAGTAGGCATAAAAAAATTTGTTGAAAAATTAAAAAAAATTATTTTTTTTTTCAAAAGATGTTTAGTTTGATGGATTTCGATGGTAATGGATTGCTGAGTGACGATGAAGTAATCGATCTAAATGAAAATGTAGATAAAAAAAAAATATTTTTTTTTATACACAAAATTAATTATTTTCATAGTCCATAGAGCATATTTTGGGAATATTGAACGAAGTAGAGAGCATTATTTATGAGGATTCTGACCAAAATGAGGACCCAGAAGATGAAGATGAGCTGGATGAAGAAAATTTAAGAGAAGAACTTTAGAAAATGTGCAAAATTTAATAAATTTTTATTTTTCAATAATTAAAAAAATTTTATATGTTTACACCATAAAATTTTATATTAAAACAACAATTTTTTTTAATTAGATAAAGCTATTTTCACGACCTAAAAAAAATAGCCTTCTAGGCACAAAAATTGATAAGCATCTGAAGAATTTACTTTGCCACTTTGACATCGATCACCTGGAGGATAGGCGCGCTTAATTGCTCCAAATAAATTAACCATAAAATATTGTATTTAAACACAAAATCAAAACTTACAACAATTTTTAAAAATAATTTTTTTTTTCATATTTAAATCGCTTAATTCACACATTAGATCTATCTAAATTAGATTCTATTTTTCAAAATAAAAATAAAAATTTCAGTTTTTTCATTTACTTTTATGATTAATTTGAGTGTATACGGGCATTTTTTTCTTATTATGCTCGACATCTAGCATACGAGAGTTTTTTGTCTGATTTCGGTAGCCTTTGGGAAAAAACAAATTTGAAAAAAAAAAATTTTTTTTTTTTTTTAAAGTACCAAATATAGCCATAAATGTTTCAGTCAGTTTTTGTTTACTTTTACAAAAGCAAAGAGTCAAAATGAGAACCATGGTCATTAGTATTGTGCCCACAATGACCACAAAAACTGTAGCCACTATTTGTTTGTCATAGGTTAGCGAGCTTTCGTCTAAATGTAAAAATAAGACTAGCTAAATAAAGAATAGTTTTTATTTTTATTAAACCGTGGGTTTCTTCACAGCTGGTCTCATCAGTGTGGCTGGGACAGTGAGGAAATTTGTCACAAACCAATTTTTCATCAATGCACATGCTTCGATTGGAACTGCAGCGAAAAAAGTTATTTTTGCGACACACAGCAGAGTCTCCAGTATAGAAAACAGTGGTCACTATTTCATAAATGGAACGGTACTCTTTGTCTTTGTAAAATTCAACAGATATTCTGGGAGAATTGAAGTAAATAACTCTATATGGGTCCGGATCATTGACTGTAATGTTTGTCTTGAAAGCAGAATTAAAATTTAGATAAGAAATTAAAAAAATAAGTACCAGGAGTCTAAAATTGTCTTCGTAGAATGTGATAAAATCATCTCCCTGGAGTTTTGTGGAGTTAAGAATTTTGGCCAAGAAGTAGGCGTCTTGGTTGAACTCAGCTATTGACAGGGTGATGCAGCACATATTGACGCCCATGAATGGCAGGCTTTTGTCCACACTGATCACAGCACCGCCTACGTCAAACTCTCTGCATCTGGGTTTTCTGAAACACGTCGGATTTATGCCATCCACCCGGACTTGAGAACTAAACTTTAGAATTATTTTACCAAATAATTATTCTACTACTTAATCTGCTTCGGCTAGCTAATAATGTATTCAAAAATCCCATAAGGAAAAAAAATTTTAACATTTTATTTTATTCAAGTGATTTAAATTATCTTCAAAGCATTTTCATATTTTCTACATAATATCAAGCTAATTCGATATATTTTGATAATGAGATCAATAAAAAAATTCTGTTTTTTTTTTTTCTGTTAATTTTGCACACAATCAACAATTTAGGAAAAAAATTTTTTTTAGATTTAAATAGTAGAAAAAATGTCAGCAGTTTTGTACTATTTTGATGGCAGAGGCAAAGCTGAAATTGTTAGATTAGCCATGGCGGCTGCAAACATACCCGTATATTTTCATTTTTAGAAAAGAAAAGCATTTTTTTAGCTTTTTTTAAATTTAATAATTATTTTTAGTTTACCCAAGAGTTTGTTAGAGAAAAAAAACAATTTGAGACAATGAGAGCCGGTATGTCTGACCAAGAATAAAGTTGATAAAGTTAATATTTTTTTCTATTAAGAGGGCAAGCTTTTATTTGGCCAATTGCCTATGGTTGAATACGAAGGACATCATCTGGTGCAGTCGGGCTCAATGGCTCGATTTTTTGCTGAACAAGGAGGCTTGATCGGCTCAAATGAAGAAGAAAAATTAAAGTTTTTTTTTTAGATTTTTATTTATAAAAATTTTTGATCAAATTTAAAAAATTCAGAATCGACATATTGTTCGAAGGTACGAGGGACTTTAACAGTGCTTTTATGCCATACGGATTTTTAGGCTTTAAAGAAGTGCTGGATAATGCCAAAGCAACAGCCATGCCACGATATCTTCCAATTTACAATTTTGTAAATTATTCAATAAATAAAAAAAAGCTGTTAGTTTTATCTTTATGTTTTCAAGATATTAAGTCGGAACGGCTCTAATGGCTATATGGTCGGATCCAAATTGAGTTTAGCTGATCTTGGTTTATTAGAAGTTGTTCTAACAATCGAAGAGCTTTTGGGCGAGGAAGAACTAAAGCCGTATCCAGAAGTTCAAGTAAGTTTAAAGTAGGGTTAAAGTTACATTGGGCTTTTATTTTCAACTTTGAAGAATTTTCTCAAAACAATGAAATCAAATGAGCAAATATCCAAATATTTAAATAGCGACTTGAGACGAAAAAAAAATGATGAAAAATATGTCAATGAAGTGAAAGGCGTTTTGTACTAAATGCTCTAATATTATTAATTTTTACAATTCAGTCTAATTTTTGGATTAGAATAAAAATCCAAATCGATAAATTTATTTTAATTTTTTTTTAATTTACTTAGAAAAATATTAAATTGATTTTTAATAAATTTATTAAAGCTACAAAATACTCAAAAAATATTATTTAAGAAAAAAAAAAGAAAATTATCTAAAGCATTTAGCCGTACTTTTAATTAAATAAAAAATTATAAAAGATCAAAATTTAAATATTGTTTTCTTTCAGGCAAAATTAAGAGCTATTTCATCCTATTCCAATATCTTTTATTGTTCAATAATTCGAGTCGATCATCTACACTGCAATTATTTCCAGAGTTGTTTTAAAATCCAAATTAAAGTACAAGACTGGACTTAAAATTCTGGCAAATACAACGCTTCCACAAAAATTCTTATCTATTCTAATTTCTTCAGGGCCATTTGATCGGCTTTTTTCTAAATCTGGTTATATTTACTGAGTAAAAGTCTTTATTATGATAAAAAAGCAACAAATTTTTTTTCATAATACAAAAATGTATATCAGAAAAGTAAAAAAAAGAGAATAAGACTTATACTTTTGTTTAGGAATCAGAATATCACTTTTATGTCTTATCTTACTATTTAAAAATCAAAAATTTTAGCTAAATAATGAAGAGAATAATTCTTCCACACTAATTAAAAATGAAAGGAATAGTTTTCTCACGCTTATTAGGAATGAAAGGGTTAGTTATCACGCGCCTTTTAATATTTTTTTTTACAAGTATGACCTATCGCAGGATACAAATTCATTTTGATAATTAGTAAAAACTTAGACGAAAATAATCTCGCACTATTATTTTAAATTTCATTCAATTCTTTATTCAATTCTTAGCTCCTCAGCTTTCTTCAGACAATTTTTTTAAGACTGGGACTTTTTTCTTTCATGGTTTTCTCATCTCAAAGTCCTCTAATTTTAGCAGAGCAACTAAAAACAAATGCAGTGAGAAATTTACCAAATGAATTAAGGAACAAGACTCATCATACCAGCTTCACAGCGAAAATTTGGTGAAACAACATTTGGATATTTTTTTACTAAATTTTTTAATATTTTTTCTAAAACAATTTAATACAAATATAAATATTTTCTCGTTAAAAAAAATTTTTATATGAAAATTTGAATACAATCACAATTAAATTTTTATCAATTAATGAAAGATTTAGATTTAGAATTAAGTTTTTTTATTTTTAATATTTATATAATATTTATAAAAATTCTTTCTTTTATATTACTAATTATTTGTTTTTTTCTTTTTATAGTGGAGTCCATGATAAAATTATTATAGAATCCTTAACTTAAAAAGTTAACTGGCAAACAATATTCATGATAGACGATTGTCTTTTTTAAATTTTGTTCACATTTAAAAATTAAATAAGAAAATTAATTTAATTTTCCAATCTGAACTTAGAATAGTATTATCAAGATTAAAATAATGAGTAGATAAAATTAAATGAGCTACAAAATTACAACTAAGCTAAATATAATTTAATTATTTAGACTGTATTGAATTTTTTGTTTTTTTCACTTTTAGCAAAACATAACCAAGTGCTGTTGATAGTTATATAAGGATAAAATATTTGAAGACCTTCTAGAGATGATTTTTTAAAAATGATAGTTTAAAGGCCCTTAGGTTATAACTTTGACTATTTTGCCCTTTATATTAGCAAACGAATATGCACAATCTCTGAATTGATTCTATCATTAAATTTTAAGAAATGTTCAAATTAACAAAAAAAACAAGCATATTTCGATGCTAATTATAAAAAAAATAAATTTGTTTATAGTTGATTAAAATGTTTATTTAATTAAAGAAAAACTGAATTACAAAACAATTAAATATAATTTAAATCAAAATATATAAACAATTTCCAATACAAATTTTAGGAATAACCTTTTCTATATTACTTGGTTCTAAATCATCAACTAAGTAAGAGCTTTCATTAAATTTAAAAATTCCTTTGAAATGATTTACTAAATGGATCGTACAACATAAAAATTTATATTTTTTCTGATTTAATTCAATAATTTCTGGCAAAGAATCATAGTATATTTGTTCATTGTATTTTGTTTCTACGAAGAGCCATGGTGGAAATGTGAGAATAACTAGGGATTTTTTTAAATGGATTTTTACATAAATTACAGCTGTCAGTTCGTGTAAGACTAAACAATATTTCTTTGTCTTTTTTTTCGAAGTAAAAATTGGATATAGAAAGATTAGATTTGTATCCACATAAAGCATTTGAACATTCTTTTATAACTTCAAGTTTTTGAATATGAATAAGATAATCAAAAAAAAATTCAAATTCATTTCCAAAAGTCGATAAATATATTTTATTCCTATTGCAAATCTCAGGACTGAATTTTTTGGGAATTTTTAAAACATTATCAAAATCAATATTGCAAATACCTGTTAGCCAAAATTTTCGAGCAACATTCCAGTCATTCAATTCGATTAAGTCTATCAGTTTAAGTATTTCTTGTTTGACATTTGAAGAAGAATTTCTTAATTTGGGTACAATTTCGGGAGAGAGTTTTGTCGAAAACCAAAGCCCCAGTAGAAAATAATCAATTGTGCATGTATTTTTTAATATAATATGATTATTTTTATGACAAAATTTAGCTCCCCAACTTGGTATATGCGATAAAAAGGAATCTGATAATGATTGTTTTTTTTTTTTTGCTAACCAAGTCTTTATCAAAAGCAAATGAGTTAGATCTTTTCATAATTTGTTCTACCTATTCCTTTTCTTTCGAAAAAATGTTATTTACATAATTACAATCAAGATCTTGTTGTTTAGGTTGGTAATCAATATAATCATTTTCATTTTCTGATTCAGAGCTTTCTTTTAAAATATAACCATTAAAAACTGACATTAGATATCCAGCTGGATTTGGAATATTTTTATTAGTTTTGGCAAAGGATAGATAATATATAATACTAGCAATATGAGAACAGCATCCAACAGTTCTCATTCCAGATTTACATGTACAAAACCAACTTTCAATCGCATTGGGTTCGTTTATATTTGGGAAATACTTTATATAAACCTTGTATTTTGTTGTATTCGAATGTCTTGATTGAATATTAGCGTACAAAATTTTTGAATTAATTAATTTATCATTTAGCTTGTTAACCATTATTTCATACTTTCCATTATTAAAATGTTCCGCTAGATAACTTTTACTTTGTGTTAGTTGGTAACTTCCTAGAGTTATTTGATTCTTTATGAACTCTTCATCAATTTGTGGAAAATCTTTAATATCATATGACTCTAATTTTACAAATAAACTTTTTCTGTGGAGCTTTTGTTCTTTTACTAGTATTTCTAGTTCGTTTATCTTATTGAGTCGGTTTTTTATATTTTTTGCAATTTCAATTTTATCATCATTATCTGAAAAAAGCCTTTTAAAAAACTTGTTTACTAAAGCACCAGCTATTCTGTAGTCGCTTAAAGTGTGATTTAGACTTTTATTTTTCACTTCTCCCAATGCTTTGAAGGACTTCTTTAAAAAAGCATTTAAGGCTTCTACAACCCATCTTGATTTAGTAACAAGTCTTGATTTATTTGCATCTAGAGTACTTGATTCATTATTTTTATTAGTAAAACAAGTAGGCATCCTTGCATTTAATCTAAAATCTTCTTCTAGATTTTTAATGCAATCTCGGAAACCTCTGTCAAGCAACAGAATATCTCCAGGCTTTATCAATCGTTTTAAATCATCTTCTTTTTTTAAAATATCGAGAAGTATTGTTGAGTCGTTTTTTGTTGCATAAAATAAACCATAGATGTCAACTATCAGACCATCAGTGGTGCAAATAACAAAAGGCTTGACAAGATGTCTTTTTTTCTGGACACTGTAAGTTAAACGCTGGAATTGATTGTTAGAACTTCGTTCACAATAACAGTAGGTTCCGTCACAAACTAAAATTAATTGTTGTTCTCTTTCACAGAAGAGTTCACTCGAAATAAAACTGTTATGTCTTAACCACTCGTTTCTTGGTTTCATATTTGGTCCAATGTTTGATGGAACAAAATCTTTTAATAGGGATTCACGAACTTGTTGGCATATCTTGCTGACATCTATTTGGCTTATATCAAAATGAGTTCCAATTGTGGCTTGATCTAGGCCTGTTTTTAACCAAAACAAATAAAAAATTAAGGCTTGAGATCGTGTTCTGACAATAGAATTTCTCAATGATCTCTATGAATCGTGTAAAATTATAAAGTCTGCTTTTTTAAAACCAGAATTTTTTACACATAGTTCATTACAGATTAAATGCGGGAATTCAAATTTTGACAAAAGTCCCCTTTTTTTCGAAAATATTCTAAACTGTTCCAACAAAGATTCGATACATTTTTGATTTATTTTTGTTTTATTTTTACATAAAGTTAATTGATTGAGAGAATCATTATCAAGAAGATTCGAATCATCAAAATGTGATGAGCAGCATCTTGATCCTGATGGAATTAATACATTTTTATGAATATAAGTATCAACTATTGCTTCCATCGAAATGAGTCTCAATTTGATATTTGTGAACTTTTCATTATTCTTTTTACAAACAAAACAAAATCTATGTGAGGCCGTTGTACTCGAAATATCAATGAAAAAGTTTTTATCTATGTTTTTTTCAAGAAACGTTTTTGTCTCTTCTTCATTGAAATATTTGGCCATAATTCTTTCATTTTTAATTGATTTATTATCTTCTTCTCTAGATAAAATATTTTCATGGAAAGGAATATCCTCCAAATTATGGTTTGTTTGCTTTAAGCATTCACTCTGAATTTTTGATGACCTATAAGCTCTACTTTTACATTTATTACAGACCAAATCACCATTTTTCACAGCATTTATTTTTCCTACTGATTTATTTAATTTATCGATCAGATATAGGTTTGAAATAACGTTGATTGTCCTTTTATCAGTGCTGTAGAATCTTTTATTACAAGCAGAGCAAAATTTGTCATTTAAATATAATTTAGACATTATAAATTTTCAAAGTAAAAGATTTTACTCAAAAAATTCTAATTTGATTTATTTAAAAAATTTTGAATTTATTCTCATTTTAAGTCTAACGCAATCCCATGTATTCAGTTTGTTTTAATAAATTAGAGAAAGCAATAGGAGTAAGAGAGGTAAAAAAATAAGATTCATTTAGTTAAAAAAAAGGATAATTTAAGTTTTTTTGAAAAAAGTTTTAGTTTTTATTTTATTTTAGACTAATAAATAAGGGGCAAAATTTCAATCGTTAAAGCCTAAGGCCCTTTGACCATTAACTTCAATTTGCTTAAAAGACTATAATTATGAGTTTATTTTATTTATCAAATGAAACATAGTCACGCAGTTTCAAGTATCTTAGTATCACAACTTTTAAAAAACATGTTAAGAAAATTCTTTCAACAAAAAACAACATTTTATTTTTTAAACTCTTTCAAAATTATTTATTCAAGATTAAATAAAACTTTTCCTAAAATTTAAAATTATAAAAATAGATAAAATGTAGTGCATCATCAAGACTCGATTTTAAAGTACAAAATAAAAAGTAATTTTTTTATTTCTTAATCGTTGGTTCTGCTCCAAATGCAATATTAAAAATTTTTTTTTAAATTAAATAATATTAGAGCATGGCCAAGATGTACTTTGGTGCATGGTCCAAATACGTTTTTAAACTTATGGTACAGCATAATCGAAAGAGGGAATATGGTATTTAATTTCTTGAATTTTCTTTCGAAAAATAAAAATATGTCTCAAGACTTCTTAACTTCTGTACTCTTCAATAACTAGGAAAATCAACATGATAATATTCATAATAATGTTGAAGACATAGAAGAAAATATTACTCTTTTTTACTCCTATTTTTTCTTTTGGAAAAAATTCAAAATTTTCAAATTTGAGGATTTAAATGAAAGCGTAGGCTATTCGGACAAACCCATGGGCATTCCCCCACAATTATTATTTAAAAAAAAAAAACATGGAAGAAAATACAAAAACTATTTATGTCAATTACTTTGTTTTCTTAAAGAATTTTTTTAATTATCTATGTTTGAAAAAATAAATATTCTATATTTAAAAAACTTTTATCTAGTTCTTATTTTGTTACATTGATTTTAGCTGTTTTTTTGGTATAGATGAGTCCCATTAACCTCATTTTTGGCATGTACCCTCGGATACATAATGTATCGGGATACAAAATGTTTATTTTATGAATAAAAAAATACAAAATTTTTTTTTGTATCCGAGAATACATATTTTATGTATTCTTTCAAAAATATTTTGAAGAAAAATACATATATGTATCTCAGCTTACATATATGTATCTCAGGAAACATATAAGGATGCATATAAGGATACATGTTGGGATACATGTGGGGTAAAATAGAGGATACACGCGGAGATACAAATTTGAAATAAAAAAAAATTTTTTAATTTTATTAATTATTCTATGTTACAAAACTTTAAATTTGTATCCGAGGATACATGCCAAAAATAAGGTTAATGGGACTCATCTTTACCTTTTTTTTTTCTAAAAAAAATATCTACCAAAAAAAATAATTATCTTTTGACAAAAAATATTTCCTTTGAAGCATAGATAAAAATCGACATACAGTTGTCAAAGTGAAATGTAAGTAATTTAAAAGATTTATAAAACTGCAGTCTCACTATGTGTGATACTAATGATCAGGGAAATGCGTTAATTATTATGATCAAGTAATTTTAAAATGGTTTTCAACTTCTACCTTATTGTTTTCTATCATTATCATGTTTGGGATGGTAAAGTTTTTTTTTGTTACATGTACAATATTAATACTTGATCTTGATGATATTTAAGACAGAATTATTTTTATCTCTTATAACTAAATTCTCATTGACTTGTGTATTTTTTAATTCTTCAAGATTTTTTTTAGTAATATTTAGCTATTTGAAAAAGACTATTAGTATGATTAAGAAAAAATTGACATACTAATTCTTCAGTGCAGAATTTTCAAACAATTAATTTTTTTTTTAATTTTTAAGAGTTAATTCGTATAATGGCTGATTTTTTAACTCACAATAAACAATGTTCTGTTAAAATATAACATAAAATCAAGTTTTAAAGTAAAATATAAATGATGCACTAGACTAGCGCTTTCAGTATCTGACACGGACCTAAAAGCGTGATTAGGCTACTAGAGCATGCACTCAAAGTTAACAATACTAAAGCATGTACTTTGGTGCATGGTCGATTTATTCTTAAGAATTAATATTCTATTATCCAATTCAGTTATCTTTCTAAAGATTTTTTTGAGAAAAGATTAATACTTATTTTTATATAACTTAATAAATTTTAGCATAAATATCTCAATATTCATTAAAATATATTTATTAAACTAAGTATGACATAAAACCTAAAAGCTTGATGAAAACGAAAAGATTAAATAAGCAGCTGCATATTTAATGAAATGTGTCTTTCGGATTTTTCAATTATTAAATTTTCAATTGAAAAAAAGACTTGATTGAAAAAATATATTATTTAAAATTATTTTAAGTACATCTTATTTAGCATTGATAGTGGTTACCTTCTTTTTAAAATTAACATAATTACATTTAGAGTGCACTTATTTTCACGTAAGTTACGAGAAAATATTTTCTTCATTTTACGTGTGTCAATTATCTTTTATTTTCACGCGAGTGTAATAATATAAAAGAAAATTTAATTTAAAAAATTCTATCATATAAAACATATCAAACATGAAGCTACTCAAAAAAACTTGAAACCAACTATACACTAGTGCTTATTGAATTTACTTAAATCTAAAAAAAAACATTGAAAAACCTTATCTAATTTGTTAAAACTCAATCTAAACATGTGCTCTCCAATTTTCCGAGACCAAATTTTCGAAGCATTTGACGACTTTTTGCAAGTATTTAATAACTTTACAAAACAGTCGCTTACACTTTGGAGGACTAAAAAAGTGCTAAAAAAGTCAATCCAAATCGTATACAAGTTCAATATTTTCAACTGGCTTATTTGACCAAAATTGTCTTAAAAAAGATCAATTGTCAGATTTTTAACTACTGAAGGCTTGATTATGCTAGAGAATACTCTTTCTTTTTATTGAACAATTTGAAATCTTGTAAAATTTGTTCCAATAATTGTGATAATAAGTTTATCATTTGTGGTTCATGTAATTTTAATTTTCATTTGAAATGTGTTAATAGAACATATATTCCAGTAAAAAAAATTTGGAAATGTTCTAATTGTTCTCTAAGTACTTGTTAATCTGTTAATTTTTTTTGCGTGAAAATAGAATAAAAATTTAATAAAACGTACACGTATCTTACGTGTTTTAATTTTCTATTTATTTTCAGGTAACTTACGTGAAAATAAACGTATTCTTACATTTAATTGCAAACTAAAATTATTAATATTTAATTTTTTTTTCAAATTATCTTTAGCTTATTTCAAGTTAAAATGAAGGCCAAACCGAATATGCCACAGTATAGAATTTTGTTTTGAACTGACAAAAAACTGTTTTAGAAAAATTTTATGGGATAAGTTGAAAATTTCTACTTCGAGAGATAAATATGATATGGTGTTTAATCAAAAAAATGGAGGTCCATGTTTTAGTAGTATCTGAAAAATATCTGATAAATTTTGCTAGTTTAATTTAAATTGGACATTGAATTAATTAAGAAGCTTTAGATAGTCTTTGTACTTTTTATTTCATTTTATTTATTTATTCAATTGATTTATTTATTTTATTTTTTAACTTTTTAATTAAGTCAACTAATTTTTAGATTTTATTTGATATCGAGATTTTTCCGATTCTAGTAATTGTTTTAAGATTAAAAAATTGATTAAATTCAAACTCATAAAATATAAAAAAATTATAGATGCAATAAGGCAAGAATAAAGTTTGTAATGTTATTTTAAGTGATTAGTAGATGTGTCTTATTTAAAACTAATTTAAACTAATGCAATTTGTTTTAATCTCTTTGATAATTGCTGAAAAAATTCTCTCTCAAATAATTAATAAAAAATTATAACAATAATAATTATAATAATAAACTACTCTGTATAACGTTAAGGTTTTACACACGCCTAGGGCGTCCAGCCAACTAGTGGCTTCAGCAGTTATTTGCGATTGTCCGTTCAAACAGTTTAAAATCCAAAATTC
>PJRA01000216.1:18791-56275 GCA_016987375.1 Brachionus koreanus
TTGTTCCATTCATTCACGACTCTGTTTGTCAAAAAGTTATATCTTTGTGGGCAGTTCCGCACTATTTCTCTCACTAACTTATACTTATGACCTTTCAGTCTTGTCTGTTGATTTGGAAGGTTGTTGAAATTGACCCCTTTGTAAAGATTAACGTTATCAATCCCTTTAACAATTTTAAACATCTGAATCAAATCTCCAGGATTTAGACGTTCTGTTAGTGTTTGAATCTTAAGCTCTTTAAGTCTTGATTCGTATGGATTGTTACTGATACTTCTTACCAACTTTGTTGCTCTTCTTTGTACTTTCTCTAAAGCATCTATGTCCTTCCTCAGGTATGGGTGCCACACAGTTGCCGTATTCTAAATTTGGTCTTACCATTGAAGTATACAGAAGCCTAAAAGATTTCTTGTTAACATAATTAAACGAGTTTTTTAGCAGCCCTAATGCTCTATTGGCTTTGTTTACCGATTGATTAACTTGTTTTTCCCATTTTAAGTCGCTGCTGATATGTACACCAAGATCTTTCTCTTAGTTAGTTAATTCAAGTTGATATCTGAGGCCATTTTCTTTGATTGAATAATAATAATATGAATATTCGAACTTTTGATTTTTCTTCCGCCGAGATGCATTCTTTTGCACTTCTTGAGCTTTTCTTATTTTTAGAGCCTTTATTCTTTTATTTTTCTATTTCTTTTTGTTTTGGCACTTCTGTCAGTGCAAGCTGGTTCTGGTTGTAAATATTCTTTGGGTTCTGATCTTTTTAGAACTTATTTAAAATGCTCGACCCGTCTCTGCCCTTGCTCTCTTCATTTGTTAAGTTACGATCATCTTTGTCTTTCACTTTCTTCTATTCTGTAT
Source organism: Brachionus koreanus (assembly GCA_016987375.1). Lineage (NCBI taxonomy): Eukaryota > Metazoa > Rotifera > Eurotatoria > Ploima > Brachionidae > Brachionus > Brachionus koreanus. The sequence goes on from PJRA01000216.1 coordinate 19,650, forward strand.
GGAGCCACATAAGAATCTTATGTAGCATATGTAGGTCCCCTTCTGAACTGGCTTTTTCTGTTTTATTAGCACACTGGTTTTTATAGTTTCTTTTGTCTCGCCTTGCTCCTTTTTCACAAGCCTGTGTTTGTTATCAAGCTGTTTAAACCAAATCGAAGGTCCGTTTATGCTAACATTTTCTGTTAACACTTGTTAACACTATCGGGGAAACTCAAGGGAAATTAAATATTTGATTGTTTTTTTTTTACAGAAAGGAATTTTATTAATAAAACAGAGAATATTTTTAAAAAAAATAAGACATTTGTGTGAAAAGTGATAAGTTGAGCTATTTTTTGGAATCAGAATAGGCTTTCATTATTACCATCATGCATCAAAAAAATTTGGAATATTTGTTATTTTAGGGAAAAAAAATTAGATCAGTTTCCAGCAATTTATAATTGATTAACGAACCTGATTTTTCTTTAATTAATTAGTTAATTTTTTTATATTTTTTAGCATTTAATGATTTTTTTTCTAAAAACATGACTTTTCAACGTGAAATTTGACGATTTTTTCAAAAATCTTTTAACCAGGGTACATTTTATTTCAATTAATGTTTAAAAAAATAATTCATTAATATTTTCCAATAAATAAGCCAAACACTTAAAAAATAAACACTTGAAAAAAAGCAAGACTTAATAAAAAACTTAATTTTATAAAAGCAATTCTTAATTTAATACTTTAAATATGAAAAAAAAATCAATTCTAGTAGTAAATATCTTAATTAGATTAATTAGTACTTAGTAATAATAACTAGTATTAGTGCAAATGTGGAAATTAATCTATAATGTTTAATTTTATTATTAGATTTAATAGCTTCAGGCTATTAAAGGTAAAAAAGTGCAAATTACATACTAAAAAAACATACCCAATTATTTATTATAATTAAATTTATTTACAGAGGAGAAAAACTAAAGCAATTTATAAATTAATACTTATTTATTTTTAAGGATCATCTCGAATTATCTCAATTTTTTTCAAAATAATTGAAACTTAGAATCTAGACCGATTTCTAAAGATAATTTTTGAATAAACTTGAATTGTAAAAAGAATATCTCTATTTTTAAGGTTTTGGTTTCAGTATCAAGATTGCTTCTGTTGTTTTTAGATTTTTAAATAAATATGCTATATAATGTATTTCAATATTTTATAAAATGTTGTTTTTCGATAACTCAAAATTTCAAGGAAAAATTTTTTTTGTATTAATGTTAAAAATTAAATGAAAGTCAACATGTTTTTGTGTTAAATATTATAATTAAAATATTTTATAATATTTTTAAAATAACTAAAAAGAATTGAACGCTATCTACAACATGATATGTCTAACTCTTTGTTTATTTAATTCTAAAAAATTCTATTTGATTTATGAATTTTGCTACTGTCACATCATTATTGTGATTATTGGGAAAAAAGTCTATCAGCAACATCATTAAATAGTTAAATTCTGAAATTGGGATGAGGAACAAAGATACAAAATAGAATGAAAAATTTAACAGTGGTGATACGAGATTTCAGATGAAGAAAGGAATCTTTCAGATGGATCATCAGAAGTGGATCTATTTTCAAAATTATGATAAAACAAATAAATGGTTGAACTTATCTCTCCTAGTTCAGCCAGTGGTGAAAAGAGGACTATAGCTTTTTCTAAATAATTGTAGATAAAAAATAAAAATTTTTTTTTGACTCGTCCCAATTGAATAAAATAAAGCAGTTTTAAATTTTAATCAAACATTAAAATTTAAAGTTCATAACAATAAACTTCGTGTAAAATTTTTTTATCTGAAATTGCAAGTAGTTCTGAAATATTATGATACTTTTTTCTTGTACAATGATATTATGTGTTATATAGAAGTCTTAAAACATATTTTACATTTATTTATTATTTTTCTCAATTTAAAAAAAAAAACAGAATCGTCATATTTAATTATCATTTAATATTGAATATAACAAGAATAAGAAGTAATTAAAAATCATTTTTTTAAACTAAAAATGAAGATTTATTATTTATTTTTTTTATCAGTATAGTTTAAAATTTCTGGATATTTTTCTAGGAAAAAATAATCAATTGACATGTGAGTCCTTAATTTGAAATAGGAAAATGTAAAAATTAATTAATGTTTTAAGATGGATTTTTTGTTATGGAAACGATTTAAGATGCAATTATCACAATAATTTTCCTCTGTCCCTAAGGTATTCTCTGTCGTGACCCTTTTATAATGACACTTTAAAGCATATGAGCATAAATTGGAAAAATGTCAAAAAAAGTTGAGCTCTTTTGACAAATTAATTGAGGATTTTTAATATTTCCTTTTTGATTTTTAATTTCGATTATTCAATTAGAATAATCCATAATTTCTTGATTATTTAAAAACTCAGTTGCATTAAATTAAATTTTTTTCATTATTTTTTTTAGATAAGTAAAATAAAATTCAACTTCAATTTTAATTAAAAATATTTATTAGACTTAATGAAATAATTTTTTTTTAATCACATAAAGACACCCCAAGCATGTGCAACCATCTCAAAAAGATCAACTCTAGTAATTGTTATTTTATTAGCTTCTTTTGCATTATCAAGTACTTAAACTAGATATTTATTAAAATAAATAAAAACTAGATTATCTTGTTTTATTTTTATGTTTCTAGGCCCGAACAAATTTTGTCAAATTTTAAGAGTTACTTCGCTTAATTTTACGTTTTTACTTTTAATTAATAAAATTTGTTATCAAGAGAGCATTTAAGAAAAAAAACTTAGGCTTTAAACAAATATCTTCCAAAGATCAATTGAAATTTTAATCTTTTAGGATGAAAATTAATTTTTTTTCTCATCATTTTTTTTAAAGAGGAAATTGAAAAAAATGATTACTTCACTGTTCAATTGGTTCTAGATTAATGAAATGATTTAGATTGAGACTTTTTCTGCTTAATTTGATATTGGCTAATTCAAAAACTTGGATAAATTTGAAAGAATTTGTGAAAAGAAAAAATTATTAATTGTTTTTAGAAAACACAAAAAATCCTCAGGGAAAACTAAAGAGGATTTGACTGATAATAATTAAAAATATCTTCTTTTCTGCAGTGATGAGAACAATTAACCAATTTTACTAAAACATATTTAAAAACTAATAAGGATTTGTTTTTTTAAAGAATAAAGCAAAAATTGATTTAAAAAATGTACAGAAGGTTAGCTTGTTTTGTTTATATTTACATTGGTAATTCGCTACATGGATTTTTCTTAATTTTATCTAAAGCATTGTTAATATTTGTAAAACCAAAAAAAGCCAAAAAACTTAGTTTAAAAGTAATTTTACTTTTTTTACGTAAATTTACGTAAAATTCAAATTTTATTAAAGATAAAAATATGTAAAGAGACGCTCATCTCCTTTACAATTACCTTTTCGTTATCCTGATGTAAAATTTAGTTTTTTTTTCCCAAATTTTACAATTTTTTACTTTAAATAAAATTTGAATTTTATTTAAAAAAAAATAAAATTGCATTACAAACATATACAAACTTTTTTACAATGTTTTACGTAATGAAAATTAATGTAAATTTTTGTAAATTTACTTTTTAATTAAATTTTTTTTTTTTTTTAAAGTCATTTTAGGTAAAATTTGGGAAAATTCATCCATTATTTAGTAGCTGTATTTGTTTAGTTTAATTAATGGTAAGATTGAAGTTTTTTTTAAATTAATTAAACTCAATCGCTTCAAATGTCTTAGATTTTACTTTAATTTTATTTTAGTACTTTATTTTATTGCGCAAGTAGCTATCCAGGCTCGAGTGGCTTAATGATTAAAATGAACTATCTTGAAGACATATTTTCATACAGTCTATTTATTTGAATAATTGTCTCGATTCGTTTCAATTAGAGAGATTTAGCAGATTATTTATTAAGAAGGAATTTTTATACTTCCGTTTCATAATTATTTGATTACTTTAATGACGCCTATTTTAAGTTATTAAAGGCTTATTTTCACCTAAATTCTAATTAAATCAGAAATCTAATTGAACAGCTAATATTTTAATTGATTTTATTATTTGAAATAAATTTGAATTCTTATAAAATAGTTTGTTTTTTTCTAAAAATTCAAATAATGAGGAAAAAGTCAAATTATTATGCATTAGGTTTGGCTCAAAGCTTAAATTTGTTCCAAGGGTGCATGATTTCAATACTTGATATTTATGAAATAGCTTTCAAATAGGAAATGGGTTCTAGACCCAAAAACATTAGATAATCATTATTCAATTCTCGATAGGATCGAGATTGGATTATTTTTTTCTTTTTTAAACTCATTTTCAGAAACTAATATTAAAAAATTTAAGTTATTCAGAACTCAACAGTTAGAGCTTTTTTAAGGCCGAAATACAATAGTCCTTCTATGACCATGGGGTCTTAAATAATACGCGTGAAGTCCGGATTAACCAGACTATATGCAATAGATTACTTACATCTATTAGTAAAAAAATTTTTAGTCTGCATCGATTACCTCTTGTATTTTTATTCAAAATTTAAATTGTCTTTATCAAATTTTAAAGATGAAAATTGAAGTGATTTTTTGTTTAGTGGCATAGTAGTAGTAGCTTAGTAGCTTCAGTGGTATAGACGAATATCACAAACGTAGGTTTTGGGCATGTATTCAAGAATGCACAGAAGAATACTCAAAATTCAAAAAAATACTCATAAGTATTCTCGAATACATATAAAATACACATGAATACACATAAATATGTATTCGAGAATTAAATTTATTCAAAAAAGATAATAATACACAGTGAATACTTCAGTAAAGCAAATTGTACATAAAATACAAGAGAAAAAAATACAAATATATTGATTTTTTCTTTAAATATTTTTCATCATCTTTTATTCTACGTTATCTTTTGTATCATGAAGAACACCTAATAGTTAATCTCTACCAATCCTAGTCCATATGTTAGAGTTGGTTTTATAATAGCTTTAAAGAGATTCCTTATTTAAAGAAAATTATTGTCAATAAAAAGTTCAGAGTATGAAGTGATCTAGATGCTGCTTCAACTTGATCTTTATATGTTGTTATTTCTTTTACCCCAAAAAACACTTCTCGACATATTTTATTTCTTGATTATACATTCGAGATTTTGCCTCTGAATCTTCTAATTTATTACCAAACACAATGTACATGTAAGTTTTATATCAAAATTAATAATTAGTGTTATTAATTTTTGATTTTAATTTCTTAAACATTTTTATTGCCTAATTGAATGATGCACTTTGTTTTTTAGTTTTTTAAATTTTAAGTTTCACTGTATATTTATATTTTATCAAATGCTTGGTTTATCAATCTCTTGTTTTAATAGCTAATTCACTCCAAAAGTAAAGATGGCGTTCAAACATGAATTATTTTCGTTGTTTTTCAGGATCAATATGAAATTTGATTATTTCATTTAGCACTAATTTCTCAGAATTATTTATTAATGTGTCTGATATTGTGAATGATTTGATGGCATCTTTAAACAATCGGTTTTATTTTTTCTAAGTTGAATGTTTTCTAGATTTTTTCTATTTTTATATTTGTTCATCTTCCTACTAATATCACTAAAATATTTAGCTTTGACACTTTTTCAACTTTTTTTCCTCTCTAGATATTTTACTTTGATCCCAGAAATCTTTAATTTACTTTTTTTATGTTAAAAGATCTCAAGTTTAATCAAGAAAAGATGATATATCTAGTATTGATTATTTTCTCATTAAATAGTTTATTAAAACTTGACTTTTTAATTTTATTAATTTTAAGTAAAATTTTATAAATTTTGAATTATTTTTAATTAAAAAATTTATTTCTGAATTTTTCCTAGTTTGACTCATATCATAATTTATTGCATTTTTGAATCAATAAAAAGAAATTTTTTTTATTTAAAATTTGAAATTATTAAAGCAGTTTTTTGTTTAATTAAGCTTTTATAAAAGAATATTCGCCTTTAAAAAGTCTTTGATTGATTTTGTCTGCTGATGATTTTGATGAGTTAAAACGTTTTGAAAGCGTTAGTCATTTACATCTTTAGCATGACATAATCTAAAAATGAAAGCTTAGATAATCTTAAATCTAATTTCAACTTATTTACACACCAAATATGTGACAAAATTTTTATTTTTATTTAAAATATATTTTTCATTTATTTAAACCCAGTTGCTTTTATCGAAAAAATTAAAAATAGAAAATTTAAAAAAGGCTAGGTTTTTAATATACAATCTAGTCTAAAGCCGATTAATTTCGATTAAAATTTTGATGTTTGTCAAAGAAAGCTTCAAAAAAAATTAATGATTATCTTTTTAAATAAAAGAAAAAAATTTATTTCATTTTTTAATGTTGGTTCGTACTAGATTTTAAAAATAATGTACAACTTGTGTTAGGTAATTGACGATACATTAGTGGATCCAAGCAAACAAAATATATAATTGAGAAGTGTATAATATTTTTTAAACATGTACATTTTTTGAACACAAAAACATAGGTTATTTGAAATGGATAATTATCAAATGAAAACCTAAAGAGATTTTAGTCAATAGAAATATTGATATATTTTTCTTATTCATTTTTATTTAACTATATCGTTTTTAATAAAAAAACTAATTGGTTATCTTTAATGCATCATTTCAGCTCTAAATATGAAAAATATAACAAATGAAATATTCTAAATTGTTATTTGTAGGAGTTTTTGTGGATATTTAAAAAGAATAAATTTTGATTATTGAAAACTTAAAATTGGCCTAGATAAACTGATACCAGACATAAAGTTTATCTAATGAAATAATAAATTCTCCAGACTGAAAAAAGAGATATTTGTCTCTAAGGGAATAAAATATTTTGGTAATTGATCACAAAACTATTTTGATCTTGGGAACAAAAATTCTAAATATATAGCATTAAAATATGGAGGTTTCAGTATAGTTTTTTTCTTTTTCTCATTTTATTAAATGTGATAATGCTACTTTTGTCTAATTTAGAAAATAAAATTTATCAAATTATATTTGAATAGACTATTAAACGATTGAAAAGTATAATTTTAAGAAAAAAATATTCAAATTATTTATTTAATTATTTTCTTTATAGGAAGGTTAAGGTTTAGTTCTTAAATTTTTTAAAAATAGTCAAAAATAGTTTTGATTAATTTAAAAAAATTTAAGAGTATATCAATAAAATTTATCTTTATTTCTTCAAATTTAAATTTTTTTAGTTAGTTTTTAGAAATAAGTTGACAAATTTTTTACAGTACTACTTAACTACCCTTAGAAAACTTTTAAAAGAAAATCCTCGATAATTAATAAACTAAGCTGATTAATTTATTGAATTTTTCATTTAAAGACATGTTTATTTAATAGATTTTCGATGTAAAAGACTTTGTGTATCTTCTTTTCTTGTTTAAGAGTAAATTTTTTAATTATTTTATTGATTTTTATCCATTTGAAATTATTTTTTAAATTTCAGATTAAAAATTAATTAAAAAAATAATAAAGCCTTTCTGTGCAAGATCATATATTCTTTCTAATTGTTCAAAATAATGTTGTGCATTTAAAACCAGCTCAAAGTGTTTTGCCCATTGAAAATTCACCAAACAAATCTTTTTATCAAAGAGTTCTCTTTTCACGACTGGTACAGCAGGTTAAGATGGGTATAAAAATTGATTGAATCATAATTTCGAAAAACTGTCAATTTTGTTTAGAAACTTACTGTAGCCTACGTGGTTTTTTTTACTTTTCTGCTATTTACATCAAAAATAAAACAGTTCTTTTTTATTTTTATTAATTTTTACATTCTTTAAGTATTTGTTATTTGAAGATTTTATTGTAAAAATAACTTATAAATTAAAATTGATTTTTTTTTAAATCTAATATTACTTACACCAAGCCTTTGGAAACAATGTTCTATTTCCAGTTGAATTTCTAAATTAAATAATTAAAAAAGATTTCACAAAATCTAAGTCGAATTTAATTTTAAAAAAAAAGTATTTAAAAGGGCTAGAAGATAAGTGTCCTGTTAGACGAAAAGATAGGACAAAATTGGACTGAGTAAAAATAGTAAAAATTTCAAATTAGTTATGTAAACAAATTTAATATTTTTTCTGAAAATTATTTAAAAATTTTTAAGAGTATCAAACAAAATGTTTAATTTTTATAAGCTTTTTTAAAAAATTTATTTCTTTCAAAAAATATTTCAATTTGAATAAGTTTCAATTTTTAAAAGTTGTTGTTATACGCAATTTGTTTTATATTATAGTAATCTGAATTTAATTTAAAAATTAAATTGGATACTTGAACTTTTTAATATTAGCTTAGTGTTTAAACATTCAGTTTTTAAAATATTCAAGAACATTTTAACAACCAGTATTAAATTCAAAATAAAAATTGTTGCTAAAAACTTATAGTGCTATGAATAAAATTAAAATTAAGTGCAAATTGAATTTTTTGTTGTTGTGAAAGAACCAAAAATTTAACAAAAATCCAAAATCAAATCGATTTACTTTATCAATTAAAATGAATAAATATTATTTTAATTCAAAAATTTTATTTTATCAATATAGAAATGACTGAAACTATTAGATTTTTAAGAATTTTTTTTAAAAATTATTTAATGTTGCATTTCTTTTAAATTTGCGAAAATTAGAAAAAAATTTATATGAAATTTAGCATAAAAGCTCATTATGCTCTACCATTAATTTAAATTATTTTCTACCATAATCATTGAAATTTCTTAAAGCCACGAAGAATTTCACGACAACCTTTTTTATGTGCCTCATTTTTTTTTTCAATGAAAATAAAATTATTTTGTAATAAGAATTAAATAGTATAAATAATATTTTTGATTTAAGAAATGATTTAAAAAATATTATAAAAAATAAATAGAGGTTACAAACTTCGAGAATAATAAATAAAGTTACCTTGGCTCCAGTCGGTTTGAAATCTCTGTGCCCGTCGAAGAATAAAAAAAAAGAAAGGAATTAACAAAATGGGTTCAAACGACCCCTCTAGGTTTTGAGTGTTAAATAAAAAAGTAAAATACATCCCCTAATCTAAATTAAGTATCAAATTTTTAGTTTAAGTTTTATTTTTTAACCCAATAACTTATTATAAAATATTAAAGCTTACTAAAAAAAAGTCAAATTTAAGACGTCATATAAAAAAAAGATTTAAGTTAAAAAAGGGTTGAATGAGATTAAAATATTTTTAACTTTTTTGCCTAAAATACTATCTGAAATTCTAATACAAATTGAACAAAAATTCCTTCTTTTTTAATAGATTAAAATTAAAAATAATTAAAAGTATTGAAAAATGCATACTTTGTTTTTTTTTTTAAAAAAAAAAATTTTTCTCATTCAAAAAAAAAATAATATTAAAACATCAATAAGAATTATATATTATATTATATAAAAAAAAAAAACTAAATTATGCTTTTGGTAAAAATTGTGTTTTTTAAAAACTTTTTATCATCTTTTATTTTAATTTATCAAAAAAGAAAGAATTTTTGTTCAATCTTTATCTAAAATTCACAACACCTAATATGTTAAAGAAATAATAATTTTTAAGAATTTTATCAATTAACGTGAAATATTAAAATTCATTTTTTTTTTCAAATGAATAAATAAGAAATTTTAAAGATTTGTAAAAAGCTCACAATTAATTAGTTTTTTATTGTTTTGTTTGATCGATCTAAAAACATATTTTTTTCACTTTTCAAAATTTTTCTTCACACAGAGACTTGATTTATTTAAATATTACATTTATATTCATTGAACTAAAAAAAAATTAAATTTAAACTAAATTTTCGAATCCAAAAAATCAATAAAATTCCTTGAAATTATCTCTTAACTAAAACTTAGCCTGTCTATTTCAGTATAAGATTTATATCGTGTGTTTATAATTTCATGACATTTTAAAAGATAATTTTTTTGTAAGCCAAACACAAAAAATGACAAAAATTATTTTTTTCATTCAATCTAGAAATAGAAATTAGAAAGTTTGATTAAAATCACTGAAATCATTAATAGTGCTTCCGTAATTTTCACACGTAATTGTTTGGCAATCCCGGCAAAAAAATTGATTGATTCCCTCACTTTTTAGGTTACTTTTGAGGCATAATTTTTCAACTCCATATTGATTATTTACGCCCAGATTAACATCCCAAAATACTAAGCATTTTTATTAAAATTTTTAACCTTTAAAAGAACCCAGATAATTCTAAATTTCCAGGAAAATTTGGCAATCTAATTTGCAGACAATAGTGCTAAAATTAAAAAAAAATTATTATTAGGTTTTTTTTTTAATTAAGAAGATTTTAATTTAATTACAGATTTTAAGATTTGCTAATAATTATTCCATAATATTTAATTTTTATGGATAGAATTATCAAATTAACTAGCACATTTATTCGATAAAAGTAAAATTATTTGTATTCAACAACAAAAAAAACCTTTTTTTTCAAAAGTTTTCTATTTTTGTTTTAAAAAAAAAATCAAAATTTTTATTAAAGATTTTAAAATTTGTATAGCAATCATGCATCAAGATTAGATAAGATTTTTTGGCTCAAACACGAACATTTTTTCTGGTCATTGAATTTTTCTTGAATTCTTAATAGATTTGTCCTGGGATTTTATCGATTAGATTTGATTTGAAACACGAACAAGCATTAAAAAACAAATAAAAAAATAAAATTTACATACAAGTTAATCACGATTTAGTTTCTTAAACATGTAATTTAAGAAAATTTTTATTTATTCTATCTTTAAAATCCATAAAGGAAAAAATGAGATTATTTGAATCAAATTTTTTTTTTTTTTTAGATGAAATAAGCAATGTTTTACTTAGAAGAGAATTCAACATTTTCTGATGGAATTAACTTTGAAGAAACAATAGACCGGCCATTGCTCGGCTTTATGATTGTAGTTCACACATTCATAATTGCTTTGGGAATATTTGGCAACTCACTGGTAATCTATCTGGTCCTATTCAACATTCGACTAAGAAATGTGCGCAATGCATTCATGCTCAATTTAACTTTGTCCAATTTGCTTTTGGTCACCATATGCACACCTTCGTTTCTGTTCTCTATCATTTTTCCTCAATGGACAATGGGAATATTTTGGTGTAAATTTTTGCATTCAATCCAAATTGTGATAATGTTGGTATCAGCATTTAGTATTATGATGATTGCCATAGACCGATGGATGTTCGTGGTCTACTCGCGCTCCCGCCAATTCAAAAAACAAGACACTACTGTGGCAATCACTTTTATTTGGGTTTTGGCCGTTGTTTTGTCCGTACCGACCTTTTGGCACCGGACAACCAAAGAACTCTATGACGAAAGCATCATTAACTTGCTCAATTATAGACTTAGCTCGGTAAACGCCAGTTTAGATTTGCCATTCGGTAATATAAACGACATTAAAATGACTCTATTTGAAAATAATCGAAAGTATTGTGTCGAAAACTGGTCGGATACCTTCTACAAACGTGTGTATATTCTTGTCTTATTTTTTCTTGAATTTGTTCTGCCGTGTTTGTCTATGTTTATCACTTATATTTGGATTATCAGTTTTTTAAAGAGACACGACGACAAAATGAGCCATCATGAACAATTGAGAAGAAAATTGATCAAAAAAGAGAGGCCTCATCAGAAAAACTGTCGACTTTTGAGCTCACTTTGTCTTACATTTATTGTATGTTGTCTTCCGCTGTCTCTGTTTAACATAAAGGCCGAGTTTGACATTGGCAAAATGTCCACTGCAATTAACCATAATTCATTTCAAGAAAAAGAGATCTATTCGCCTTTGACCATTTTGACTACTCTTGAGGAGCTAAATACCATTATTAGCCCTTTGCTTTATGGATGGATGAACCACAATTTTCGCTATGAAATCAAAGCCAAAATAAAAATATTGAGGAAAAAGTATGGAAGAGTACAAAAATGCGAGCCATTATCTCAAAAACCACTTAAATGCCTACAAGCAGCTAACATTTAATTTAGTGTGTCAAATAACCGGTTTGATGTTATTTTTTTTATGCAATTGGCTCAAATGGAAAACCTCAGATTGATTGTTTTTTTTTTAAATAGCACAAAAATTTTTATATATTAATAAAATTTTTCAAAAATAATTAGCTTTTCATGTTTAGAGTGTTGATATGATCATTGAATCTCTTCAATTTGATAAATCACACTCGATATAAATATAAAATTATCTCTTAAAAATTTATAGTCAAAAAACTTCGTCCAAAAATTAAAAAATAAAAGTCGGTGCAAAAGTTTAGAAATTCGGGTAATCTAAAAGTTTTAACAATTATTACTGCCTTTTTTCACACCTTTATGATCAATTCCTAAAAATTTTCAAATTTTGCTCTTAAACTACTTAATTTAAAAACTTTCCAACTCCTCATTTACCATCCCGACTCTTTGAGTTGAGTGAGAAATATGACAGGGCAGGATTGAGTCATTCTATTCCATTAGTTGTCAGACTGGTGGAAGATTATAAAAAAAAATATAATTTTATTTAAGAAAAATTTGTTTTTTTTATAATTATTAAAAATTTAAAAAATTTTTTTCTCTATTATTAGTAATAATTAATCAACTTAAGTTAGCTATTAACAGCTAGTAAAAGAAAGGGGCAAAAATATGATATTTTAGTAATCTATGAAGGCAGAAGTTAGTTTGTTTTAAAAGTTAATCAACAGACTAGTGGTCATGCCATTAAAGACTAATTTACACTTTATTTATTAAAATCATTATTAAAAATAATTATTTTTATTCAAAATATTTTTTCCATTTAATTGTTAATTAAATCACTTGATCACAAATGAATTTATTAATGTTAAACTTAATTTTTTTGTATGCCTGTAAGTTTCTGCAAAAAATTTCTGAATGCACAAATGTTCACAATATTTGACTATGGTTTAACACTAGAAGCACCAAGCATTTTTTCACGTTTTTTTAATTTGAAATTATTTTATAAAAAAAACAATAACAATTTTATTAAGTAATATTATTTTTAAAGAAAATTTTAAAATCTACATAAATCAAAAAAAATATATTTATTTGAAAAATCTATTCAAAAGATACGAGGATTTAAAAAATTTTAAAACTAGTCATTTTGACTCGTTTGGTGCTTCTAGTGTTAAGATGCTATGCTACAAATGAAAGTATTTCACTGTTTTAAATTTTTCAATAAAAAAAAATTCTTAAGAATTTAAAAAAAATCATTTTTGGAAGTGATCAATAAATTTTGATCATAAGTAAAATCAAAAATTGCATTTTTATTTTATTTTAAATTATGTTTAAAAATTTTTTTATTCTATTTTGGGCATGTCAAAAAACTGCTATAACTAATACTCTTTGACTGAGATTGGAGTGAAACACCTTTTTGAACAGCATTAATAGTCCAAGTTGATGATATTTTTTTTTTATTAAAGTAAAAAATTAGAGTTTTTTTTCAAAATATTTATTTTCAAAAACTTTCTAAAGCTCTCGATGCAATATTTCTTAAATTTCCGTATATTTTTGATGGTGGACTTCCCAAAATTAAATTACAAATGGCACGACGGGCAAGTGCAATGTTTTTAAAGGATCCCAGAATGTGAATTTTACTTTAAAAAAAACTATTTAATAAAAACTTTTTCTAATTTTAAATAAAATTCTACCTATCTGCCAGCACGATTCTTGTCTTGGTGGTATTTTCAATTGTGAATTTAGTTTTTCCTCCTTTTCCTGCTATTCGGCCGATGGCTCTGGACAAATGATCACCCTTTAAAGGTCTCACTAAATGACATAAATGAATTAACATTTTGAAAAAGGAATTTTTCTTACCATCAATCACTTCGAATGATTCCAAGAACAAATCATCCAATCTGACAAGAGCCAGAGCATCTTCGATTTCAAATCCAAGAACAAATGCTCTAATAAAATCTGCGGCTTTTTGAATTGAACTAATCTCTTTTGTTTCTTCACAAGTCTTAAAAAAAAAATAAAATTTTTTTTTCTAAATTAAAATATTTTAATTCAAAAAAATTTTACCTTTATTTCAACATTGCGACTTTTAAGATTAAATCTAATTTGTAGCTTTAAGTATTCAACAACAGGTGTATAAACTTTCATCCAATTTTCTTTCAAAGGATTAAATCTGTTTGGTGGAACGTGTATTTTTCTAATTTCAAATTTTCCGTCTTTCAATTTTTCAGGGGCCACTGGTGGAAAGCTTATTCGCTGAACAGGATCATCTTTGTCTATCTGCATGTCGTCTTCATTTACAGCATCTTGCTCATCTTCAAAAATCGTATTCTCCTCGTTCTCTTGATTGTCCATCATTTCAGCATCAACCGCAGATTTTCGGCGGTTTTTTCTCTTCGAACCGACCATTTTAAACTCTTCATTTTTTTCAACTTTCTTCTCCTCGGACTGTTTTACCGACACATCAATTAACTCTGGCAAATCGTCACTCATTTTCTAAACTCTAAGTCTAAATTAAAATAATTTATCTATAAACATTCAAAGACTTGCTATGGTCCTTTTAATCAATTGAATAAATTTAAATTTTTTTTTTTTTTTATTAAATTAAAATAAAAACTAAAGTCTTTTAAAACACATTCTCTCTTCTAGAAATAAAAAACACTAAGGGGGTACTAAATAAAATTGAGCTGTTTAAAATTGATGAGAATTTATAATTTAGCATTAATGATGTCAACAATTTCAGGTTTTAGACTGGCGCCTCCAACCAAGAAGCCGTCAATGTCAGGCTGACTGGCAAGTTCCTTAACATTGGCAGCAGTGACCGATCCACCGTAGAGTATACGAGTGGAATCAGCGACCGTTTGGTTGACATTTGAAGCGAGCCACTTTCTGAGCTGGGCGTGCACTTCCTGGGCTTGTTGCGGACTGGCAGTTTTGCCCGTTCCGATAGCCCATACGGGCTCATAGGCAATTACAACGCGGCTCCAGTCATCTATGTTTTCAGCAATATGCTTCATTTGTCTGAAAACTACTTCTTCAGTTTTACCAGCCTCTCTTTCTTCCAATTTTTCACCAATGCACGGCAAAACACTTAAACCAGACGCCAAAGCATGCTTTACTTTTTCACCAATTAGCTGATCACTTTCGCCAAATACATTGCGGCGTTCCGAATGACCCAAGATGACAAAGTCGCCACCACAATCTTTGATCATTGCTGGACTAATGTCGCCAGTGAACGCGCCTTTTTCTACCTTGTAGCAATTTTGGGCAGCTACGTGAACTTGCGGGTTGATTCTTTGTCGCACAAAGTCCAAATACAAAGCTGGGGGCGAAACCAACACCTCTTAAAGGGCAAAAATTAGATTTAATTAAAATTATGTTTGGCGTGGGTGTACCTGTTTTGTCATAGTTTATGTTTGCGGCATTCATTAGATCGATCAACTTTTCGTTGTCTTTTTTCAAATTGTTCATCTTCCAATTGCCACCGACAAAAAATTTTCTCTGGCTCATTTTGCGTTTTGGTTCTATTTGGTGAAGAAAATAAAAAAGCTTTTTATATAACAAGAAATATTCGAACAATTTATGAAAAAAAAAACAATAGATCCAAAATTTAAGAATTTTTTATTATTTAGACGCCTATAAGCTAAATGAAAAAAATTTGAAGCTCGTTGTAGTTTTTTTTTTCTTTTTAATTTAAAATTTGCAATGCAAATTTGAGTATGAATTTTATTTTTGTCTTAAAATGAAAAATAAATTTAACAAAATTTTTTTTTTTATTTAATAATAATAAAAAAAGTTCAAGAGCATTCATGATTGTGTTTAAATTGAAAATTTTTTTTTTCTAAAAATTAAAAAAATTATATGGAAAAATGAGCTTATTTGGTGAATTGCAATTTGGTTTTTCGCGCGCTGTTTCCGATGATGAAGACGATGAATACTCTAGAATAGAACCGTTAATAGAAAAATTTTAAATTAAAAAAAAAAATTTTGACTTTTTTTAATTTTTAGAAATCTAAATTTGAAGCGAAAAATCCACTGGTTGGAAGAAACTACTGAGAAAATAGAAGTAGATGAGTTGATTTTGGCCGATGGTCCCATAGCTTGTGGTAGATGGAGCATTTTTAAATTTTAGGAAAAAATGTTTAGCTTTTTAATTTTTAGCTTTTTTACATGTGTACCTTTTGAATCACTTGAGCGAGTCGGAAAAGCGACTTTTGGGCCTAAGTGCTACCAATTCGGAGTTCAAGATCTTTCAAAATGAGGACAAATCTGAATCCGAATTGAATAGAATGCGAAAAAATCTAATCTACAAAATAAACAATTTAGATGCAAAATCTTTTCTTGTTTGCGAAGTATTTACCAACTTGAAATCAATCGAGTTCTACGACTGGATTGATCAACTTTGGGAAAAAGTCAACTTCAAATCATGTACTATTCTTTGCAGTCAAAATCAGACAAGTTATTTTAGTTCGCATCAGCAGCAATTTCCATGTGTAAAATTTTTATCTTCGAACAAAAATTTGACCACTGAGGATAAGTGTCAGCGGTTAGAGGAACCGAATTTTTTACAAAATTTACCTGCAGCAAGTAATACAAAAAACTTAATTTAGAAAAATTAGAAATTAAAACTCTTTTTTTAGTGATTCAATTTTGTGTTTTGAAGCAACTAGACTTTACTGCATTTGTGTGCTATTCCCAATCGATAAATGTGGACATTCAATCAGTAAAAGAGACATACAGTGGCGTTTCTTGTCTTTTAAAAGACAAGAGCATTTTTAAAAATGATGACTTGTCAAAAAAAAGCCTTCTAAGTGTAGGAAATTTGGTTAATTCAGTTTCTGGTCTTTATATGTAACAATCAACTGTCTGAGAGAAAAAAATATTTATTTTTTAGCTATTCATTTTTTTTAGTTATTTATTTTGAATAAAAAATTTAAAAAAAAACAAATTTTATCTAAAAATTGACCAATTTCCATTATCAGTGCCATAACGAGTTTGTACTCCCAATCGTTCTAAACGAATAAATAAATAAATAATTTTTTAAATTTTTTTTTCAAATAATAATAACCTCTTTCCATTTTTTCCAAAATAGCTTTGGTTAATTTCGGTTTTTCCAGTGGCGAAATTGAATCGAGGTTTTCCTGTGAATTGTAAGGTACACGATTATATGTAGGGCCTTCTACAAACAATAATCTATTTCCATTTTCACGAAAAGCTTGAGTTATGTGAGGCCATACTCCGCCCGCTCCAGATCGACCCTTTCTTTTATCCCTAAGAATCCAAATTAAATTAATATTTACAAATGATTTGGTAATCTAGAATTTAACGAATTTAAAACTTAAAATCTTGCATGACTACACATACATAGCTGTATCATATTATCATTATAGTATCAAAATAGTTCTAAAATCTTAACTCATATTATTTGTATTTTAAAATAAATATAATTAAATGACATGTTCTTCATTATTTGACAAGTTTTGATATTCAAAAATGCATTGAAATTTGTAGAAAGCTACTTAGAAATTCTCTAGATGAAGTTTTTTTCTGGCGGATCATTACCTGTGATCAGAAATGGATCTATTTTTGAAATTATGACAACAAAAATCAATAAATAAAAGATACACTTTGATAAAAAGATGATTTTGTATGCTTGGTGGAGTTTCCAAGAGGTACTAAACTTTAAGCTGGTTCTAGACGATCGTTTTACAAATGAAGAATTTATTCTGAAAAATTTTAAAGAATGACTGCTTCAATTCAAGAAAAATATCCTTCTTTGGCTAATTTTTTGGAAAGTTATGTTGTTTCTTCAAGATAATGCTAGACCTCATACAGCTAGAATAACAATGACAAAGATAGAAGAGCTGGAAGTCATCGAACTTCTTTCTCAACACATTTCAGATCTTTCTCTTCTGATCATCTTCTTTTTTGTTCAATAGCTCATTTGATGATGAAGATGACTAACAATTTCTTTTTTTGTTTTGATAAATAAAAAAAAAACAGAAAATTTTTTGATTTACCCTAATATTTTATTAAAGCTTCGCTAAATTATCAAAATCAAATAATAATAGAACGATAATTTGAACATAATTAGCAAACTCTATAAATGATATATTATAAAGCGTTTACAGAACTACTAAGAATTTTTGAGTTATTAATAATAAAATAATATTGTCAATAAGCTAAGCAAAAACCAATAAGGGAAAAAAATTTTAAAGAGTCAGTTCTTTTTAATGGAATAAATTCAAAGAAAGAAATTTGTCTTGGAAATGAAGGTATTTCGAAATTTGAACAAAAAAAAAATTATTATTAAAATGTGTTTTTTGATCAAAAGTTGTTCTGCTAAATGTTTCAGTTTATACAAAGGCCGTAGAAAACCTGCAATTGTTGTAAATTATTTATATAAAATTTTTGAATTTTTGTAGTGGCTAACCTTAACAAATTATAAAAATTAAAACATTGAGGCCTTAAATAGATCAATATTTACCAAGCTTATGTTTTTAACTAATCCATAAAATTATAAATTGGCTGTTTTAACCTGAATTAAAAATTTTTGAATAATTGAAAAAATTTTCATCTAGAAAAGTCAGTCTGTTCTCCAATGCTTTTTTATTTTCATTAAAGCTTTAGCTGGACAATGCCCATGTCACAGCTAACTATACTACAATTAAAATTAATTTTTTTTATCATAAATTCTTAATTTGATTAAAAAAATAATAAAAAATTCATTTAATTTTAGATTTAAATCAAAAGGTAAAATTTTTTACGCTAAATTTGCTTCTTTGGATTTTTTGTTCATGTCAAATCTTTTCTCTGACCAATTGCGCATTAAAAATTCACGAACTATAGGACTAGGTGCCACTTCTCTCTTCAGTGGTTTTTTAATAACATCATTTTTTGGAACTAATGCTGGCAAACTAAGCTCTTCAAAGTGAAAGCAGCTTTTATCTTGAAAATCGTTTAGCTTTAAAATTGAGAAAAAATTTAAAAATTTTTTTTTTTTTAATCAAAGAGATTACATCTACATATGATTTTCCAATGTCCGAATTTAGCTCTTTGTCATCCATAAAAAACCAAGTACTCATTTCGCCATAGCTTGTTCTTATTTTTAAAAACTAGTAAAATAAATCTAAAGAATAAATTTATTAATAGTTTACCTTTTGGGCCGAGCATTTACATCATTTAGAGATCGTAGAGAGGCAGTGGTAGCGCTATTTAACATGATCTAATTAACTTTCTGAAAAAATAAGTTTTTTATTTTTTTTCTAACTTTAAACAAATAAAAAAGTAAAGCTTGAGACTTTGTTTTTGTTTTTAAATGCAAATTACTTAAAAAAATTGTTTAGTCGGAAATTTTTTGCTTATTTTTAAGGTAAATAATTTAATCTTATTTACTAGCTGTTTTAAAATGCTTTTCAAAATGTAAATGATAGATTTTTAAAGTAATTATTTTTAATTATAATATAGAAATTTTTGTTTGTTAGCAAAAATTTTTCTTAAATAGTGTCTAAAATTAATCCCGTTTACACAAACCATGGCAATAATGTGTATAAAAATCAAAATTCATTTCGGTTTTGTTTCATACGCCTTTGGCTGTGAAAAAAAAGCATTTTTTCTAAAATAATATTATTTAATTGTTTGTAAAATACGAATGTAAAATAAACAAGTCAATCTATTTAGATGTGAACAAAAATGCACTGGCCGGGAATCGAACCCGGGCCGCCCGCGTGGCAGGCGAGCATTCTACCACTGAACCACCAGTGCTTATCTAAATTAAAGTTATCAAATTTTTTTATCTCAAAACTTCATTTATTTTTAATAAACTTTAGAAATACTCTTAAAGTTTTGCTTTTTTTAGATTTTTTTATTTATCAACAGAAATATAGGTAGCTTATCTTCAAAATATAAGAAATCGAACATCCTGGTTCAGGAGATTGCGTTGTCTATTTTTTAGAAATTTTTGTTCAAAAATTAAAAATTATTTGGAACGATTTCGGAAACAACTCTATTTATAAATTGGTCAAATTTAAAGAGAGAGGTAGAACGAAACATATAAAAAGATAAAAAAACATATAGCAAAATTGAAATTTTATTTAAGGGAAAAACATATAATCAGTTGAATAATAAAGATAAAAAACATTAATTGTTATTTTTATTTCTTAATTAATCATATTGTAAACAAGGACCAGCTTTTCACTTCCTATCTGCTTTGGGTCTATTTAGAAAATATTTTGTAGTTAGTAAGCCGGGATAATTAATTTTCTTTTTGAATAAACAAGAGATTAAGTGTGCACATATTCCTTTATCCATAAAACAACAACACGAACAAAAAAAGCAATCAACGCAAAAGCATTCATCTCTTACAGCGACTTGATAAAGATTGTCATAGGTTAAAACAATATTTCCATTATCATCTAGATCAGTTCCTGATTCAGTAATTTTTTAAATTGACTTTATGTTCTTTGTCTTTTTGATTTTTATAATCTATGTTTTTTTTTCTCTCATTAAATAAGTTAAATTTGTTAAAATTAATTTAATGTTTTACTTTTTTATGTTTTTTTCTACCTCACCTAAATTTAAACATTTTTGAGATCTGTTTATGTTTGTTCATTTTTGACCAATTTTTGCCAAAATTTTAAATTCTATTCTTGCACTTGCTTTTGCTAACAAGTGTCTTTAATTAAAATTAAGTTACAATTAATCTTTCTAATTATATATCCAAAACGATTGCGTATGATTAAAAATCCATTAAAATTTTAAAAATTAAAAGCAGTTTTATATTTTGAGATCCAAAGCCATGGTTTTTTTAATTAAAAAAAGCTTAATAATGTAACCACTTAAAAATTATTTTATTTTTTTTATAAAATATTTATGAATTAAAAAAAAGTGAAAATTGTTCGGTGCAAAATATTTTTTTTTTAAGTAAAACTTATCTGTTTTTTAAGATATAATATTTGTTTAATACTTGAAGTATCTAAACTCGCTAAATTCACGTTTCTTTTTTGTTTGAACAAAGTCAGTTAATAATTATTATTTTTAGTTCAACTTTGTGCATTCAAAAATTTGTTAAATTAGAAAATTTTCAAAATAATTTTGATAAAAAAACCATATCAAACAAAAGGTTGAAATTAAAAGGCTTTATTGACAATATAAAGATATTGGTGGTCAGAGTTTGGTATAATTTGAGAACTATGCATTAAAAAAGTGATATGAAAATCAACTTTTATACTATTATATCCCTATGAATGAAATTAATCTTTTAATTAAAACTCAAATAAGATTTCGTTTTAAATATATATTTATTAATGCTAAAACCAGGGTTCGAAAACTACAAAAAGGCATATAGATTTTACCTTTTCCTCGAGTTTTCTTATAATATTGAAAATTCATTTAAATTAGATGAAATCGGAACAGATATTTCTCTTTAAATATTATCCTTTTTAGACCAATTTTTTTAAAATAAGACGTTTTGACAACGAGACAAACCAAATTCCCAAGATTTATATATTCCAAAATCATCAAGTCCCATTAAGAGAAAATTTTCATATGATGACTATATATCAAGAATAAGAGTCAAAAATTTAGTAATAGCAACACTTATGCGATGATATTTTGATCATTCTTATTAAAGATTTAAATAAAAACTAAACATGTTTTTTAATTAAAATTTATTTTGTCATGGCATCTTTATTTAATAAATAATTTTTAAAGCACTTAGTTATTTTTAATTAAACTGATAAGTAAAAGCAAGTTTTAATAATCTGACGGTCAAATACCAATTTAACAAGGAATAAATGAAAAAAAGAACGTTCAATTTAACAATCAAAAAGCGTATGGTTTTTTCTTCAAATAAAAATTAAATTTCGAGGTGGTTTATGTGTTGTGTTTAAAAATTTACTCTGTTTTTTTTTTCGATTTTTACATATAATAAAGAAAAAAAAACAGTTTAAGTATCTTAATTATTTATTTAAAATTTATTTTAATTTTTCAAGCAACAATTTAGCTCCTTGAAAATTAATTTTTTGCTTCAAATCTTTTTCTGAAGATTTAAGAAGTTTTTTTATTTCAGCTTTGTTTTTTTCGTTGCTTGTTTCGATCAAACTTGAAATTCTTATTTTAGATTTAGTTAAACAAACGCTTAGAATTAATTACTTGACTAATAAGAAACAGCCTCGATTACAATCAATCCAGCTTGTAATGTTCTCTGCTCTATCATTTTGTAAAATAGCCGCTGACATGGCTTTAAAAAAAAAATAAGTAAACATTTTAAAATTTTAAAATGAGATGTATTTTACATAAAAGCGACTTATTTTCTTTTCCAAGACTTGTAGCCAGAAGCTTTTTGATTATGAAATGAGATGCGCTTTCCTCAACGCAATGTTTTTTATCACTACCATTTACTGGTTCATAGGCTTGTTGTAAAATACTATCTGCCAAAGATTTGGTCAAATCATCACCTTCGCTTCCTTAAAATCCCGAAAGTTGATCTTTTTCTTGTAAAAAAATTTTTTATCTAATAAAAGTAGGAATTTACCTAGTTTTTCCAAAAAAAGTGGAATCAAAATTCCAAAAGATCCATTAAAAAGTATGCTGTCTATGTGTTTTTTTATATATGCTAAAATATGGGATTTGGAGTGATCAAAAAGCTCGACTCGTCTTTTTTCAGGATCTTTTTTACTGGTTTCTGATGAATCACCTTGTTCCAAACGGTTTACATAGTCCTTGATAAAAAATCTGGAATCTCTTGGCGCAATTAAGTATGAGATAACTTTTCGGCCATAGTCATTCTCAATTACTTGATCTATTGATCTGAGTAGCTCGTCCAGTATACCTTTAGATATCAATTTTGTGTCATCGACTGAATCGAAAATAGCAAGCAAAATCATGTGTCCATGCTCTTCTAGCGCAATTTTGACAACAAATGATTTCATTGATTTAATTATTTTCTTTCTTTCTTTTGCCGAACTGTTCCAAATGCATTGCATTGCAACACTGGCTCCATCTCTGGTATGCACCATATGAATCAGCTGTTCACTAAGTAACTCGATCATTTCAGTCTTTTGTTTTTGATCACAATTTTTGAAAAATTCCAGAAATACGCGATGAATAATAGAAAACATTAGAATAGTTCTAGAAACAGGCAAAGTTTAATTTTTTTTTATGGAAATTAAAATTTCATTTAATTACTTATCAACACAAGTTGTCAATATTTGTTTAATGTTATTTAGGATTGTTTCTTTTGAATATTGCTGAGCCTCGAGAACTGCACTCAACGATTCACAAGTTTGATTCTTTTTTTTTTGTTAATTTAATTAAATGAAAAAAATCATTATGAAGAATGGGCAACAGAAAAAAAAACTTTGTGTAAATTTGGGTAAAAATTTAAATTTTTAAATTAATGACTTTTGAACAACTTGGATCTAAACTCAAACTAAAGACAATCTCGAGTAATTCTATTTCATTTGTTTTAAGATTAGTGAAAGAATTAGAATTTAGAATCAAGATACTGACACACATTACCGGCATCTTGAAGTTGAGAATAAATTAAAAGAGTTTATCTTTACATTTTAGAATTAATCTTTAATTTAATCTTAAAAATTTTAATGAAACACAGTTAACATGCTATGTAAATTTAAGAAAAATAATCTCTCAACCTTTAAATAAGATCAATTTTTAAATTTAAATGTAAAAAATAATATTTTGTGAGTATATTTTAAATCTTTTTCAAAAGTATTGGTAAACTAGCAAAAAGTATTAATTTAAAATGAAATTCAAATATCAAATTCCGGATAAGTACTAAAATTAAAATATTTTTCTTTACTACAAATATTTTTGAAATTAAAAGCTTTATAATAAACCTAACAAATGATGAGCTAATACATTAAAAAATCTTAAAAAAAATATATCATCAATAGGTTGAGAAAATATCTTTCAAAAATTATTTTTTTCTTAAATTTATATAGCATGTTAACTGTGTTACATTAAAAATTTTAAGATTAAATTAAAGATTAATTCTAAAATTTAAAGATAAACTCTTTGAATTTATCCTCAACTTCAAGATGCCACATTACCACACATTTTCTTCTTTATTTAGTGAATCATCAAAAAATTATTCATTTGAAATTTTTAACTATTAAAATCAGCTTTTATTATTTATTTAAATTTATATAAAACTTCAAAGGTAAGTTAAAAAAATAGTTCTATCATACAGTTTATTATACATTGCTATAAAATTAGAATAGATGAATACATGTAAACAGGCTAAAAATAGAAATAAATAAAGCCCAATATCAAAATGAAAGAGAATGAAACCTCGGCATCATCATTATTAACAATCTCAAATGGAACACTCAAGTTTTTATGCAACCAACAAAGTGAATACTGTTTTTCCCATACTGAAAAAAACTACCAAATGTTGGGCCCTGGAAAAATTTCAGAAACTAAATTGATAGAGATGATAAAATACTTGGCGTATGAATGAAAACACAAAAAACAAGGTTCTCGAATTAGTTGATGAGCTCCATTACAGTCGATGAAATATATTAATTTGTGGTGATTAATTTTTTCCATTTTAACATTGCTGTTAAATTTTAACAGCAAAGGCTATTACATCCATATTTATAAAATGTCTTCAAGAAAAAACTTGATGATTCAACAATTATCAGAGTGAGAAAACTACCAAAGCAACCTAAATTTTATTTCAAATTTTCTAATGATGATAACTCAACAATTTTACCTGTATAATAAAAGCAAAAATAATTTATTTTGGTAGTCTATTGTATAGCTGGATCATACTCTCTAGCAACAGCCATTTAAACAACTAACTTTTTTTAATAAATTTGGATTATATTAAAACTAACATGGGTACCGTCACTGGCGGCCATAGGACCCCCATAAACAAAAATTAAATTAAAAAAATTTTCAAATGAAAATTTGATTGATAAGATAATAGAGTTTAAGAAAAAACAATAAAATTTAGAAAAAAATTTTTAAGCCCAGCGGCCATCAAGACGGCCAACACTTCATAATAAATAGATTCCATTAAGTATGTAAAACTATACTAGATATATAGTCAAATATTTATTTTTGATATTGGGACAATTTTATTTTTTAAAGAACTTTTTTCTTGTTTAAAAAATAATTTTTTTTAGCATGACCATTAAATTTTTGAATAGATTGTGATAAAATAAAATTAATTGTGACTTGAAGACTTGAAAAATAACAAAGACTTTAATTTAACTTTGATGAATATTCATTAAAATTTTTGTTTTACTAAGAAGTTCAAATGATCATAAACTTGTTAGAAAGATCAATAAAAAATGACAAAATAGAAATGAATTCTCAACAAAAACAGTTCTTGAATAATGGAATGAACAATCAAAAGAAGTTGTATTACACAGGCCTTCTTTCTAGCTCTAGACCGAAATTTGATAAAGAGAAAAATTTAATTAATATTTTGATTTTTTCAATTGATTTAAAATAAAAATTATGATTTTAACTTAGATTTAATTTGAACAAAAAATATGCTTACATGTAGCAGAGCAAATGTAGGATCGTAGAACTCCATTAGCATTTTATTACGCTGTTTATGGCTGGCATATTCATTGAATAAAGATTCAACAATTTGACAGGCATACTTTTAAAAAAATATGTTTTTACA
Source organism: Brachionus koreanus (assembly GCA_016987375.1). NCBI lineage: Eukaryota > Metazoa > Rotifera > Eurotatoria > Ploima > Brachionidae > Brachionus > Brachionus koreanus. The sequence goes on from PJRA01000216.1 coordinate 45,321, forward strand.
CAACAACAAAATAATTAAGTTTATATACGCTATGTTTTATAAGCTTAGTCACTTGACCAGTAAAAGAGTTGACAATAGTTTCCTTTTGTTCTTTTGTGCCATAGACCAGTATTTTTTTTAGCAAAAAGCGAGCATATTTTTCCTTTGCCATTTCGATGAAATCATCTTTTAGCTCTTGGAAAACACTTTCTCGATTTTTTTCCGTTCCATATTGAACCAAGCATTCAATAACACGTGTTGTGTCATGTGCAAATGATAGCTGAACAACAACAAAATTAAAAAAAAAAGTTAATATTAAATAAAGTTCTTTTTGTACTTGTTTTATGCGGCCTTTGACTTGTTCATACAAAGAAGAACAAAGTTTTTTTTTTGTTTCATCTGTGGTATCCGATTTACGAAGTGTTTCCCATATTTTTTTCATATTTATTGTGATTTCATAATTATCAGCTAATTTTTTTTGTTTTCGTTTTTTCAAAAGTTCTTTTCTTTCGGCCGGAGTAGATGCAGCTGCTACCGAATTTTTCTTTTTATCCTTATTATTGAATTTTGTTCCTTTGCCGTTTTTTAATTTGGCTTTTTCGCCAATTGAACCTTTGGATTTTAAGGTTTTATTTAATTTTGTTTTTTTGTTCTCTTTATCTTCAGAGATCTCTGCTCGAGCTGCTTTTTCTAACACATCTGGTTTTTCTTTTTTGATCATTTTTATTTCCTTGTTTTCATTATTTTCACTATATTTTCGTTTTTTTCCTGTGAGATTTTCATACTTGTTTTCTTTCTTAGTTGGAACTGTTTTGTTCTTCTCTGATTTGACCAAATTAACGTCTTTCTTTGCTAACTTAGTCATCTTGTATAATCAAAAAATAAATCAGGTAAGAACGTGAAATACGATTGAAGAAAATTTTTTTTTTATAAAGTTTGCAAAAAATACATGTGTTTGGAATTATTTTATTTTAATGGAAAAAAAAATGTTTGCTATACAGCTTGCTTTTTTTTCACAAGTTGCAAATTAAACTTTATTTTAAATTAAATTTTTTTTTCGTTTTTGTTTCAAATGAATATTTTTATCTTGATGTTGTCTCAGTCGCCTATTTGCTTAAAAATATTTGCTAAAAATGGAACCACATAAGCAACCAAATCTTGCTTTCTCATATCTTTTAAAGAATAAAAAAATTTTTTAATATTTTTTTTATCAGTAATATATAATATTAAATTTGTTAATTAAATCTTCGGTAATGTAAAATTTTAGTACAAAATGTAAAATAATACAATTTTTTTTCTAATTGTGCAAAAATGGTTCTGCAAAAAGTATATTATTGTATTAATTTTTACAAATAAATTCAATTTATTGCAAATTATATATATTTTTTTTTTAAATGGGAATTTTACAGAAAAATGAAGGGTTTTCGAATAATAATGTACTGTTTACATAACCATTTTTGCATGAAAAAATCTAGAAAAAAATAAATCTCGTTTTTACTTTTCGTACTGTAATTCTTGGGCTAAAATTTTACATTGCTAAATTTTCAAAATATGTGTTAGATTTAGCCAGAGTTGGTCAAACTTTGAATTTTTGTGTCAAAAATATTTTTTTTAATTTAAGTAAAAATTAACATTCTAAAATAAAATGATAACTGATATTTTAAAAAAATGAACTAATTTTTATTAAAGAAAAAAAACTTTTTTTTTTATTTTCAAAAATACAAAATTTAAAAAGCCTTTTTTTAAAGAAAAAGAAAATCAATTTTTGGGATTTTAAAGAAGCGAAGGTGATGAGTTGTTTAAATTTTTGGTTAACCAAATCAAGCCACAAGTTCATTCCTCCATGAACGGTAAATAACTAAACATCACTCAACATTAATGGAGCATTTCCATATAATTGGTAATGGTTTTTACGCCACCAAAAAGTAATTAAGGATACCTCTAGTTGTTAGGGGTTGACCATAATATACTTTTTTAAGATCATTTTTTAGCCTTAAAACTTTTTGGTTAGTCTAATTGGATCAAATTTTTTAGACAATTTTGATCTTAGATAAATAAATATTGGTACAAATTTTGGTGAAAATCGAATAATCCTATCGTTAGCTATAAGTCAATATTCGTTTTTTTCTATTTTTTCAAGCATGGCAAAAAAAATGCATTTTTTGTAGTATTTTGACATTATTTTAAGTATTGAAAATCAAAAAATTATGATCTGTAGCGTTTTAGATAGCTAAGTTATTCATAAATTATATTTTTAATAAAATAAAAAATCAAGTCAGAGGTCAGTCCCTTCAAAAGGTACCAGGTGCGCCTGAAGGCCTAAAGCGTTCAAGCAATGCACTAATTCAGAATCATACTTAAAAAAATACATATGTAGATAAAATGTTTATAAGTTTGTAAAATTTCAGCCTTATCCGATTTTCTAATCATATTAAAATCTTGATTTGAATATTTTTTGCAAAACATTGTGACTCACCTGTAAGCAGATGACTTTCTAACTCTAGAAAACGCATTCAAAGAAATTTCAAAACATTAAATTAACACAGTACTTTATAACTGAGTTTAAATCAAATGATATTGTTTGAAAGTTAAATACACTGATATTTTTAATAATATAGATATTTATAAACAAAATAGATATTAATTTTAATTTCCACACTTTTGGTAATAATAAAAAAATCAAAATGATAATAAAATTAATTCTTGAGATATTATTTTTTTTTGTAACAATTATTTTATGATTAAGGTTCTCAAAAATGTGTAAAAACTTTTTGATGATTGTTGTACAATGATGTCATAGCATGTCGTGGTGCTGAATGGCACAAAAATGCACAAGATGCTCCACTTGCAGAAAATAGGAAAAAAGGTCGACCAGCAGCAAGTAGAAGAGCTCTTTTAAGACAAACCATAGAAACTGAATCAAATTTGAACCCAAACTATGTTGTAGATGAAATATCATTGATAATTGAGATTGAAGATGAGTTAATTATTCAACAGCAGTTAAGTGTGTCATAAAATGCATAAAATGAAGTCTTGAATGACCAAGAAGAAGCGATAGATACAATGCAAGAAAATTTATTGCAAACTCAACCCACTATTTTCTTTTTAAAATAATTTTGATAGCTAAAAAACAAAAAATAAAAATTAATTTAAAATCATTTTTTCCCTTATTGGTAGAAAAAATAAATTTTTTATCACACCAAGCGACACAAGCGGCTAAGAAAGCTCTTGCAGGTCAATTAAAAGCAAGCTTCAAATGCTGGTCCTTAAGTACATTCAAACAGTTGTACGTTTTGTTTGTTAGACCACATCTAGAGTATGCAGCACCAATCTGGAGCCCTTATAATATTATAGTATTTAGCTTAAAAAATCTAAAATATGAAGAAAGACTTACAAGATTGATGGACTAACGACACTTAAGACAAAACGTGAACGTGGAGACTTAATAGAGACCTTAAAGATAATGAACGGTCTAAATAAAATTCATCTACAGAATCCGCACATTAAAAGTCATGCACTTTCATCTAACATTTGAAAAATTTTTTCTTTCATACAAGTATTTATAAATTAATTAACTCCTATGGACTTTTTATTATCATTACCGAAGAAGTTAATCAAAATAAATCATTTCATTTAACATTGATCCCAAAAAAAATTTCCAAAACCTACTTTTAATTATCAAATTTTAAGTCAATCATATAAATATTATGATCAAAAATATTTTTTAAAAATTTCTAATTGAAAAACATTTAAAAATTCAAGTAATTGTATACAATTGAGCATGTATAAAATGTAAAATAATTAAGTTTTAGGTAGAAAATTTACTTTGAAAATTTTTACAAACTTTTATTTTTATTATTTTTTTTTGAGCATTAACTTCGATTTGCCATTTTTTAAATTGAATAATCGAACAAAAAGAAAAAAAAATTCCTGTTTTTCAAAAAAAAAAATGTATTTATACTGAACACTTAATCTATTTTATTCAAATAATAATAATAATTATAACAATAAAACATTTTTTTACAATTAATAAAATAGTAATATAATTATTTTTTCTTTTTAGAAGATCTGGACTCATCTTCATTAGGCCTTTTTTTCAGGTTTCCCAAAAAGTCGTCTATTTTAAATGGATCAAAGTCTTCGTGTTGTTCAAACTCAACGGGACCAGATTCTCTAGCACTAACTTTCTCTGCTCCTTCAAAACCCTTGTCGGGTACAAAACGCCTAGTCTTAAGAGCCTCGTCAAAATCATCACCATACTCTTTGTCGACATTTTTCGTAGGCCGATAAATAGTATTTGGTAACGATTCATTTTCTCTCCATGGCTTGTCGTAAATATTGTACGCATCATCATCGCCAAAGCCTGTGTCCAAACCTTTAGATGTATTAAACAGTCTGGAATCATATTGAACCTCTCCAGTGTTGTATCCAGCATTAGGCATACCAAGCGCAATTTTTTCACTTATATCTCTTTCCTTTTCCTTTGTCAATTGAGTTCGCTTATCCGGCGCTGCTCTTTGAATGGCTCGATCTCGTTGTCTTTCTTTTTGTCTTTCTCTTCTAATCTCTTCTCTTTCCATTGCTTCGTTGTCCTCTTTTATTGGCTTGATTCCACTTCTTTGCTCTCTAATCTGATTAGCCAAGTTTTTCAAGTCTTCCTCTTTTTTGGCTTTTTCTTTTTGAGCGATTGTTTGTTCGACCTTGGCTCTCATTTCGATAGCTTCCCTGGCCTTTCGGTCAGCTATATACAAAGCTTCAGAGAACTTGCTAAATTTTTCACTTATGTGAACACTTTGAAGACCGCGGCCGTCGGCAGCTAGACGTTTGTCCAATGGTATCGTATATCCTTTGGGATTTTTCCAATTCGAAACACATGGCGGAATTTTCCACTCTTGTTGCTCTTTGACAGTTACTTTGCGAGTTGGTGAGTGAAGAACAGGTGCTGGTGGAGATGGAGGACCTTTGGGCAGTTTTTTGTTGAGTTTGAAACGTGGTGGTGACATGGGATCTCTTTGTACATCGACCATACGAATGATTCGTTGAGATGCACCGGAGTTTTCGCTCTGATTTTGATTTGCAGGAGTGTAACGAATATACTGGGCAGGTCCTAGTTTCTCAGCAGCTTTTACCGGCATTGCCGCCGACACTTTGGCCGACACGAGCGCTTCTAATGCTTTTCGTGTCTTTTCTGTTTGTTCTTTTACAGTTTCGGCATCAGGTCTAACCAAATCTGGATCTTCTTCATTTACTTGTTTGGGTAACAAATCTGTGTAATTCGAGTAAATTATTTTATTGTTGCTTCTGCTTGCCTGACGTGCAATCAAGTCAAATTTGACATCGCCTTGAGCGTCCAGTTGAACAGCTATTGCATTCGAAACTTTGGCTTTGGTTTTGCCCATGTCGAGTGGATACTGAATGACGTGTATTTCGGGAAAAGCGCCTGAGTCTCCGAAATCCTCGACGCGTCGAGGAATCCAATTTTGTCTGCTACCATAAGGTGGTATTGATACTTTAATGCTCATTTTAAATATTTAAATTATTTTTTTTTAAATTTTTGAGATTTTAAATAGACATATTTAAGCTGATTGTATTGGTATTTTATTTTGAAATTACTATATTTTCTTACACTTATAGAAAAATATAAAAAATATTTTAAACAAATGTTAATTTAGTTATTCCCAGATTTCTAAATTAGCAAAGTAAAGTGACCTTTATTTTTTCTTTAATTATTTGATTTAATGGTCAAATAACTCTCACCATATACAATTTCAATTTTTTTTTTGTGAAAATCGTTTTGGAAGCTCACGGAAAACAAATAGCATAATGGCTAATGATGAATTGTAATAGAAAAGTTTAAAGGGACTGGAGGATATGAAAATAGAGATGGTATATGGGCGCCTCAATTCCAATGTGAATAGAAAATAAAAGAAGATTTCATAATTTTCTGCGATCACATAAAAAGTTTTTTAAAGTTTTGAACTAAATAATTGTGATCTACAAAAAATAAAATAAAAAGTCTTCACAGATCAACTTGGCCAATCTTTAGAAAAAATTTTCTAAAAATCAAAAAGAAAAATGTTCAACTTGCAATAAGATGTTCGAGACAAAAATAGAAATCAAAGCAGATATAAGAATATGTAAACCAACACAAAATACTATCAATTTTGCAGAAATTTGCAGACATAAAAAATTAAGCTGAACATTGAATGTTTACTTTAAAAACATATTTCTGCGAACAAATTTAAAATCAAAAAATATTAAAAAACCTTTTATTTGATGTTTTTTTTGACATGATCATTTTAATTTGATCATAAACTTCAATTTGCCGAATTGAAATTGTATATATTAAGTAATTCACAGACATAATACTGGAAACATTGGTGTTTGTTATCTTTTGTGCCATTTATAATTAAATTTAATAAACTAGAATAAATTTATTAAAAAAGAAAATAAATATTAAAAATATTAAAAAGAAAATAATTTTAAAACAAGGCATAAAAGCTATTTATGCCTTGTGTAGAAACTCATTGAATTTTGTATAAAATTCTAAAACAAATTTAACAGACATCTTTAAAGCAGCACTTAGTAATTGCTTAAACCGCTTAAAATTTAGTAAAACAGAAACAGCAAATTGAAATATCTTGTTTTTTAACGCCAAAATATTATTTATCAATTTTGGATACTTTCTTTGTTCAATTCCTAGTTAACCAATTCTAAGCGATTTGCTTCGATCCAAACACTATTGCAAATCAGAATGAAAACCATGCACTACTGCTTTCCTGACCATATTTGGTTACGCCTAAAATAACTTGGTATTGTATGGGAGACTAGAGAAAGACAGACAGAAGACAAAGAAGAACTAGAAACAAAAAGCATTTTGAGAGACGTTTAGTACTGTAAAAAACAGTATATGTAATCAATTGTGTCTTTTATAATTATTCAATAAACATAGCTAAACTAAATAAAAGAATTTTCCTTTAATATCAGTAAAAACATTTCACATTTAAAGACGATGCAATCAAAAAATTAATGAAAAAGAACGCTTGGACTTTGTTATATTAACAGTAACAATAGATATCCTTATTACTAGAAAGCCTGATAGTTTTTTTTTAGACGCCTTTTTTCACAATTTCCATCCAATTATCAAAAAATAAAATAGTGGTTTTTGAAATATTAAAAACTATTTAAATGTTTATAACTTTCAAAAGTGAATTGCTTAAAACTTAAAGCTACTTGAGATTGTTAATTAATCAAAAAAAAATAAATGTATGAAGAATGTTTACATTTGTCAAAAAAGTCCTAGTGTTTTATAATGATGTTTAAAATAAAATTATTTATATTAGAGAGCCTTTTTATAAAGTTTTCAAAAATTTTTGTTTAAGTTTTTATGAAATTAAAACTAAAACTTCTAATTTTAGCTTTTTTTAAACTAAATCATTTCAATTACCAAAAAAAAAACAGAATTTTTTTAAGATTTTTTATTAATTGAAGTTTTAAACAAAAATAACTTTCTTTAAAACTTGTCAAAATTAAATAGGAAATTCTACAAAAAACTATGAAAAGCGAAAACAATTTCATTTCAGACACTGATAGTGCAAAAAAAATTATTTATCAGGTAACTATTATCTATGATTTCGTGATAAACAATAAAATTTTTTTAGTATGATGCAAAAACAATCAAAAAACTAAAAAAGCCTTTTTCAAACAAATTTTTGCTTAGTCCTTTATTTTGTGCAATTGTTTTAAATCTAACAATTTTGAGTTGTGCTGTTGCAATCGGATTTTATTTTGGAATTTTGAGTAGCTTTAATTCAAAAAGATTATATGGTGATCATTGCAAATTCGATGCTGATTGTGAAATAGATTTGTATTTAAAATGCCAAAATGGCTACTGTAACTGCACAACTCTTACATTTTACAATCATACTTTGCTCAAATGTGTTTCCAAACAGTTGAATGGAATCCCTTGTTCAAGTGAAAATGATTGTTGCTGTGATCAAAAGTGTTTGTATGATTCAAACAAAAAATCGAAAATTTGTTCATGTACAACAGATCGATGGTGGCATAATACAAAATCTTATTGTCGTAAGACTTAGATGTTAGAATGATAAAACATATTTAATTTTTTATTTTTATTTTTTTTTTTTTAAATTAATAAAATAGAAAAAAAGTCATATTTTAATGAGGAATGTTCATCAAATGAACAATGTCAATTGGATACAAATTTAGTTTGCTTAAGCAACAAATGTGATTGTTCAGACCCAAATATAGATTTCTGGAATGGTACCTATTGTGATAATGTTCAATCGTACTTTGGAACATGCCGAATTACACCAGGCTGTAATCCATCTCAAGGTCTAATTTGTAACATAACTGAACAATATCCATACAAGTGCACATGTCAACCATTTCATTATTGGGATTCGTCTGCTAGTCTATGCAAAGCTCAAAAAACTAATTTTATTTCGTGCACTTCAACAGAAGAATGTTTAAGTGACACGGGCTTGTATTGTGACATCAATTGTAAATGTCAAGATAATTATTTTTGGTCAACTAATAAATGCAGTAATGCAATAACTTTTAAAAAAAATCAATTTTTGAATTTAATTATTTTAATTAAAAGTAAAAAGAGTGAGTTATGGTGAATATTGTGATGGAACACTTTTATGTGATACAACAACCGGTTTATCTTGTGTTAATTCGTATTGCGCTTGCACTGCTAGTAAATTTTGGAATAGTTCTTTTTGTGGTAAAAATTCTTATCTTTTAAAAAATAATTGAAAAAAATAAACAAAATTTTAATTTAAGTATCACCGATATCAAATGGTTTTAATTGTGATAATTTTTATTCTTGTAATGCAAGTTTAGGACTTAGCTGTGACAGAACCACAAATCAGTGTGTGTAAGTTATTTATTAAAATTACTTAAGTATAAATAAGTATTTGAAACTATTAAGCAAAAATTTTTGAAATTAAATGAAATTCATTTCAGATTTTCTTAACAGATTTTAAAAATAAATTAGAAATTAATAGATAATTAGATAAAACAATTTAATTAATATTTATTCTCTGTGTTAATATCAATTTTCAATTCAATTATTTTATTTAACAATTTAAATTTTAATTTTGTGATCTGAGACTTTTTAATTTTTATTAAACAAGCTTTATTGCAGACACTTAGGCTGCTCTTAAATTTATTTTTTGTTTTTGTTTTAATTCAAAAGGTGTTTTTAGAAATAAATGAACAAAAATATTTAGTAAATTCTGAAATAGAAAGTTTTCTAATAAAATTTTATATTTTAAAAAGCTGTGATTCAAATCATTATTGGTCACATATAGAGAAAACATGTAGTGAGTTAATTTTTTAATTTATTTACTTGAACTAGGAATCAATTAAAGAATTAATTAATTTATGAATTGAAAGGATTAAAAGAAATAAATGGAACTTGGTGTACTCATTCTTTGCAATGTCAAACTCAAAATGGACTTAGTTGTGTAACGAATCGATGCTTGTATTTTAATTTCATTTTTTTCTTAAAAAAATGGATTAATGTTTTTTTTTTTCTAATTTTGAATTAGCTGTGCACAATATCACTATTGGTCTGGAGCTAAATGCTGTATTTTTCATTAATAAATAAAATAATAATTTCTTCATATTTTTGCTTTGTTAGTCTTGAAAAAAAGTGTGAATACATGGTGCACTCAAACTTACGAATGTCAAGATTACAATGGACTAGTTTGTCTAAATACAGGTGGTAAGAGTGCATGCGAATGTCAACATCCAAGATACTGGAATGGAAGTCAATGTGGTAAATTTAAAAATTTTAAATTTCTAAAAATTTTTCATTGATAATTTTTTTTTCTTTTTATTTAAAACAAAGTAAATAAATTTAGCTATGGAACTAGTTGTACTTTAGATTCAGAATGTAATCAGGACTTAGGATTAGCTTGTTTCGGCCAATGCCGGTAATAATTCTAAATTTTACGAAAATTAATTTTTTAGCTAAAAATTTAAATTTTTATCTTTGTTTAAAAGATGCGATGCTACAAGATACTGGACTAGCTCGATTTGTGGTTAGAATAATTAAAAAAAAATTAATTTTTTTTACCGTTTACTTTGTTAAAAGCAACAAAAAAAAATCACGGTTCAGCATGCAGTAAAAATTATGAATGCAAAGATAATTTAGCCTTATTATGCTTATCTGGAGTGTGTGGTTGTATGCCACTAATGTACTGGTCTGGTTCAAAATGTGGTACCAAAAAGAACTATTTTTTATTTTCTTTTTTTTTGAATGAAATAATTTTTTAAAGAATTCAAACGATCTGAAGGTGAAATTTGCAGTGGATCAAATCCAGCATGTCAGAATTACGCTGGACTCAGTTGTTCAAGTAGTAATTGCAGGTAAACCAACAAATAAATCTAAAATTTAAAAAAAATTATTTATTTTTTATAAATAAAAAGATGTTCTTCGTCTCAATATTGGGTAAATAATAAGTGTCGTAAGTGGTTTCAATTTTAAAATTCATATTTTCTTAAAATTAGTTTTCATTATTCCTTTATATTTACAAATCAATTTGAATATATAGTTTTTAATGAAATGTTTTTAACTGAAATTATTTTTAAGACTTTTAATAAAATTTTTAAATTTTTTTGATAAACATTAGGGTTGATTAATAATGATGATTTTTAATAATTTTTTTTTCTCTTTCTCATAAAAAGAATTTTTACACTATTTTTTATTTTATTAGAACATTTTTTTCTTTAATTAAAACTGAATAGTTTATTCTAAAAACTTTATTTTAATTTTTGGTTCAGTCTTCCTTTTGGAAACTTGTTCGTCTCATTTCAAGTGTAGGTTCTAGTTACAATTTTTATTTTATTTAAGAAAGTTATGTTGGTATTAACCAGTACTGTGATGGAACAACTTACCGATGCAAATCGAATTTAAATTGTCAAAGGTCATCGGCTGGAAATTT
>PJRA01000216.1:57058-67568 GCA_016987375.1 Brachionus koreanus
GGTCATTACAACAGATATTCTTGTTCCAGTTCGTATACAGGAAGTAGATGTCAATGCAAGATTTCGACAAACTATTGGTCAGGAACAATTAGCGGATGTGGTAAATTAGAGAATAAAATAGAGATTTTTTTTCCCAAGTTTTTAGCTTTCTTTTTTATATTTGTCTGAAAGCTTGAGAAAAAAAAAGCCAAATTAAGATTTATGATATTCATTTAAAATTTTAAAAATCTATTTAGTTGCAAAAAAAACATTTGATACTTCTTGCTCAAATAATTGCCAATGCCGTGAAGACTTGAGTTTATCTTGTCGCACTTATTCAAATGCATATTCATGTTATGGAAACTTTGGAACTGGCAAAAGATGCCTGTGCAATCCTGTAACTCACTTTTGGGATAGTACTACTTGCGGTATTTTTCTTATTATTTTAACTATAAAAACAATTAATCTCACAATAATTATTAGTAAATTTAAATTATCTTTAATCGAAAAAGAAAAATGCTTGATTTAATAAGCCTTTATTAATATGTTTTTTATTTTAAAAATCCATTGACATTGAAAACATTAGAAAATAAAAACAATGCATCTTTTATAAAGTTGAAATGATTTTTAAAAAATTTTTTTTTAATTTGTTTGTTCTTTTGTTTTTTAAGATTTTTTCTATTAAAAAATCAAATTTTCTTTTTTAACATAGTTTTTAATTATTTTAAATTAAAATTCTATTTAAAAAGGATTTAATGCAAATGATTTGATCAAGGAAAAAAAAAGACAGTTAATTGCTTTCTATAATCTAGCATAAACTTAGGAAAATATTATATTAATCTATTTTATTTAACAAAGGTAAAATAAGAAAAAGCAGATTAACTGAGCGTTATTTTTTTTTATTTAATAAGCCACTTCAAAATTAAAAAATATAGATGATCAACTCGATGCTGTAGCCTCTCTGGCAGATCGGAGCTGTTGCTCAAAAAGGGACATGAAAATAGAGATGTGCTCCTCCCCATTATCCACTAGGATAGAAAAGGGTCGAAAAAAAAATCTTTCTTATACGTCAAGAAATTTTATTTAAAAGTCCGATATTCTTTGAACGCACACGCACATCTGCTTAATTTGCTCATCACGCGATCGATGGTACCTCGCAAATTAATGGTTTGGCTACTTAATATTTTTTTCCTTAAAATTAAATTGTTAAAAAAGTTACAAGTTTCAGTTTATTTTGTTCTTTTTTTAACGTTTATCTTTATAAACTAAAAGAACAAAATATTAGTTTTTTATTAAACTAAATTAAATTATTTTTTTCAAAGTGAATAAATACTGGAATGGAGCAACATGTGGTAATACGTGCCAATGCAGAGAGGATAAAGGATTAGGATGTCAAACATATGGTCATTACAACAGATATTCTTGTTCCAGTTCGTATACAGGAAGTAGATGTCAATGCAAGATTTCGACAAACTATTGGTCAGGAACAATTAGCGGATGTGGTAAATTAGAGAATAAAATAGAGATTTTTTTTCCCCAGTTTTTAGCTTTCTTTTTTATATAAAATTTATATTAAATTTTTTCTAAAAATTTAAAATAGTATTTGAAATCAACAGTAAATTTTGGATTATTTTTTCTTTATAAAATATTTCATTTTTTAATTCTTTAATTAATCTTTTATTGATTAAATTTGCCCAAGGCAACAAAAGATATAAATAATGGTGAATAGTATTAAAAATAAATCAAGAAAAGGAATTCAAGATAGCTAAGTTTCATTTTTTCAGTGATATTCTCAGACATATGTTATATCTTCTTATAATAGAAGTTTTGTTTCCTTTCTTCTGGGTGCAATTTTTTTTTCATCGGCAAATAAATCTAATTTGAAGCAAAAAATAAAAAAAATTAAGCCAAATAATTTAACATTGCAGACAAAAAAATGCATTCTTCAGTTTAAATTTTTCAAAAATTCTGACTTAAGAAAACATTGATTTTAGATTCACCTTGTATTTTTTAAAATTTATTTTAAGAAAAATATTAAGTCGTCTTATCATTTATTAAGTCATATAAAAAAAGTATAAAAACGGATTTTTTAGTTTTTTTATTAAAATAAAAGAAATAAAATTTATTTATATTAATTATATAATAGAATTAATGAAAAAAACAAGCTTTAGTTTCTAATTTTAATATATATTTAATATATTATAATTGTTTCTGTCATATAAAGAATTAATGTTAATAAGGTTAAGTTCTTCAGTTTTAATTGTAATGCGAAAACTTTATCAAAATAGATGTTAAAGATTTTATTTTTTCATATTTTATTTTTTATATGACATTTTATTTTATGTTTTACCTTTAATCTACTAAATTACAAATAAATATATGTTTGAGAAAAAAAATTTATTTGACGATTCAATAAAATTCTTTAATTTGATTATTAATTTTATGATTATATTTTTTTTCATATGACAAGTTAATAATTGATATGCAGCCTTCAAAATTTGCGATTCATTATAAATTTAACTATTTTAATTTTATGCTTCCTCAAGAATTGTGTTCAGCGTCTCATGACATCTATATCTTGTTATAGTTGTAGTCACGCACTTTATCTAAATGATTTAAACATGAGTTGATCATCAAATATATCAGTGCTTAAAGTGTGGGTAACATAGTTCTAATATTCTAATATTCGAATTTCTCTCGAAATATTCTTTCATAAAATTTTGATAAATTTATTTCCTTATGATTTTGTTTAATTTAAATTAAAACTAAAACATATTTTTATTTTTATGGTATTAGTTGCAAAGTACTTTAATTATGCTACTTGCACAATTAGCTGTAATTGTAGAGAAGATTTGGGTCTTGCATGTCGATCACATATAACAAATAGTTGCGACTCATTTTATTCAGGTACCAGATGTACTTGCGACAGTTCAAAATTCTGGGATGGATCAATTTGTGGTAAACTTTTGCTCAAAATCTGAACTTAATCTAAAAATATTTCAAAAGTCACAAAATATGGTCATAATACTGTAGGCTGTTCTAATGATTGTCAATGTCAAATGAATCTTGAACTAAGATGTACTACTAGCTCAAGCCCTTGCTACTCATTTTCTGGAAATCGTTGTGTTTGCCCATCTAATCGATACTGGACAGGATCTACCTGCAGTAAAATATTTTTCTTTAAATTTTATTCTTCTCCAAAAAAAAGGGATAATATTCTACAAAATAGAATAGTAAGCTTGAAATTTGAAACAATGGAAAAGCTATATTAAGGGTGTCCATATTAAATCTTTCGTAAAATTTTACTTTAAAAAACCGGCAAATAAATCAATTACAGTTTGGTTTATTTTGTTTAAAATGGGTTTTTTTCTTGAAAAGGTATTGAATATTTTAAATCTTTTTTTTTGGTAGAACTATGCTATTTTTAATAAATTTTAATTCAAAATTTTGAAAAGGTCTGAAAAAGAGCTCGTTTAGTTCTTGTACCTCAGATTGTCAATGTACAAGCGGCGATTGCAACATCTTTTCTATATGCAATTGATATAAAAATAAAAAATTATTTATCATCAAATACCTAAAATTTATCACAAAATTTTTTCAAGTTTCATCAGAATATATCAATTAAAAAAATCATAATTAAAACAAACGAAAATTGAGATTAATTAAGTAGAAAAGATTTATCAAAAATCTTTTTTTTATTTTTTTACAATCAAATAAAAAAAGCCATTTTAATCAATATCATTGAAAATAAAAGATATAAAAAAATTTTTTTAAATTACAATTAATTTTTCATCTTGTAAAGTCTAAATCTAATTAAATAATTTGCCTCTCTCACGAATTTTTTTGTTCGATTGTGGTGTTCCTGGAAAATTTTCTTCTTCATTGGACCACGCATAATCACTTAAATGGACTGCGTTTGACTCTGGCATATATGTAAAATATTTGTAAATTTGTAATTAAAAAATTTCAATTTTGAAGATTTTTAGATAGATTTATATTTTTGTTGTATAATTTTTTTAATTTGATTCAGAGAAAAAAAAATTAATGAAAAAAATTATTTTGTTTAGTTATATCTTATTTTTTAAAAAATTTGATGATAAAAATTTAATTTGGATGGAAAAATTTTTTCTTAAAAAAATTTGCAGAATGTTTATTTTTGTAATTGAAACCAAACCAGTTAAATAAAGCAGTCCTCTAAAATAACCATTTTAATTTTAAATGCAAAAATTTTTTGTCTAATTTAAAACAAAACAATACAATAATTCTTTGATAAAATTTAAAAGCATAATTAGAACTGCATGATTGAAATGTAGGATCACGTGGCCAGATATTTTGAAATTTAAAATAAAAAACGACTAAAACTCAATAGTTTTGAATCGGTCCTTCACAGAGCAATTGAACAAAGCACGTTTTGATTGTAACATATAAATCCAGTACAACTAAATTAAAAAAAAGAATCGGTTTTACATCAAGTCCAAAAATGAACAATTATACAGACCAACTCTACAAAGAATTGGAAGAGATCGACAGCCGCATCTATTTCATTGAGGATGTATACAAAACTGTAAAAAAAATTCAAATAAATAAAATTTTTTATTTTCAAATTTTGTTTAAATTTAAATTTAAAAGATTCTTAAGCAAGTTTATCAAATACATCCTGACTTTTTAAATTTTTCCGAAAACAAAGTTCTTCTTTCTAATTTTATCAAAAATTTTCACAACCAGTCAATTCTCTACTGTCAAAAACTACAACATGGTAAAGCAAATATTTGTCTTTTTTCAAAATTAAATTTATGCTTTTTTAGATCTTGAAAGTTTCATGTCAATTATCAAGAAGATTAATGAAACTAAATTCTCTTTGAAATCAAGCAAAACTACCGGATCAATTACTGACGACTTTTTGCAAGAAAGTTTAATTTCGCAAAATGCTAATGTTCGTTCAACTTTGACCGACCAACCCGAGAATAAACGGCTGACAGTTGACAATATTCATTTAAATGAATGTAACAAAGATGTTGCATCAAATTTACCTATGGTGTCTACACCAAATGGTCATAAAAACTTCTCAAAAGAAAATACTAACAATGATAATCTAATTGATTTTTCCAGTGACTCTATTGAGAAATCAAGTCCAATTTTTGAATTTAAGCTGAGTAATAAAACCAGAACAAATGTCTCCTATTCTAGTCTTTCTATGTCTCAGTCAGCCGGCAAGAGTTCAAAGCTAAGCGATCCGTCTAAACTTAAAAAACTAACATATTATCTACTTGACTCAAGCAACAAATTCGATTGCTTTGTATCACATGTTGTTAGTCCGTTTTTGTTCTTTATTCAATATAAAGATGTATTTTACAGAAAAGAAATATTTGAAAAAAAATTCAAGTAAAATTTTAATTCTATTTATTTTTTTTGCTGGTGATAATTTTTTTTTAATTAAAGCCTATTTTATGATGATCCAATTAATAACCAAAATACTCGAATAGAAAGTATTGACGAGTCGTTAATTTATGCTGGGAGATATTCAGAAGACAAAAAATGGTATCGGGCTAAAATAATTTCTATTGATGAAATTGGTTAGTCAAAATTTTTAAATTTGATTTTTTTTTACTTAAAAAGGTTTAAAAAAACAACTTTTAAAAAAAATTTATGAGAACTATCA
This sequence comes from Brachionus koreanus, assembly GCA_016987375.1. Taxonomy (NCBI): domain Eukaryota; kingdom Metazoa; phylum Rotifera; class Eurotatoria; order Ploima; family Brachionidae; genus Brachionus; species Brachionus koreanus. The sequence goes on from PJRA01000216.1 coordinate 62,697, forward strand.
GAAAGAAATGACAGCAATTAAAGTTTTTCTCATTTTGAGAACAAGTTTTGTACCAGTACTGCAAATTTAATTTAAGTTTAATCTGGATAAAGTTGAGTTAAGTTGAACATATTCAAAATAATTAAATTAAGATGAGAGATTTTGAGCTTTCTTCAAACTATCAATTCAGATATCTAAAAAATTTTGAAAAATTCTAAAATTAAATTCTTTTAAATAAAAAATAACTATTTAAATTTAAAAAAAAAATTGAGAGTTTTATATAGAATTCGACTCCTTCCTTATTGAATTATAAGATCAATAAATAATTATGTTTTGGTATTGAGAATTTATTTCTTATTAGCAATTTTTCTAAATCATATTATTAAAAAATAAGGTAAATTTTATTTTTTGTAAAATTTTTTCAAAATTGGATCTTTTGAATTGTAATTGCTTTTTATTATTGCTGTTTCTCTACTAATCTTAACATTTTTAAACTGAGAATTAAAATCAGAAGCTAACTTCTTATTACTTATTGTAGGATTTTTTCTTACCTGTATAAATAAACTATTTTGGTCCCTATAAGTTAACTTTCTTGGTCTTTCTGGCCTGGCTGATTCCTTTGGAGTCCCAAATGAATCATTGTTTTTTCTTGTGGTTCTCACACATTTTTCTGATACTCCCACTAATTTAACTATTTCTCTATTACTTTTAGACTTATATTTTAGGAGACCAATTATCTGACATCTAACTTCATTGGTAACGCTTTTTTTACCCATTTTTTTACCAAGGTTTCTAATTTTTTGATTGACATTTTTGTGCTATTTTTTAATTTTTCAGCTAAGTGATAAAAGGACTTATCATGTATTTTGTATCATTTAGAAGAGCAGAGCTAGTTTTATTGAAATTAGATTTTTATCTGATAAATTTTAATTTTTTAATATTTAACTAAATAAACATATGAAAAAAACTGGTGCGTCTAAATTTTTGTGCAATACTATGTAATAGATGAGGAAAAACTTCGATCTTTTCCAGCTCATCTATTTTTGCCATTGTTTTTCTAGAGTTTTAGCGTCATTTTGAAGAAACAAATCTAGATTTTACTTGACTAAAGAAAGATATTTTTCATTTCACACCTGGCTGAGCTGGTTGATTAATGAAACAGCATTATATAATTAATTAAACGCATCATTGAATATCAAAATTTGTCAAATCATGGTATAACTTGACAAAGCCTGCTAGCTTTTCTTCCTCTTAAGGCTCATATCAACACTATTAAATTTTTCAAATCAATTCTGTGTCCTTCTTCTTTTAGGTACATTTTTATAACATTAGTTAAATTACAAAATTTTCACTGAAAGTTTTTATTTTATAAAATTTCTTAGAATCAAATAAACAAAGAATTAGATATAATATTTTATCATTTTGAAGGGCAATCAATTTTGATTTAAATTAACATGTTATTTCACTTAAAATTTAAAAATTTTAAAGATTTAAAAATCAGAAAATAGACAATCTTTTAAAAAATGCAAAATTTCGTGACTCAACAATACATTATTTTACACTCAATAACATAATAGGGTTAAGGGTTTATGGTTGTCGGTCCTGTGGTTTAGTGGTTCGAACGAGAGTTCAAATCCTTTAAGACTCATTTGAAATTTTTCAAATCCTTCTATTTCCTTTTTTGATTTTTTATTGTCCATAAAAGATTATTTTTTTTTAATGATTAATGAGCATTTAACTTTTTTTGAGTAAATTCTTTAACAATGGTATTTTTGAAAATAAAAAAAATAATGTTTCAGTGCGTTATATTTTAATTTATAACGTTTAGAGTCGTTAAAATCTGTATGGGGTGCTTGGTGTCAGGAAATTTAATTTTCTTTCATAATACATGTCCATATAAGGAGTTTGAAAGTACGTTTCTGAATAATAAATAGGCTTAAAAGGAGAGTACTTTTCGAGCTATGGCCAAACTTCCGACCCCTGTGGATCAAAAATTTTTTTTTTGACCCCCTCTGAAATTTTGACTCTCCGAGGTTTTCACATATAAAGATTACGATTTTGAGGTCGAAATCGAAATCTGCAGAAAGTGAGGAAATTTTGCATTTCTTGAACCTTAAATCAAATGATGTTTAAAAAGATATAAAAAAATAAATATTAAGAATATTTTTTTAAGGTAAAAATGCGGAAGTTATTTACATTGACTACGGAAATAGTGAAATTCTTAGATTTGAAGATATTAGATTCCTTGATGAAATATTTTACAAAGAGTCAATTTTTGCTTTACCAGTCTCTTTGGCCATGGTATACAACCTTTTCTTCTTATGAATAAAATTAATTAAACAGTGAATTTTTTTAAATAGGCAATGCCCGTAGATGGATCAAGTGATTGGAGCGATGAGGCACTTAATGAATTTTCAAATTTGGCGCTGTACAGATGGTCCAAGATAGAAACTTTTATGATCAAAAAATGGCCCATTTATTTCTGTCACATTGAGATAAAGCTTGACAATCAGGTTTAAATTATTTATCATAATTTTCAATCAAATAAATAAATTTTTAAAGAGGCAAGATGCTTTGGAATACTTGCAGGCTAGAAAATTGGCCATAATTGAAAACAATTTGCTTCTAGTTGATAAATACAAGGACAAAATTAGACATTTAAGCAATTACTATGGCTTTAATGTTTTTTTACAGAATGAATCTGGATTAAATCAAACCAAAAACTCGGAAGCAAACAATTTGTCAAAAAAACAAGGAATATTAGAGAGTGATAATGGCGGCGAATGTCGCAGAAAAGCAAGTGTTGGTTTTAAATATGGCGAAAGGTATCGATTTACAATCGATGATTTGCCACGTAAAAAAATTCAATTTGACTCAAATAAAACTTTTTTGTTTAAAATTTGCGGAATTTATTCTACAAATGAGTTTTATGTGAATTTATTAGATGAAAATTTTGATAAATACGATCTATTTGAAAAAGAAATGACCGAATTTTACGAGAAAAATCAAAGCTATTTAGCTCGATTTGCAGCCAAAAAGAAATACGACTTCTTGTTTTTAGATTCAATATGTGTAGCCTTCAGTCCCAGAGATAATTTGTGGTACAGGGCCAAAATAACCAACATGGATAAGAGCTTAATAAGAGTAATTTATATTGACTATGGTACATGTGACTATTTGAAGCATTCTAATCTGTATCCGCTAAGCAAGCAGTTTACACTGATTTCACCCATCACTTTTTTAGCCAAGCTTAGCACAGACTTTTTTGAAACGTGGACCGAGTCTGACTTGAACAACTTTGTCAATTTGGTTTATAAATTTGAGTTTTTTCGAGCCAAAGTCAATTTTACTGAGAGTGAAGTTCTTCACCATTTTAACAAAGCACTTGAGCTTGACTTTTTAAGTGCCTATGATCAAAATGAAAATGAATCTAGTTTAAATCTAAGAGAATTGACTACAGGTGGAAAAAATGCTAATGAAATAGAAATAGAAAACTTTGAGTCAGCTAGTTGTTTTAGATGCTTTCAGGACAAAAGCTTACCGCAACCTTTGAAAATAGACTTGCCAAACGAAGACCTTAACTTAAAACATGAAAGAATTAAAATGTTTATTGATGATTGTACGTCTTATGTGACCGAAAAAGAGAGTGGAGAAGAAATAGTGTGCAATGGAGCCAAATGGACTGATGAAGTGGAAAAATCTTTCGATAAAACTGTGCTCAAAGAGTCAAAAAAAACTGTTGATGATCTTTTGTTTGAAAACTGGGATCCTAAAGCTGAAGAATATAACTCAGCTAAAAATTTTTATGGCTTCAATGAACAAAATGGAGAATCTCATGCATTTGGCTATGGTAATATCTTATATTTTTTAGTGGTAAGCACATAAGTTTAATTCACACATACACCACAAATATGATACAAATTGAGAGTATTTTCTCTCAACAAAAATTTCTTTTCTTTGTTTCATTTTGATTTGAGCTTATTTGACACGTTCATTGTAGCATCAATGCATTGAAGTCCATTTGAACGCTTCATCCAAAAAATTAATGAATAGATTAATAAACACTTCAATTTTTTAGGTGCTTGCCCTTTTAAAATTATAAATTGTTAAAAATTAATATGGATTTTTTTAAAGAGACATTGTATGAAAAAGACATTTGTGATTACTTTAACCAATTTGGGTACTGTAATAAAAAAAAATGCCATCTTTATCACAAAAAAAGAACAGAAAGTAAGTATTTTTTTAGGATGTATTCCCAAAAATAAAAAAATATTTTAATGATAAAATATTGATAAAAGTATTGACCCGTTTGTGTTAAGCTCAGTTAAGCTATCACAGTAAATGTTTATTTTTTAATTATTCTGGTTTTACAATCAAACATTTTTCAAAAATTTATTCTTCCTTTGTCAATCATAAACTAACTGAATACAAAGCTAATGATTCAAGCACTAAGTTTTAATAACAAAAATACTGAAATAGTTTAAATTAAAGGAAATTTTACAAACGAAGCTTTTTAAAATTATTTGATTATTAAGTCTTCTTATTCTGTTCACTCATTACTTTTAAACAAAAATAGTTAATTTGTAATATTTTGCACAAAAATCTGCTTGCGCGGTTTACCTATTGATTCATTTTTTAAATCACCAAAATTTGATTTAAATGTTATGTTTTTAAATAAGTAATTAAAACTTTTATTAAATTACAGAGCTATCTTATTGACTGAAAACCAATCAACATTTCAACAAATCCGCATTATTAAACTTAATCAAGATAATTTGAAACAAAGCACTCGTTTGTGTCAAAATGGTTTAAACACTAAATGACTATGCATTTATTATTTATTTATTTATTTGTAATTTCTGTACCAAGCTATAGCTCCTTCAGAAAAAAAAG
>PJRA01000216.1:67893-107753 GCA_016987375.1 Brachionus koreanus
GATTACCTGTATTCTTTTAATATTAGTTTCAGAGAATGAATTAAGACATGAAAAAGTATAATCCAAAATGGATCCAACTAAAGATTTGTAAAGATTTCCTAAAGTTTTATAATTTAGACCCCATTTTTTATTCGATAAAATCTTTATTAAATTAAGCCTTGAATTACAACGTTCCTTAATTTCATCTATCATTGGTTTAAATTTAATTTAGAATCCAATTTTAACCCAAGAAATTTTGTCTCTTTTTGTCTAATAATTTTATTTCCATAGATTCTTAAGTTTAGATCAGCCTTTTCCTTGTTTTGTTTTGAAAAGACCATCGAACAAGACTTTTCAACTGATATTTTCATTTTCCACTTGCGAAGCCACTGTTCTAGTTCATTCAAGTATTTATTGATTTTATTTTCTAAATTACCCTGTTTTTTATAAATAAAAACTATGCACATCAAGTATTGAATAAGTAGTATTTTTGTGAAAATTGATGATTTTTCTTTTCTACCTGACATTTGGTAATAAAATGTCTGACACGTTAAAAATAAATTTGACTGTTTCACATCTGACATTTATTTTAAATATCTGACACTTCTATTTTTTATCTGAAAAAAAAAACATTATCTAAAAAATTTTACTTGAGTTGAATTTTTATCTTTTTTGATAAAAAGATTTTCATATAAAATGAGAAGTTTAAATGAAAATTTTGAATTTTGATTCTGTTAAGTCATTATTGGAATAAAAGGCCTTTCAGCAACAATAGTAACTCGTGTCCAGTGGAAAGTAAAAGTGTGCTTATAGCAAGATAGGTAAAAGATTGGTTTGAAAATTTAATAGTGGTGAAACGAGCTTTCAGAGGAAGAAAAGGTCATGAAGACCAGCCATTCTCAATCATAATGCTTTGCCTAAGGTTTTTGAGGGGAACTTTATACTCTCCAATTATGAAATGATCTTAAAACATTACAATCGATGATATCTCGTTACTTGTGTTGAAAAGTGGATCTATTTTCGAAATTATGATAACAGAAATCAATGGTTGAACTCATCTTAACCAGCTGACCCAGTCATGCAAAGAAGAATCTTTGATAAAAAGATGATTTGAGTGTTTGGTGGAATTATCAAAAGGTAATCCAATTTTTAACAGGTTAGTATAAGCCAGTATAGTTATGCAAGTAGAAGATTGAGGGTTCAAAACCTACTGATGGTGAAAAAAATCTTCAAAATATCTGCAGAACTAAATGAAAATATAATAATTGCGGTGTAGATTGTCAAATTTGAGCCGTATTTCAAAATGAGGTTTGTTTCTTCCAGATAACATTTGAAGAACGCACAAATGAGTGCTGGATTAAGGAATATAATTATTTGGCTCAGCTCTCAAATAATTCTAATGACTCATGTGTTTTCACTAAATTTTTATCCTTCTGATTAACATCTTTCTCGATCAATAGCTCCTTTTCTCAGAGGACCAAGTTGGAGATATTGTGAAATTCAAATACAAACAAGACAAAAATTTTTCCTATTTTGATAAACTAAAATTTACTTTGATAAAAAATTTTTTAAAAAATACTTTATAAAATTGCTAAATAATTTGTTACACATTTTTTATCTAAAATAAAATTTTTAATTTCTTTTTTTGTTATGAAACTAAATCAATAATCAATTAAAAACTTATTGATATTTTATTTTCGTCCTTTTTTGCACATAAGAAAAAATATCTTAAATAAAAAAGGTGTAACAAACTATGTTGCACTTTTTTACAATATTTTTTTTGAATATTTTAATTTTGTAAATTTTAATTCATCAAAATAGAAAGAATTTTTGTTTTGATTGTCTTTGAATTTCACAATACCCAAGTTGAAGAAGCTTGTTGTGATCATTTTAGCTGCAAATACCATTAAAGGTACAACAGAGGAATCGAACTACTCGCTGATAGATAGTCAAAGACTAAAGAGCATTATGGTATATATTTTGATGCTTTTTGTTAATTGATAAATTAAAAATTACAAAATTTTCTGACTCACACTAATTAAATAAATATTATAAACAAAGTGCAGGAATTTCAAAAATTTCATGATATTTAAATTTTCCATTTTCTATTATTTTAAATTCTAAATGTGCCAATTTTTAACCTTAAAATTTGATTTTATGAAAAAAAATTTATTATAAGAGTCAATAAACTTTGGTACACATTAATTTATAAAAAACAGTCGACCCTCGAAATTCTCAAAATTCCGACTAAATTTCGATTTCTCATTACTTCTTGATATATTACATAGTAAATTTTTCAAAGATTTATCCGATATAAAATGTCAGATAATTTCTGAATTTCGACATAAATTTTTTCACTATTCAAGCGAAACTATTGATAAATTTATTCTGTAATCTGACCAATTAATTAATTAAATTATTATTATTTTTCTTTTATTTAATATAAAGGTTTGCTTATTTATTTACATTATTTATATTGTTTGTTTATTTACAATAAAGTTAATTCTTTAAAAACAAAAAATTGATCAACTGGTGTTAAAAGAAATCGTAGAGATTAGACCCTAGATATTAAAAGAAATATTTGTTAAATTTCTCAAAAGAACAAAAAGAACAAAAATGTAATAAAATATTCATTTATGCGACATTTTTTAATTTTTTATCAATTCTGTACTAAAACAAAATTTTTTTATATTTAATAAAAAAATGTCTCTCATGCTATCGAGGTATCTTTTGAACTGGACTTGTGAATCACTTATGAATTTTTGAAATAGGTTTCTTGTAAATAATATCTTACTATGTAAAAAAATCTCAATATTTTGATAGTTTCTTTAAGTGTTTTCGAAACTAATTTTATCTTTATTGAAATTATAAATCACGACTCTTTATCCCAAATTAATCGATTTAAAAAAAAGCTTGAAATTAAGATTTCTTTTAGTCTCATTATTGAAACTGAAAGAATTTGAAAAAATAAATTAACTTTTAAACAAGCTCTTAGAAAATTTTTTTTCAAAGATATTTTTTATTTATTTCCGTATCAAATTATTTCAAAAAAATAATTATATAAAATTTTATTTAAATAATTTATTTTAAAAAATCTCTCTCTTTCTCTCTAATAATTTATTTTAAATATAATTCATTTTTTATCTTTTTTTAAATTTATTCAAGCATTGGTACCTTCGACTTCCAAGTCACTCAAGATCTATTATGAATGCTTTGAAACTCAAAAAAAGCTGGTGAACACTTTTGTCTTTCTGAATAATGTGCGATATATTGGAAATGATGTATTCGAAGGAACCATTATTGGAGGTATCGATAGAAACAATAATCAAGTTAATTTTACTGATTTAGCAAAAATGACCAATTCAATCAAGTAAATAATGTTTTAAACGTTTTTATTTTTAACAGTTAAAGCTTAAAGAAATAAGTAATTATTATGGAGATAAAAAATTTCTGCCCGAAAAATCAACAATTTATTCAATTGGACAAATAGTAGTTGCCCGAAGTAATTTGTGTGGACTGTGGCTTCGAGCTAAAGTTATTAAAGCAAATAATGTTGATAAGCTAGACCTAGCCACATACGAGGTTTGATAAACTTTACTTTTCAACTGATAAGTAAATTTTAGCTAAAATTACTCTCTATTAAAGGTTGAATTTATGGACTTGAAGGGAAGTGAGGAGCTTTGCTTAAAGGATTTATACATGATCAAAGAAGAATATTTGAATTATGTACCAAGTTTTTGCTTGTTTAAGCTTTCAAATATTTCAATCAAGACCTCGAAAATCAAAATTCAAGACACCCTATTTAAAGCCAAATTAAAATTTAAATTATTTTGGGCTAAAATAAAAAAAATAGAAGATAATAATATTTTAGACCTTCAACTTTTTTGTTGTTCTGATTCAACCTGTATTGATTTGAATGATTTTTTTGTTAATCAGAAGTTTGCTATTAAACAATTTTTGTAGCATGCATGTTTCATAATGATTAAAAATTTGTATTAATTTACTTTTTTTGGACCAATTATTTTTTGAATTAAATTTAAAATTTTCGATTTTAGAATATTTCAATTTATTTTCTTTTTTTCAAATGTTTATATATCGTTTTCCCATTAATAAAATCAACTTAATAAATTTTAAAATTGTGTAAACTATATGTATTTGATAATGAGTTGGCTTGAGAAACTTGATAGTTAATAAATGGGCGCATTTCGTTGAAAGAATGATTATTCTGATTTTAAAATTTTAAAAATTTATGCGAAAAAAAAACAGAAAAATATAAATTTAAACTACTTTCAATTTTCTTTTATTTCTACTTTTCGTAACCTAAATCAATAATTTGTCTAAACTTTCAAGTCATTTGACTTTCAAGGACAGTTGAAAATCGAACTTTAAATTACTAAACAATCAATTTCTTTGAAGTTGCTCTTTCGAGGCTAAAGAAAAGAATAGCTTTTTCTTTCGTAATTTTTTTATTCTAAAAATTTAATTTTTTTCCATGTCATACGCCCAGTCTTGACCATAAGCTGTCCTCGAAGGTCAAGTAAATTGGAATACTAGTATGATATATCATGTTGTACAGAATTTTATTCTGATTGAAATCAGCTTTTATTTATTTTAATCGGATAATTTTCTAGAAATTATGATTAAAAAAGTTGACATAAGATATCGATTTTCTCAATTTTGGCGAAAAAACAAGTATTATTGAGCACCCGTTTAATAATAATAATTATAATTATAATTATACTAATATATTATAATACCGTTGTTGTGAAGGAAACCGTTTATTGTTTACCCGTTTATTGTTCAAAAGTCACCTCTATTTCTCTATAGCTTTGTTTATTAATTTTCCTAGTAACTTTTATATCGTTTGCATTGTAGCATCCAGGAATAAAAATGATGCTATCTTCCACGTATAATATTTTAAGCCAGATTTTGCCAGTTAAGAAGTACTTGTTTCCAATCTGACGACACTTGACCCAGTAAAACTCTTTGTTTCCTAAATCTTAAGAAGTTGTCCATAAGTTTCCTAATCAGTGCTCTATGCGAATCCTTGTCGAAGCCTTTAGCAAAGTCCATAAATACGACTGCTAAAGCGAAACCACAATTTAATGCTTCTATTACAGAGTCGATTGTTTCAAGAAGGTTAGTTAAACATGATCGCTTAGTAACAAAATCGTGTTGTTGCCGGACAAGCAAGTCATATTTGATTAGATGTTCCATCATCGCCTCCTTGATTAGTTTATCCATTATTTTGCAAGGTAATGAAGTTAGAGAGACTGATCTTTAGTTTACAAGTTCAGTCCTCTTTCTTTTCTTGTAACTGAAATAGAGATTTCGTGCCAGTGTAATGGTACTTGTTCCGGTGGTAAATGTAAATGCTTTAGTTCAGGTGTCAAATGTAATTCACATTGTCATCTAAAATCAGTAAATAAATGTTGTAAAAATTAATTATTTTTGTTTTCGTAGATTTTTTTAAATTAATTTTTTTATAAAAAAAAATTAATAAATAATCATTAAATTTCTTAATCGTTTATATTTATTTTGTAAATTGTATACATAACACTATACAATTTGCAAAATGACAATTGAATTTATAAATTTACAGGTAATCCTAACAATATTTATAAATAGCATATACAATTTGTCAATTAGTAATTTGTATGAGTAAATTTATAAATCGTGCATATTTATAATTTTGATAGAACATATATGTTATGTGCCTCTTTAGCATTAGGTAATTTGCCAGACATGAAACTTGTCTTGAAAATAGGTTCTAGCAGTTTAGCAAAGTTTGCTGCGCAACCATTTAATACATGTGGATGTATACTATCATTTCCACAAGACTTTCTTTTATCAAGTGTTTTGAGATGCTTTAGGATATTAGTTTCTGAGAAGAAACTAAAAGCTCTAGTAATTCTAGTAGCTCTAGTAATTGTATTATTCACCTCAACATTAAGCTCCTGAGATGAGAAAGGTGGCCTATAAATACATCCAATTAATATTAAATCTTTCCCTAGGCGTATGCTGCACCAAAACTCTTCGACACAGCTATTTGAATGGCCGAATTCATTAATTTCAAAAGCTTCAATATCATTTAGTACATAAATAGCAACTCCTCCTCCAATAACATGCTCTCGCTCCTTATTTAAAAAATAAGTAGTTGTTGATAGTTAAATTGCCATTAAATGACATACATACATTAATAATAGACTATTTAGATTAAATTTTTATTTTTGATTATTTGAACAAGCTTATTTTTTGATTAATTTAAATATCAATTTTTTAATTAAACAAGATTTTTTTTTTTTAAAAGATATTTTTGTTAAAAAATATAAAATGAATAAAAAAATGTTGTTTTTTTTTCATATTTTTTGCTCTTATTTTGTCATTAGCTTATTTAAAAAGTGAATTTAGTTTTTTAAACTTTCGTTATATATTTAATAAATTTAACTATTCTCAGAACAAGATTACAAAGCTAGAAGATAAATTAATAATACAATCAGATTTTTGTTACTTATTGGACAACTTATTAGCCAACTATACAGATATTGAAAATAAAAAAACACCTATTGAACCAAAGCATATATTTGATTTATTCGAAAAAAATAAAATTGGAAATTTATTTATTGTAACTGTTACAAATTATGGCTTTAAAGAGTTAACATTAAATTGGATTTTAAGCTTAAAATCGATTGGAATAAAAAAATTTGTCATTTTTTCTTTTGATCAAGAATTTGCCGAATATTTAAACTAAAAAAGGATACAAAGAAAATGTATTGATAATACCTAGACACTGGTTTTATCGTTCAGTAGATAAAAATTCAAGCTTTTGACTTTAAATCAAAAATTTATCTTTAGTGATGTTGATTGTGTTTGGTTAAATACAGCAATAATTAATTATATTGAATTAATAATGAAAAATTCAAAAGCACAAATGTATATGCTCAAGATTTTGGTGCAGATGGAAAAAATCAACCATATTACAATACAGGTTTTTTTATGCAACACCGACCAAGTTTACTAAAAGACTCTATTTTATGCTGATCAAAATGCAAGAGAATAAAAATAAAAGTGTTGATCAATTTGTTTTTGATGAGGTTTTAAAAAAGATCAGTTTTAATGATAATCGTTTGGCCACCTTCGATATCATGACAATTGCAAACGGAAAATATTATTTTCATCAAAGAATGGATAAAATATTTGGTTTTACTCCATTCGTAGTTCATGCTAATTATTTTCCTTCATTTCAAACAAAAGTAGATGCCTTAAAATCAAGAAAACATTGGTTTGTTTGATTTAGCTATTTCTTAAAGTACGAAAATAAATTTAAACATAAATAATTTTAGTTTTTTTTCGACTCCTACAATATTTTGCACAGTTCTTTTGACTTTTCTGAAAATGAACGCAAAATATTCTTGTTTTTCGTTTGAAGTTATTCCTCATAAGTCTCTTTGTCGTAATAAACAATCTAAACTATCTTTTTTCAATTCTTGGAGCGTCAAATTCGTATTAGCAACATCTAAGGACATTTGTATTGGAGTAACAAAATCGACTGATTCACTCATTATCATGCTTTTGGATTCATGATGATTACGTCTTAAATTTGATAAAAAGTTATTAAGTTTGCTTATGCTCGGACACTCGTGCTCTTGTAACATGTCAATGATTGTAGCTGGCTTTATATCTTAAAAGCAATCATTAATAAAAAATTAAAAAATAAACTTTTCTCAAGAAAATTACTTATTCATTTTATCGTATTCTATAATTTTTCTTCTTGCTGGTTTTTTGGTTACTGAGTATGTTTTATGTTTCTCCCAATCACTATGCTGATGATTTTCTTTAGTCATTTCTATTGAAACTACATCGATGCTTTCCATATAGGGGACAATTTTTAAGTCGAATATTACATTTGTATATTGATACTATATTACATCTACTTGCAATGTTTCAGTAGCTCTTTTCTTTTGTCCATATATTTCCTCAAAATTCTCAATCTAAGCAGTTTTTTGCATTCTCCAAAGAAAAAAAACTACAAAAAAGGAAATAAGTTTTACTTTTCCCCCTTTTTTTTAATGGAATTAGGATTTTAATGAATTTAATTATTAACAAAAAACTGATTTGAGAAATGTTATTGGTGATTTCAATTAAAAACACTAGTTCTCATGTGTTTTTCTTAATGATTTTCTTATAAAAAATGTTACTGTTTAAAGTTACTTACTTCTATTTCTGATAAAAAGGACTTGAAACTATTCTTTTAAAACTGAAATTCTTTAAAATTTATTTGAACCTTATTTCAGATTTTCATTAAAGTTTTAAAAAATATAATTAAAATAAAATTCAGAAATTAAGACATAATTAGAAAAGAACAAATTTTTTTTTATATTTATTCTCTTTGTTAAAATTAATTTTCATTCAAGTTATTTTATTAAACAATTTAAAATGTAAGCTTGTAATTTGAATTTTTTTTAGTTTTATTAAACAAGTTTTATTATAAAGATAATAAGTTCTTAAATTTATGTTTTGTTTTTGTTTTAACCCAAAAAAATTTTTTTCAAAAGTAAATGAACATAATCATTTAGTTAATTCTTCTAAATTAAAGTTTTGTTTTAAGAAATTATTTAAAAAGCTGTGATTCAAATCATTATTGGTCACATATAGAAAAACATGCAGTGATATTTTTTATCTTTCCAAATTTCAAAAAAGAATTTATCAATTTGGACAATTTATCAATTTATTAATAGTAAGAGACCAAGAACTGAACCTTGTGGAACCCCACTTAGCACATCAAGGCAATCAGATTAAAACTGATCAATTACTACTCTCTGTTTCCTATCTTGTAGAAAATTATCGAGCCACGCCAAAAGCTGACAGCAGCTTAAATCCATAACTCTTTAACTTGAGCTTTAGTAGCTTATGCGAAACGAGATCAAGCAAAATAAAAAATATAAACTAAAACTTTTTTATTCATTTTTTCAATTAAATTTTAATATTAACACATAATGTGTAAATAGTCATACCGTAAATAAATTTTTTAGTTTTTAGTTTTTAAAATAAATTTTGTTTAATATTTTGAATTTATTTAAAATTTAGGTTGATTTGCCATAAATTTAGCTCAATTTTCCATAGGAAATAGCTAGAAAGCATCAAATAAATACAGTCATTGCATAATATTTTTTTAACCTAATAATTTTTTCTAATTCAAATTTAAATAATAAAAATAGAATATTGAATTTTTTCTTTTAAATTTAAACACCTTTTTAGTAAAAAATACGAGAAATTTTTAATTTAATTTTTATTTAGAATTTAGATTTGGAGATATCAGCTAACTGAAGTAGCAGATTTCAAATTAACAAGAGCAATTTTTTTCTGCTTTTTTTTTGTTTTCTCTTTGTACCTTGAACTAACATCCGAAAATAAACGAATTTGTTCGTTTTCTTCAACTTTTTGTTTTAAAAATTTAGCAGCTGATAAATTAAACCCAATTGTGTCTCTTAAGCGGCTTCCTTGTTTATAACAAATCATTCTTAGTTGTTCAATCAAAGGCAACAAACTTTGAGTGGTTGTTATTTGACCATAGTTAATTCTAGAGCTAAATTTACTATTTTGAAAAATTAAAATAAAAAATACTTTAATAAAAATATGGCACATCTAATGCATAATTCAATCTCTTTTGACTCTTTAATAAACTTGCACAATAGCTGCAATAAAATTTTTACATATTCAAATTCTAAAACAAGAAGTGTTGTTTCTATTTCGCTTGATTTTGTTTTTTTTAATGTCTGAAGAACATAGTCTTGGGCACCAATATCATTCAAAGCGACTAATAATGGATGCTTTGGATCAATTTTTATCTAACAAAAAACAACTAAATTTAAAAATTTTTTAATCTCAATTTTTGAAATCGAATTACTTTTTCTTTTTCTTCTTCGCTAGAACATTTGTTTAAAGCCTCTTGGTAAATTTGAGATTTATTTTCTTCTTCTAGAAATATATTTATTGATTCTATAATTTTTTCAGCTGATTTTAGAGTCTCTATGGTTTTAATTGTAGCAAGACCGGTCTCTCTATTGGTCTCTCCGGCGATTACCTGTTCTTCTTTAGGAATTTCATTTTCATATTGCTGTTCTTTTTCCTTTAACCATGTTGAGTAAAATTTTTTTATTTTAATTTATTTTAAACAATAAAATTACATTCTCTCTTTCGTCTTCGAGAACCAAGAGTTCGTTAGTTTTCTGCCAGAGTCTCATCGATTTGTCATGTGAAGCGGTAAGAACATACTTTCCATCACCGCTTACATTTAGAGCCCAAATTTCGGACAAATGACCCTAGAAAAATTTTTTATTTATTTTTTAGATAAAAATATATTTAATTAAGTTTTAAATTTACATCCAAAGTTATAATTCTTTCGAATTTATCGGCATCCCATTCTTTTAATTTACCGTCTTTACCTACAGTGAACACATAATGGGTCTTGCCAACAAATTGAACGCTCATTATGCTGTCCTCATGCGCGAATAGTGATCGATGACAATCTCCGAAATCAAGACCCCAAATTTTAAGATGGCGATCTGCAGCACCGGTAACAATTAATCTGTTATCAAAGGAAATGTCCATGCTAAGAACTGGTTGTTTGTGTCCGTAAAGATTTAAAAATAGCTAAACAAAATAATTATTTTGAAAATAATATAAAATTTTTTAAATAAAGAACTAACCTTTAGTGAATCCATAAAGAATACTTTTACTGTGGTGTCTAACAGAGCCACTGCAATCAATCTTCCATTTGGACTTAAATATAAATATTAATATTTTAAGTAACTTTTAATATCTTCAAATGTTACCTTATTTTAATACATAAAACATCATCGTCTAGTTTTAGTGTGCGCTGGTGATTAAAAGAAAGACGTTTTCTTTAAAAAAAAATAATTTAGCTTTTATGTAATTTTAACTTGATGAGTCGAAAAAAAAAGCAAATAAAACTTCAAGAAAAATAACAAGTTATTTAATTCTATTATTATTATCTAAAACTTAAAAAAAGAATCTCTAAGTTTCGTTTAAGTGAAAAAAATTCAGTTAATAGTATTAAAATTTTTACAAAAAATAAATTCTTAATTTGATTAATTTTGATTATTTTGTTTTATTTTTGAAATTCCAATAATAAAAAGCCTAAAATTGAGACGCATAGAAGTGATTTGATCCAGAAATATAAAAAACTACATAAAAGGAATAGTATAAACAGATATAGAAAGCCTAATGCATCTTATAAAAAAGATAATTATATCAAAGAATTAGTAAAATCAACAACGGCGATTTATTATTTTTAAGATTACTTGAAAAAAAAAAGAATTGCTAATTTTGCATAACTTGTATTATTCATCATAATTTTTCTTATGTGTATTAAATTATTAATTAAATAATATTTTGCTCAAGAAAAAAAATAAAATGGTATGTAAAAAAGTATTACAAGTGTGGTCTTTTAGATTGTCCAGTGGAAATTTTTTTATTTTATAAAAAAAATCAATTCTAAATTTCAAAATTTCAATATTTGTAAAATAATAGTAACAAATAATAATAAATAATTTTAGTAATCAGTATTATCTATATCAATTAAATATTTGGCTTTTTTTATCTACTAATGCTTCTTTTAAAATAGTTTTTTTTTAATATGCATTTTGAACAAATCATGGTAACATTTTTTAAAAAATTTGGATGTTTTTTTGATACCGACATCAATTTGCTTAAAATTATCTTTTAACCATTCAGCTAAAATTCATATTTTCTTTTCTTTGAGCCTGTCAAAACGTCTTATTTTTTTAATTTAGTTAAAAATTAGGAAACAAGTTGTAAACTCGATTTTTAACATAAATCTGTAAATTCATATCAATTAAATAATTTTATAAAAAATATTGTAAATTTATATAAGTTAAATAAAATTGGTGAAAAATAAGTAATTTTAGTTATTAAATTAGCTCACGCCATCAACAACGATCAAAAACAGAAAAATCAATGTCTAGTCACGTGAAAAACGTTAAGTCACTTAATTCATTAAAAAATGCTATTGATAAAATTAATGTTTTAAATGCTTTAGCTAATTTCAATTGACAACGTGTTTCACAATTTAACAATTTTACTTGTAAAGAAAAAAAATATAATAACAAATTATTTTGTTGAAATATTTTAAGTAAATGAAAAATTATATCTAGAGCAGAGTTATTCAAAAGTCATAGATTTAAAGTCAAGTCTTTTGACTTACAATATTTCTTTCAATTTTGGTATCATGATCACAAATTCAAAGGTTTTGGTATCTAAGAAAAAATCAGATTGTTTTTAAAGTTATTTTATTTAGTTTTTATAAAAAAAATTTTAACTAAATTTTTAGCTTTTTTTCGAAAAAAAAATTTAAAGTCTTGATCAAATTATGAATACTGATGTGAATAGAATTTAAAAAGTATAATTATTTTTTAACATTTTATAAAATATTATAAAAAAAATAACCATTTATGAAAGTTTAAGAAGGGTTAAATTTAAAAAATTAATTTTTGAAATGATTTTAATTGACTGTGAAAAAAATCAGATAAATTCAGGTTTATATATTCTTACTACACTGGTGCTGTATTATTTGACTTTGAATAGGCTTTTAACATGACATAACACAAAGACATTTGTTACAAAATCAAAAAACTAGGCCTAAATCAATTTTTGTTTAAGTGAATAAACCAAATTCTAAATAATATGAATTTTTTGGTCTTAAATCAACAACTCTCTTTCTCAAGTGAATTTGGAATCTCGAGCAATGTACCTCAAAGGAGTCTTTCACCAACATTTTTTTTCTTATTTTTCAGCGATAATACAAAAATATTTTAATCATTTATGTCTTAATAAATATATTTTTAAAGAAGAAAGAAGCAGAGTTGTTCACAAGTCATAAAGCAAAAGAATTTTTTTTTGTAAAAAAGTCATTTGACTGGCTTTTAAAAGACTTTAAGTTTTCCACAAGATAAAACTTTAATAAAGAAAAAAAGAATTCTTTTAATTTATCAAATAGTTTAATCTAATTAATTTTGGCATTTAATTTTTAAATTAAAAAAAAATTTAATTAATTATGACTTTAAAAAAAATCAAGTCAGGTCGAATGAATTTAAAAAAAGAAAAAAATTCACTGACTTGACTTTGAAAAGACTTTAAAATGACTTTTTTTTTTATTTGTGCACAAGTCTGGTAAGAAATAACTGTCAGAATAAGTCCACAAACTTGGTTTTGGTTACTTAAAAAGATTTTCTTTTTCCATTATACAGTCAAAATTAGAATTAAAAAATATTTTTTATGGCAATTAAATTTAGGAATTTTTCCTTTTTTATTTATGAAGATATATAAATTGGCTCTTTTAGCTTACTTGGTTTGAGAGTCTTCGTCATCAACAAGCTCAAAGTTCCAAAATCTAACACTTTTATCAGCTCCTGCACTAACAAAACCAGTCTGGCAAATATAAAACTCTAAATTAGTTTCAACAACAAAAAATTTATAATTCTACTTTATCAGGCACCAATGCCAAAGACCAAATTGCTGTGTCATCATCATGAGCTATTACATTTTCAAGCATAGACGCCAAATTAATGTTGAATAATTGAATTTTACCACTCTAGAAAAAAATTAGAATCTCTAAGATTTAACTTAATTGCTTAATTACTTTGGTACCAATTAGAACATGATTGTCATCATAAAGAAACAAGCTGCACAAAGCATAGTCACATTTGAAAGTTCTGATGCAATTAAGACTCATTCTGTTCCAGACTTTCATGGAATCACCACTAGCAGTAATGAAAGCTGTCGAGTCCGAACTAAAGCCCAAAGTACGGACATCTGTTCTGTGTCCAGGAGTCTCAAGTGTATACAACAAACTAGCTGTGTGCAAACTATTTACTTTTTTAGTTATCTTACACGAATAAACTTCAATCATATTATTTTGCAATAAACATCCTATTTTACAGTCGAATAAATACTCTTCATTGTGTTCATCTCCTTTATTAAATTTGCTCAAGTTTTTCTTTTCGTTTAGCATTTCACAAAACAAGTCTACATATTTTATGTTATGCTTGGTCTTGAGCAAACAAATTTTTGTAAATTCATCATTGACTGTTTTTTCGATGCCAATCGACTCTGATTCTGGTATCGAATCGACAAGATCCGAATTAGCTACTTTTCGCTTTTGTTTTTTTAGCTTTTTAGCTAGACGTTTTTTGATCTCTTCTTCTGAGCTTATCTTATATAATTCTAAGTGTTTTTCATTGCTTGAATGAGAAGAAAAAACATTTAAACCAGGATCGATTCTCAGCTGACTAAGCGGATCTTTGCTTTCACGAATCAAAGACCCAATTAGCTTACAATCAAGAATTGAATTAAGCGATTCCTCGTCTATGTCATCATTGTCATCATCATCTTCATTTATTTTGAGTTTTTTTAAATTTGGCTCTTCGATTTGACCAGGCTCTTTTTCCACATCACGGTAAATGAGCTCAAATACTCTGAGCTCGTTGTCATGGCAACCAGTTATCAATCTGTTGTCTTCGTTTAACAGCATTAAATCGTTAACCTCAGATCTATGTGATACAATTGTTTTGAAACAGTGTCTGGTATCAAGATCCCAAAATTTAACCAGCATGTCTTTAGCTGAGGATATCAGAAGGTTTCTTTTGGTCATGAATACTGCTTTGGTAATGGGCGACTTGTGTCCTTTGAGACGAAAAAGGCCACATTCGCCAACCAAGTCCCAAACGACAATATCGGTGTCTTTCGAGCCTGAGACTAAACGAACTCCATCTGAATCAAAACTGAGACTAGTGATCGCTGTTTTGTGTCCATTAAAAGTCAAATATGAGCTGATACATTCTTGGTCAAGACTTAATTGGGTACCATAGTCATTTGCATAGGGTGGCTTTTGTTTTAGGTCGAATACGCGTATAGATCCATCTAAATAGCCTACTGCCAAGCGGTTTATGTTCTTGTCATCTTGTTCAATACAAGTTACCTCGGATGGTTTATCACCTGCCAGTTTTAGGACACATTCAGATTTTTTAAGATCCCAAATAAAAACATATTCGCATGCAGCCACTGCTGCGAATTTGCCTGATGTTCCTTTAAATTTTATGAGGCGTATGTTTGATCGTGATGTGCCGATTACGCCAAAAATATTTGTCGCAGCATAGCGTAAATATTGCTTCGTTAGACCCATATTATTTTGATTTTGTTATTTTTTAAAATTTTAATATTTTTAATTAAAAAGAACATGTGAATTTTGAATATATTCTACACATAAATAAATTTTCACTTGCATATATACAGCATTTAGAATTTCTAAACAAAGTTTTTAAAGTTGTCTTCTATCATTTTATTTTATTTTAATTTTTTTTTAGAAAAAATTTTTTTTCCCAATTTGTTGATTATTTTAAGGTCATTAAAGATTTTTTTAAAAAAATTATTTTATTCAAAAAAACTATAATACTGAATTTGGAACAATTTTTTTTATCTAATATTATTTTTAAGAAAAAAAATAACACAAATTAACTAATAAAATAAAAGTATAATCAAAATATATTTTTTTTATCTTAAAAAAATACAAAATTTATTTTTTGTGTTTTTTTATCCGACTAGTCTTCCGCGCTTATTTTTTGGTAATTTTTCAATAATTTTAACTCTCCTTTTTTTAGGGAATAAGCCTAAATCGAATTGAATGAACACAAAAAGCACCAATGGAGTAATTTTGACTCTTTTGAAAAATTTTTAAATCATCGTATCTTTTGAATAGATTTTTCAAATGAATATATCTTTTTTGAATTAAGTAGATTTTAAAATTTTCCTTAAAATCTGATTTTACTTTATAAAATATTTTTGAATAAAAAAACGAAAAAAAAATGCTTGATGCTTCTAGTGTTAAAAAGAGTTCGTCCGAATCGAACTTAAATAAAGGGAATTTGTCACTATTGAACAAAATTAAGAAAAAATAGTCCAATATTCTTCTTCAATTTTGTTCTTCTCTTTGAATTAGATTCAAAAAAACTCATCTTGAGAAATTTTTTTGAGCATTTCTTCGATTATAGACATTCTTTTAAATTTAAAAATGAATTAAAGGGATTATTTTATTTATTTGTATTACTGTACCGAGCTATAGCTCCTTCAGTTTAAAAAAAAATAATAATAAAAATAAAGTTAAATAAAAAAAAAACAAGTAGAAGTGTAATTAAAATAAAATAGTTTAAAATATAGGGAAATTAAAATTAAAGTTACGGAAAAAATTTAGTTACAGATACATTTTTTTAAATGTTTGATTGTTCAGGGAAAAAAGAAGAAATATTTAAGTAGCAATTACTCAATGGAGTCGGGTAATTAAAGGGATAAGGTTACTTTGATATATAAATGGTGAAGAGTTAATTTGTTAAACAATCAAGAAAAATAAAAAACGCAAATTTTTATTGAACATTTTTATCAGATTAATTAATATTTAATTTTCGTTTTTTTGTTGTATAAAAGTTTCATTTCAATCAATAATGTAATTCAGTTTTTTAAAAATTCAACTGATTTTTATTTGGTAATTTGAATAATTTTTTTCATTTTAATTTAAAACGTAAACAGTAAAATTAATGATGAAACTTTAGAATTTAAAATTTTTATAAGCCTTAAAAATAAAAATTTTGAAATTAAATCAATTTCACATTTAATTTAAGTTTCATTTAATTTGATCATACATTTTACTTTTCTAAAATAATTATAATTAAATTAAATGTTCAACAATTAATTTTGATTTTTTGATGATTATTTTGGTAATTTAATATTTTATTTTTAAAAATAAAAAAAAAATAATTATTCATCTTTGGAATCATCCAAAACAGAATATGTGAGCTTTTGGGTAAAAGATGTGAAGGAATCTATGACAAAAAAAATTAATAATTGAATTTAATTCCTAAGAAAAATGCTTACTTATTTTTGATTGAAAAAATTCGGGTTTTTCCACAACAACAAACAAATAATAGACTGGTACGCCAATTAAAATGACAAAAATGCACAACAATGAATCAAAAGGTGATATGATCAATGTCATTATAATGGTGAATAAGCAAGTTAACAAAAACACTATCGGATAAAATAAATTAACCTAAAAATCAAATTTAAAAAGTTTATCATTATAAAATTATTTAAAAACCTTAATAGGCCTTATTGTTTCAGGTTGTTTTTTTCTAAGCCATAATAATCCACCAACAGTGCCACCAATGAATATATACTCGGACAACATGGTTAGTTTCAATAAAACAAAAGTATCTTCAATTATCAAGCATATTAAACTGGCTATACCCATGAATATAATTGAGGTTATTGGAGTAAGAAATTTTATATTTATCAGTGCTAAAACAGAAGGCATGTGACTATTTCTGGCCTTAAAAATAATAATTACTCTGAGATATTTTTATTTTGAATTTTTACAGCTCCAAAAATTGTTCTTGAAGCCGAAAATAAAGCTCCGTTTATATAGCCTAGCGAAGACAACGATACAAAAATAGAAACAACCCACGAATATTGATTTAGTATTTTTTCTGAAAATGTCTTTAATTAAATGAAAAATTTATTAAAAAAAAAGAAAAAAATTTAATAGATTTTACGAATGCAACAGCTGACGACTCAATCATTTCCTTGGGAGTTAACAGTGTAAAATAAGCTATATTAGCAAAAGCGTATATAACTATAACAATACCGAGGCCTATAAAAATTGATAGAGGCAAAACTCTAAAAAAAATTTATTTTATTTTTTTTAAGGATTTATTTTATTTTCTACCTGTTTGGATTTTTGATTTCTTCTACAACATAGTTGAGAAAACTCCAACCAGAATAGCTGTACATGCCTGCATAGAAAGCTAAAGCAAGTTTTCCTGGATTTAACTGTGTATTTTCAAAAGGATTTTGAAAGTTTTCGGTTCTACCTTTTATTGTTTTAAAAGTAAAATTAAACTTTTAATAAATTAAATGTTTACCCATGTAGAGACTATAAGCTCCAAGAACTATAATCACTAGCAAACCTAATACTTTTCCAATTGTGAATATATTTTGACAAAAATTTGTAACTTTTACACTTATTGAATTGATATAAGTGAGAATCACTAAAACATGAAATTAGAAAAAAAAAGAATTTGTAATTTTTTTTTTACTAATAGAGCAAGCGGCTAAGACAACTCTTGAAAAAAATGGTGCATTACACCCATCATAAAAAGGTTGAAGTGCATAATCAGCAAAAATCAAAGCTGACAATGCGAATGAGGCTGGTATCATCACAATGGTGAAAGTCCAAATAAATAAAAATCCGGGTAGTTTACCAAACGAAACCATCAAGTATTCATATTCACCGCCAGCTTTTGGTATCATACAACCCAATTCTAATAAGAAATTTTTTTTTAAATTTAAAAGCTTAAATTTTTTATTGTTGAGAATACCCGCATAAGAAATGGCTCCAAACATTGATATTATTCCGCAAAGAACCCATATTATTAATGCTAGACCTATAGATCCAGTTTCAGATATAACTCCCTTAATAAATTATACTTTTAAATCAATCTTTAATTTAATTTTTGAATTTACTTTAGGTGAAATGAAAATTCCGGAACCAATTATAACACCAATTAAAATTGATATTCCATTTAATAGATTTAAATTTTTTTCCAATTTTACTTTATTCTCTGCCATTTATGCTATAGGTTTAAAAAAAAAATAATAAAAATGTCTAAATTTATTTTAGAAAAAATTTTATTTTTTTTTTTTTTAAATTAAAAAAATTCATTTATACTTATAAATATGTATTTAGAATACTAAAGCGTCTACTATCAAATTTCTTGCGAATCTTCAAATTTTTTTCTACACAAGATATAAAAAAAATTTACATAGTTTAAAATTAAATAGAAATTTAAAAAAAAATCAGAATTTGGAATAAATTTTACTAAATTTAGCTTTGTACATATGTATAAATTTTTATTCTCTTAAATAAATTCAAATGATAATAATCAAATTTTTTTCAAGAATTTTTATTAAGCATAAACGATTTTTTTAAAATTTTTTTATGAGCATAAAAAATAAAATAATTGTACATTTCGAAAAAAAATTTAAAATTAAAGCTTTTAATTGAAGCTCATCGTTTTGAAAAATATGATATTGAATTTTTTTGTTAGTAGCTCTAAGCATTCTAAATTATTTCTAGTCTTCCAAAGCTTTTTCGCTGGTCTGTATGTATCACTTGGACATTTGATGGAGGTCTCAGTATTTTTATCAACAATAAGATTCGTAGATCTTCCTGAATGGAACCCATAAAATCAACAAATGATGCAAGCAGCGTACTCGTGTTAGACCAAGATCTAATAAACTAAATCTAAATCTAAACAATGAATCTAGTACAGATAATACCATACTGAAAAATGAATGTAAATTTTTATTTAAATATTTAAATGAAAAAATGTGCTGTTCTTAAGAAGCTGATTTTAGTATATTTTAATTTTTAAAACCGCAAATTTTACCATGCAACTTAGCTCTCTAAAATACTGTCAATAACTTTATAATAAATTTTACATATTTTAAAAAATTCAGTTATTTAAAAGTTGATTTTAGCAAAAAACTCAATCTACTACGATTTTCTATTGAAATTCATAAGATTTTAATTCTAATTAATTATGAAAACTCAATTGGTTCTTAATCAAAAAATTTCTGTTTAGTCATTGAATTTTACGCTTTTTAAAATGTTGGATATTTTTGATTTCGAACTTATGTAATTCTAAAAATTTTTTTTTGATACTTTTAAGCCCTTATTGACGAAAAAAGATCTGTCAGCAACAGAAATAATTCCTAAATTATGTGAAGTGGAAAATGAAAATTAGAAGTAGACCAACTATTCTGCATGTAATCTATAGGAAACTACTTAAAAAAATTCTCAAGAACGGTTTTTCAGACGGATCACAACTTCTTGAGAAAACTAAGCTTTTTCAGAATTCAATGGTTAGATCCAGTTAAGCCATTCATTAAAAGGGAACGATTTAATAAAAAGGTGAGTTAGTGTGATGAAATTTCCACGATGTAACAAACTTTAAGCTGGTTCAAAATGATCATACTACATTTAACTAACCAAGACCAGTTTGAAGAAGGATATCCTAAATTTTTGGGTCCAAAAACCGTGAAAAGTACAAGAGAGGAATTGAAATACTCAATGACAGATGACTAAAGGTTTTTATCATAATGGTTTATAATTCGAAGATTAGCTAACTATTGCTTTTATGCAAAAATTTTTTGAATCTCTCAAATAATGTAAGATTTTTAAGGTATGTTAAATTTTTAAGAATTTATTTTTTAATCAAATGTTTATTAAAAAAATGCATTATAACCTTTGAATCAAATTTTAAAAAAAAAAAATTTTATGCTTTATCTTTTCCCTATTTAAAAATAATTTTTAAGAGTTAAATACAATATTGGATACAAATGATACCAATTTAAAAAAGACGAACATCAAGCAGAACCCGCATTAACTTAATTTTTTAACTTTTTTTAGGTATATTATTAATAAAATACTAAACAGCTAATTCCTGATTCTTGAGGAAAAACTGCCGTGAGTCAAAAAATTATTTATTAAAATTGATAAAAATTAAAAATCAACACAATCTCAATAAATTAGAAAAATATTTAATTAAGACGATATTTGTTTACCAACATGTAAAAAAGAATATGACAAAAAGCGAATTAGATTTTTTTTCTGCTCTACATAGAACAAAGATTTAAGTTTGTTTTTTAAATAAAAATATATTTTTCATCTAAAAAGTAAAGGAGAAGATTCAATTTTGTTAGTTATAAAAAAATCGATATTCCTTGAAATAAATTTAGATCTTGAAATCTACTAAAGGAAAAATTTAAAGGCTATCAATTTTTTTGAAACATTTCCTGGAAATTTCTTTATCTGGAATTATTTTAAAAAATAAAATTTAAAGAAAAATATTAAAAATTATAATCAAATTTTAGTGTTATTCTAAAAAGTTTAATAAATGAATATTTTGGTTAATGAATGAATGTTGTTTATTTTACACTCAAAAGCCTGAGGGCTTTCCAACCCATTTTTTTTTACTTTCTTTATTCAATTAATTTTATCATTTTTATAATTTTTTTCAACCACATCTTAAATGAAAAATTTTATAAAATAAATTAATTTTTATTTCAAAATAATTTTGTTTTCATTGAAAAAAGTATAAAATGGAGTCAAATAAAATTTGAATTTGAGTGTTAATTAGATCATCTCATTCGAATTTAATAATTTTAAAATAAACATGTTGATGATGATGATGGATGGTTTTCGAATAAATGACCGAAAGAACTACAGGATTATGATACCTATGGGCCTATGATTTTGTTACTTTTACGTCTAAAAAGCGCGAGCCAAGATTGATTACTTGAGTGCTTGTTGAGATAGACCATGAACAAATATCATCTGCGAATAGAGCTAAGTTAAAGTCTGAGTTGATTTCTGATATATTATTGAAAAGTAAATTGAATAGGAGGGGACCTAGGTCACCTTGTAGCACACCAGCTTCAATTCTGTGATCCATTTGAAAACACTTTTAGATGTTTTAGTGCCAATTTCCTATTTGTTAGATAATCTTTAATCTAGCAACCGAGATAATTCGGGATGCATAATTTCTCAAGTTTATATAATAAGATGCCATACTTTTTCAAAGGCTTTCTCTATACCAAAGAAGATTGCTCGCATCTTCTGATTTCTATTGATAGCTGAAGACCTGACTGAGTTATTCATAGAATCTGATCTCTTGTTTGTCTATTTTTCCTGAATCCACACTGGACGTTGCTTATAATGTTGATCAAATCTAAAAGTCTATTTTCCATACACCTCTCCATTAACTTGGATAGAGTATTGAGTAAGCTTATGGGACGGTAATTAGAAGCATAAGTGTGATCTTTCAATGAATTTGGAAGCATTCTTACAATAGCTTTTTTCCAAGAGCCTGGCATAAACGATTTTTCAGGCATGTATTGAATAAGTGTGCTAGTATGTAGTAGTAGCTTGGACATAGTAGTTTAAGACATTAATTTTGAAATAAGGTCTTCTCCTGGTGTACTTTTGTCTAGTAAATTTTTAAGATTGATTCAATTTCATCTTTTTCAAATTAAACATGTAATAAATCTCATTTCTATCCAACTTTACATAACACTTACTAATAGAACTCTTCCAATGCCATAAAAATAAGACAACTGAGCGTGATTGACGGTTTGTCAATCTTTGAGCTACGGTCTCTTTTATGTTTAGATGCTTTGTGCGAAAAATTGCAGTTGGAACATGGCGACAAAGATGAACAAGATGAGCATAAAATGAAAGCATTTTTTTTTCTAATTTTTTCCCTGTTATGTTAAATTAATTTACTCATAAATTAAATTGAAGCCTTTTTCAAAATTTTTAATTTTTTAATAAAATAGATTAAAAAAAACAATGTCGTAATATTTCGAAAAGTTTATGACAACTTTTTCTCGGAATTAGACTGAGAAAATAAATTCATTTTGACTAATAAAATAATTCACTTTGTGTTTTTTGATTATTTATCAAAATTTTTAATTCAAACTTTATTAACCAAATTAATAATAAAAAATTTTAAATAATTTTTAATCACAAAAGAACAAAAATCAATTAATAATTTATTTATATAGTTAAAAAAAAAAGTTTAATAATACACCAAACAGCTACATCACAAAAAAAAAAATAAAACCAAAAAAATAACTTTAACTTTAAGGACTATCGTTTCTTTATTTGGCATCAACTGGGTTACTTGCCTTAGATTTTTTTCTACATAAAACAAAATCTATCAAATTATAAAAACGGAACCAAGATTCTCTATCAAGTCACAAATGACCATCAGACTTCGTATAGATGCATTTTTCTTAAAATATATCTATTTGCTTTTTGATGCTATTCTTTTCATGTCAACGAGAGTTGAGGCCACCTCTATCTCAAGATCAGAACTGAGATTTAGCTTATCCTCGTCGATTTTGAGCCGCTTACAAACCGAATCATTGGAAAAAACGGAGGAAAGTGAGCTTGATGAAGCGGACAAATCTAGTCTATCATCCAGATCGCTTTTCATCGAATTGCTTAGTTGTTCTTGTTGTTTTTGCACAAAATCCATTAAATTATCTGACTCTGACTCGTTAGGGACAATTTTTGCTTTTGTTTGATGAGCATGATTGGTAATTTTCACATCCAAATCAACGCTGTTCACCATTTTGGCCAATTTCGGAAATAACTCCCAATTACGCATCCAAAACATGGACTTTTTGAGTGTTTGAATTAAATAAGGCCTGCATTCTTCATTTACTTTCCAACATGTACCAATTGAATTAGGCGCTCGACGTTTGCGTCCATTGAGTGCATTCAAATTGACCGGGTCCACTTTAGGTCTCAATAAAACAGACTCATTTCTATCCAACTTTACAAAACACTTGCTAAAAGACAAATTATGTCTAATAGAACTCTTCCATCCAGAATTTTCATTAGTTTGATAGTAGGCAAAATTGTTTTCTATCCATTCGTATATTTCTCTAACAGGTAGTGTTTTATTGTCAGACTCTTCCAATGCCATAAAAATAAGACAACTGAGCGTGATTGACGGTTTGTCAATCTTTGAGCTACGGTCTCTTTTATGTTTAGATGCTTTGTGCGAAAAATTGCAGTTGGAACATGGCGACAAAGATGAACAAGATGAGGACGATGAGACAGAAGACGGTGAGTCAGGTGCCTTGTCAAAGTTTTCTTTTCTTTTTGCTGTTTTAGAGTGTCTCAGAGCTATGTTGGTCTTTGGTTGCGGCATAGATGTGGTTTTGGGTGCAAGAATGTTTATGTTATTTGTCAGCCATGATAGCTCGGTCAGGTCCGATTCGGTTTCAACACCGAGTGGAATTTTCAACGATTGCATTTTAATCATATTTGCAGTGCTCATTTTTTATTTGTACTAATATTAGCTCATCTAAAAAAAATTAAAAAAAACTCAAGATAAGAATCGTTCAGCCTCCTAGTAACAGAATTTATAATTCATAATGTCTGTGAAATTTTATTTATTTTTATTTAATAAAAAAAAAAAAACAGAAAAAAAGTTTTCTAGACATTTGACTTGAAATTACGTTGTTGTTTGTTATGTAAAAAAAAAAATTTCGAAATTTGGTTTTTTTCATATCTTATCTGGCTGTACGGTGTAATGATAATATTTCAAATCTGACTAAGAAAAATTGGACAGCCGCAAAAACAGCTAATATAATTATTAATGGAAATATTATGTAACTATGCAAGTCTTAGTGATAAATTTCATAATTTTAGAAAAAGGAATTTATTTCGAAATAACCTGAGGAAACGTCATAGCTAGTGACGTTAATAGTCGGATGCTATTATCTGCACTGAACACAACACCAATCTAAGCTGGTATTTATAGACCGGCTAAGACTGCGAATTAGCTCAGCTAAACAAATATACAGATAGTATCCGGAAGCAAGGTGACTGAAAAAATGTTCAACTAACCATGACAAAAAAAAAACACAATTAATATTTTTTTGTTGTTGGGCTAATTAATTGCACATTCCAGGACACTAGGAGCATTTATTCCTATAATCTGCAGTGCAAATAAACGCCTCGATTCGCTTATCTGTTTGGATAAGCAATAGGTAAGAGAGTAACTGCTAGAAATTTGACACTTTTATCGCTTCCAATATTCTTGTTGCTAGGCTTAATGCTGATCGATTTCAGTGCTGCCTTAGTAAGAATTTATTTAATGTTAGATCATAATAAATTTGTATTTGATGATTGTGCTTTAACAATAGCTCTAAATAAAAGAGAGTTATTTTTTATCACATAGGAATTAAAAAAAAATGAAAAAAAAAAACAAAAACTTAAATCTATAAATTTGCAACTAAGCAACCAGAAAAAATTGAAAATGTGAGTAATTTCAAGAAATTAGATAATACATATTGATTTTGGCATATGTTTAGTATATATCTAAAAGGAACAAGCAAGCGGAAAAGTATTCAGGAAATTTTTTAGGTTTTAAAACCGGTGATGATACTCAGACTTGAATTTATTAAAACCGCTTCAGGAATTTCTTCATTGATTCTGTTTTAAATGGTTAGAATGTGTTAAATGGGTTCTCTATCTTGAATAAAATTGTTTGACGGACAGGTATTTGTCAAAAATAAGATTTAAATAAAAAAATATAAAAATATTAGTGATAACTAGATTTGATATTTTAACAGATTGTTTTAAACAAAATTAAACTGGTTTTAGATGAAATTTTAAACGTGCTTCTTAGTTAGAATTTTTTGACAAAAATTAAAATCGTGATTTATTTTAAGAATATTTTCTCTCGCTTTGTTTTTTATAAAAAAAACAAAAAACAATAGGCACAATTCTCCGTTACTAAGATAACTAGCATAGATACAAATATTTTGAAATTTATATTTTGACTACGATTAGTAATAGGCATCTTAAGAGCTTAAATGACACAAAGAATGACACAGACCAAAGAGAGAATACTACTTGAAAAAATTTAAATAAAAAAAATAAAATCAAATTTCAAACGAAAGAAAAAACAAAGAATTACCTTAAAAACAAATATCTTAATAGTAGTTGAAGAGTTTGTTAATCATTGAGTATTTTCTAATGCCAATAGTTGTCAAATTTTGAACATCCTAAAAATTAAATTTAATTAATTCTAATTAAATTAAGTTCTAACTTAATTTAAATCGACTATCGAAAAAATCTAGTAAACATGTTTAAAATTAAATGTCAATGGATTTTAAAATTAAAATATAGGAAAATAGAGTTTTTTTTTTTCTCTTTAATTTAATTTAATTGTCAATAAAAATTAATTAAATTTCATTGATTTTGGTTACATAACTTAAATTAAAAGTAAATATTGGCAGACCAACGTCAGCCCATTCGAACCTTTAGTTCGAATGAAATAAAAAAGCAGATATATCACGTAGATTTGAATTAAACAAAAACAAAATAGCTTTAATAACGATTTTTGTATTCAGGGAAAAAAATATAATAATAACAATAATAATAAAAAAAAAACAAAGATATAGATTCAAATATCGGAACTGACATAAATATCAAAGTGCTTAAGCTTTCAAATTTAACTCTAAACACACGCTGAATGATGCTTCAATCCGAAATCGAACACGCTTTTTAGATATAATTTTTTTTGTTCAAACCATCAATTGCCATAGTTACCCTAATAAATCTTAATTGATAATTTGAAGATTTTACAACGCTTATCTTTCTTGGTTACATGAATCGATAGCTAAATTATTACCCCTCCCCTCCCTCTCCCCGCAAAAATCCAGTAACACAATTCTAATCCCTAAATTATTATGATCAAGCTAAAAGGAGTCTAGCCACCTTTTTGTGTCAATCATGATCTTAGAATTAAAATTAAAAACTATTTAAATATATTTAAATTTGATATTGACCATTGGTAACCCATAGAGATACATAATTTCTATTTATTTACAAAATAAAATAGATAAAAAAAATTGATAAAATTTTCTCTTTAAGTATCAATGTCCAACTTAAGCGTATAAAAAAATAAAAACAAAAGAAGATAATTTTTTTAATCAATAACGCAATTTATTTACTTTAAAAAAAAACACTGTATTTTATCAATCGGCTCAATTTATCGATCAAGATAAAGATAAAACTGAGTGATGCAATTAAAAAAAAAGCATAAAGCTAAATTTTTTTTAAAACGATCATTAAATTTTAATAGGCAAAATAGATTTTTTTAAATTAAGAGAATACGACATAATTTTATTTTAAAAATTAAGAATAAAAAATTTAGATACTCAATCAGTATTGTCATTGTTTTTTTTAATCCATTTTCACTCACTGTGGAGCATTCAGATTATTTAAAGGCCGAAAGGCGATGTCAATTATAGTAAAATATATTATCAAAAATGTATAAAATTTTAATTATTTTAAAATTAAAAATTATTAGGTTGTTTAATAAGATTTTTCGTTTTTTTTCGAGACTTTATTTATTCATTAAAAAATTAAATTAAATATCATTAGACACTGTGTTCCTTCGCCACAAATTAATTTCTTCCATCTTTCTGGCAGCATTTTGATTTCTGCTTGAAGAAGCTGGGTCGTTTTGAGATAAAATATCGACTGATGTCTTTTATTATTTCTTACAAGTCTGAGTAACTTTTTTCACTGTGGAAATGCTGCATGGATCGGCACAAATGGTTATTTTAAGGAGCCAAGTCTGGTGAATAAGCTGAGTGAGATAAGACTTTCTAACTTAGATTCTCTATCGTGTTCCAAGACATTTTTGCAACATGTGGCTTAGGGTTGTTATGTAAAAGAATCACTTTTCGCTCTCCTTTAGCTCTATGTGGCCGTTTTGCTTCCAAAGCGTGGCTCAAACCAATCAATTGTTGTGAATAAAGGTCTGCGTTTATTGTTTGCTTGGATTGCAGTAGTTCATAATAGATGATAGCCTTCTGATCCCACTAAACACAAAGCATGACCTTTTTTCCATAAATTTTGCATTTGGGAGTAAATAATGCCGCTTTATCAGAATGGACTCATTGTTTTTGTTGACCGGGTTATCGAAGCAGTTCACTATTCATCTCCAGTTAAAGTTCGCGCGATGCAAAATTTACACACTATCTTCAGATTCATCATTAATATAAATAATTGAATATATTTTTTCTGAGTAATATTTCAAAAAAAAATTTTTTTTTTAAAAAATGGACACTTTCTGAGCGATTGTAAAAAATTTTAAACTAAATAAATAAAAAAAATAAAACCATAGTTTTGTTCAGTATTTTGTCTAGTTTTAGAATTTGTATAAAAATACATAGGTAAAGTGGTTTGGAAAAAAGTAGATCCAGAAAAAGTTAAAAAATGTCAAAATTTTTCGATTTTTTTCCGAAAAAATTCTCAATTTTTTTTTCTTTAAAGATAACCATCTCAGAATATAGTTAGAGTAATTAATTCTCTATCAGAAAATTTGTCGATCGAGTATGTTCGTTTGATAAAATTCTGAGATAAAAAAGCTTAAATAAGATACACTTTAAATAAGGACGAAAGTTTCAGATCCCCCTAGCCAAAAAAGTAAAATTTTTTTTCTGCATAGACAAGAGAGAAACACAAATTTTCAATCATTGCGCAATATTGATTTCTAAGAATTTGTGCGGGAATCTATTATAGAGCAAGAGTTGCTGTTGCGGCATATGCGATTTCAAATGCCTTTAAATCTGTATTTTCAAGCGATGTTAAAAGAGCTTTGTCCTGGTTTCATATTAGAAAGATAATGTAGTTGAAATAAAAGACAAAATAATAGAGCAAGAAATAATGAATGGCATTGAAACACTTCATTTTTGTATTAATAAACCTATATTTTATAAGGAAAAAATGGTCAAAATCATTAAATTTGAATAAAGTTTAAAAAAATAAAATTTGAAGATCAAATCATTAATTTCTGCTATCATTTCATTTTTATTAAATTAAAAGATCATTTTAATTATTTTTTGGGGATCATTTAATTACTTTAAGCTATCAAAAATAATTAAACTAAGTGATCTAAAATTTTTGGAGATCATTTAAGTAATTATAGAGATCGTTTCAATGTATCCCGTATTTTATTTCTTGGAAATTGAGCCAAGTAACTCATTAACTTTTCCAATGCTATTTATTCATTCCTTATTTTTCTTGCTATTTCACTTCTAAATGCCATATCATGTACTTTTTGATATTATGATTGAATTTTTTACAAATCAATCAATCAATACCATTTTCGAAGACACACAAAATACATGATAAGAAAACAAATAAAAGGTCTAATACATGATTTAATGTTTGTAATAGCCTAACTTCACTTTCAATTTTGAATTAACAATCAATGCCTAATGAATAAACATGAAACAAACAATCGTCATGTTTCATTAGATTTCACACTTTACAAATGGACATCTGTTGACTTTTTTCATTCAATTCTTTACATATTTTCCAATATTTTCCATTCACACACCAGGAAAGAGTTAAACTTTTAATTTTTCTTTTTTTTTTTTTGCTCAATGTAACCAAACTGTCATAGCATAACCAGTGTGTATATCTAATAAATCCCATTTATCAAATAGCTTTCAGAAACAAATAGTCACAAAAAAAAACCTTTAGGACAACTTGCTTAGTGCACCGATTAAAAGCCTTTTTTTATTCATATTTAAATATTTCTTTGATTAGATGTAACCATCTTACTTAGAACTCAATATGTTGAAATTATTTGAAAATAAATTAATTAATTTTTTTTGTAAGTAAAAAAATAACAGTTTGTCGTAATTCAAGACCAATTATCTTGCACCAATAGCAGCTATTGATTCAAATTATGACCCTATAATTTACTTTTTGATAAATATTTAAATAAGATAAATTAATTTTTAAATTTCAAGATAAGAAATTTGCTCAGCTCACTTTCAAATAAACTTGCTCAAGTTTTTAAGAATATTAGTTTAACACCCAATTTATGCTAGAAAGTTAGAACATAACAGACAATTTTATATGAGGTTATGCAATTTTTTATTTGAAGAGATGGGTGTTGTTTTAATTCTTTACCAAAATAGTATGGCAACCGAGTGAAACTAAGTTGAATTAAGCAATTACTACGCATTCTTTCAGAACACAAAAATTTCGCTTTAGTTTTTTTTTTAGATGCAAACATTTTTGAGAAAAAAGCATTTATAAGACTTTATTTTGCAGTTTATTGTTTACTAGAAAATCGATGACTTAAGAACTTGATATCCGGTTTTTTTGTTATCTTTGTCTTTTAAAAGGCCAAATTTTCAAAGTTTAATTTATTCCAAGCTAGGTTGTGATGTGAGCGTCTTGAGCACACCTTTCCTACGAAATAATTTATGTTAGATAGAAAACATTGGCACTATATTGGCAACAAAAACAACAACATAAAAATTAAATACAAAATTATTTTTTTTTTATCAAGATATACAAGTCAAGATAGGCTTTATTATTTTTTTTCTATTTTATTATTTTCTAGCTTGGCTTAAGATAAAATTAAAAATTATAATATTATTATACGTGAAAGAAAGAAAGAAAGAAGCCTAAATATTAAGTAAAAAAAAGTGCATAAAATTATAATATTATAGTTTTAGATGAGCTAAGTTTGTTTTTTTTTTTTTTAATTTTAAATAAATTTTTTAAGATGAAAATTTTGTTCGTTTAAAGTTAAAAAATGAATCGGGCAAGCAGAAAATTAAAAAATGAGAATGTCAGAGGATGTTCAGCGCGTGCGGCCACCAACGCTGTCAGCCGAATTCACTCAGGCCATTATATGACAAGCTCGTTGTACGATCAGAGTGAGGACACGGTCGAGATGCCTATAGCCAGTCCAGACGCGACCAACAATGACGTTACTTTGAACACAAATCTAAACACCGACCAGGAGCACTATGTCGACCCAGAGCCAGAAATGGTGCATCAAACAAAAGTACAGCAGAAGAAAAGCACTTGCTCTAGTGTGCGCAAGTCGACCATTGCTGGTCCCTTTGCCAAAATTCAGGCTATTATAAGCTCGAGCGGAAGCATTAGTGGTGGTCTTACACTCGACAGAAATAACAAAAGCCTTAAAAATTTGATGTTCTACATAAAATCGGCCTACAGCAACAATTTAACATCTCCCAAGTGGAAAAATTTCAAGGGACTCAAGCTTCAAGTTACAGAAAAAATTCGCCTTAACAATGTTATTTGGCGAAGTTGGTTTGAACAATGTAATTTTAATTTAAAAAAAAATAAAATTTATTTCAAAATTCAAAAAAAAATTCAATAAAATTCAAAATTTTTTTTTTAAAGATGGGAAAAAAGCCGAACCAAACATGAAGCTAAGGTTGATTTGTCAATTTGCCAATGGATTAGATGAGAGGGCTCCCTTGCAAAAAATGTCCAAAAAAGAGGAAAAATATTGGAAGGCACGACTTGAATCAATTACAAATGAATATAAAAAATGGCGTGAAATATCGCGCAAACAAATTAAAGCCTCATGTGATATAAGCGAAAACACATTGGCAAAGAATATTTTTTGTCAAGCTGGATCCAGCTCTAGCACTACTCAGCAACTTAGTTCAAGTTTAAATGAGCCTAATTATTTAGATAGTTCAATTAATTTTCAGCCGACCTATCAAATACAACAACAAAACTTTGTATATGCTAATAATTACAATGGCCTTAATGATTTTAATCACAGTGAATTCAGCGTAAATGTGCCCAATGACTCAAATTTTAATTCATACGGACCAAATACGCCTCAAAATATTAATTCATTCAGCAACTATAATTTATCAACTAACTATACGACTAGTAATAACTATACTAGTTCACTGGGAGGTTATAGTCCAAATGTGCCCATTGCCAGCAAACAGATGCCGTTAAGCAATCGGTGTCGATCACCGTCACCAGGTTTGTTCGATTTTGACTTGAACAATTTTAGTTCAGACACTTTGTTCAGCACTCATTTGGCCGATGATCATAAAGACACCATATTCGGCACCAATCCGGACCTGTTTCAGCCAGATTTAATGCATTTGTTTCCAAATTTTGATTTTTTTGATCTGCCTGGAAATAGCAGTGACGTATTTAATTTTAACGCAGACACAAATTCGGAACAAAATTCGCCTCAGTCCTCTAATCCACAAATTGTGTCTGAAAATATTCCTTCAAATCAGATACAAACGTACGGTCATCAAACAAGCGATACTGTTGCCGAAACTGATCAAGTTAATAAGCAAAATTTATCGATTACAATTGATTATTCGGAATTGTCCAATTTTGATACTTTAGCAACTGTTGCTGCTGCACAATCAATCACACCTGGTGCAAATCCTCCGCAACAGAACAGTAGACCCATTCGCCAAAGGCACATGTCAGATATAAGTGATTTTAATCATTTAAAGGTTAGTTTTTTTTTGTATCAATATTTAAAATTTATAGAATGAATTATTCGTTTATCTAATCAAAAATATTAATTTATTTTGTTGCAACCAGCTCAAATCTTCAAACAATTTTCTCATGATAAGTCTAAGTCTTTTAGTTTAGAATAAAATTTTATAGTTTCAATTAAAGAAAATATAAAACTAGCTTTGGATGCGAGCAGACCAAACTGGTTCATTTAGCGAACAGTTTTTGTGAACGATAAAAAATTCTGCTCGCCAAATTAATTCAAATCACTTTAATTCACAGTCAGAACAGGTTAATTTTTAAATTTTTTTATTTTTTTATCAATAAAATAGCATAAAACAACTTTTTACTTATTTATATTATTTTATTAATCATAGAGTTATGTTTTCTAATTTTTCAAAAATATATTTTTATTATGGTAATTAATCTATAAAAATATCTTCATTTTTCTTCCTTTTTGTACCCTGGTAATATTTTATTAACTAAATAAATAAATTTTTTAAAAAAAAAAGGCAAATTATAAATTTAAGCCATTCTGACACTGAATAAAAGTGATCGCATAATTTGGCGAGCAGAATTTTTGATTTTTTGAAAAAACATTAATCAAAAATTTTTTTTATTTTTAAGTCCTAAAAGTACTGTTAGAAAAAAAAGTCACAATACTGTTTTTTTTTAAACTAAACTTTATTATGATCATTAGATCTAAGAATTAAACAAAAAAAATTAGATTTCTTTTTTGGGATAAGATAATTAGATTGAAACAAAAATTCTTTTGAAATTTTTTTGTACTCAGTTTAATGAGATTATTTTTTTTCGAAAATTTGATTCGAAAATAATTCGGAAAAATATTTTTCATTTCAAATATTTTTCATTCATTTATTCTTTTAAAAATTTTAAATTCAAACTTTGATTTAGTCAAAAAAAATGTGTAATTTTTTTCAATTAATTATTAAGTGACTAATTATTAAAAAATAGCTCTTAAAGCTGGTTCTATATCCGAACAGTTTGTGTGTTAGTCATACAAGCAGATGATCGAGGGTTCAAAACCGGCTAAGGGTGGAAAATCTTCAAAATATCTCTACAATGTGGGGCGCATGTTTAAACCCCTTTGAACAAAAATGGGGGACCGGGTTCGAGTAGGTCATAATTGCAGTGTAGATAATCAATGACATTTATTGTAATTGTTTCATTAAAAAAAGCTCTTTTCAGCTATTAAAAATCCTAGTAAGTATTTGAGGTGTGTCAAATTATGAGGAAAAACTTGGCAACGTCTGTTAGATTTTTTTAAGAATTGAATAAACAGACTAAGAGAATCAAATTGTATTCTTAAAGTTATTAATATAATATTTTTTTTTCCTAAAAAAGTAAATTAGAATTTAAAAATTGAGAACTAAATTTTAATAAAATTTATACAACTTAATAAATTCAAAATAAATTTTCTTTTCATGTGACCTAAATAAAATTTTTTATTTAAAAAAAAAAAACAGTTAATTTTAATATTTTATCGAGTTTTTTAATTATTTGAAATGAACAATTCAAAAAAAAAATTATTTATAAAGAATAAAGCTGATTGAATGCTATTTTCGCATTTAAATAAATTAAACTACATTTAAAAATTGAAATCACTATTAAAAAGCTAAAAAATCATAACTTATTTGATGAAGCTTTAAAAACTAGAATAATAAGTTTAAAATTTGAGTTTTTGATCGAGAGAATAAAAATAATTATTTTAGTGAAGTTAACTTACATGCGTTTCTATGCTTTTTTTTAAGGGACGGCTCCAACGTCAATATAAATAATTATTCTGTAGTAATTGGCTAAGTTTGTTTGTCATGCAAGGAAAGAGTGAAAGATTCGATATCCTAAAGAGTAAAAACTCTTACGAATTTTTCTACAGTACGGAGCTTATAACTTTTTCTACATAGGAATGAGGAAAAAGCATCCGCTTTGTTAATTTTTTAAATTAAAAAAAAAAGAAATTGAAATTTGTGATCAAATTTTAGTAAAAACAGTTCTTATTACAGAGAAAAAAATTTTTGTAGAAAATATAAAGAAAATTAATGAAAGCATATAATGGTTATTCAAAAAAGAATGTTCAAAAGTTTTTAAAAAGTAAAAAATTATGTGCCCATTGACTAAATTTAATCAAATTTTGTACAATTATTTAATATCATCTAATAATTAAAAAATATAAAATCCAAGTTGCTACGATAAGTGTTCAATGATGTTTTTATAGCTATTGTATATGTCTAATAGTTTATTTTTATTTTTAAGAGCAAAAGATGAATCCCGATTTAGTCAATGGGAACATATTTTTTTAACCTTTACAAACTTTTGAACATTCTTTTTTGAGCACCCATTAATTGACAATTTAATAAACCACTTTTTTCATTTTTAATTTTTTAAAAAAATTTTGTTTTAATATTTAAATATTAATTTACATTAATAAATGAAAGTTTTAATAAAATTTTTATATTCTTTTTCTTCCTTAAGCGCTCGTTGTGGAACAAAGGGTCATTACTCTTGATTTCCATTCAAGTCGATCTTTTGCCTTTACGCTTGCTTTCCCCCATGTCATCCCATTTCAGTAAACATTTCATGATTGTTGCCCTCCAAGTCATTGCTGGTCTTCCTACCTCTCGCCTACTTTGTAGTGTCCATTTCAGGGCTATTTTTTTAATGCGATTTTCTTAGTCACAGTAATCTTATGTTCTTCTGCATAGTTCTTCATTTGTTAGTGCATCATGCCAGTTTATTTTTTAGAATTCTTCTTAAGCTTGAAATGTGAAATGTATTAAAAGTTTTTCTGAAAGATTTAGACATCGCAAAGCATTCACTACCATAAATTAGCGTTTCTTTCACTGTATTTTTTTCATTTTAAATATTTTGGACTTAATTATTAAAATTTGATCATAAACTTTTACTTTTTCCAAAAAGAATAAAAATCAAAAAAATTGAACAAAATTAGAAATTAATAAAATCCTAAAAAATCTTTGAATTTGTGTAAAATTGCTTAAGAAATTTTTTTTCGTAATTAAACTTCAATAACATTTATAATTTAATAAAAGTTCTACTTTTCTAAAATTTAAAAATTATCTAAAAATTGTTACCTTTTTTTTTTGCTTAATCTAAAGCTTAATTTTTTTTTTAAATATAATTAAAGATTGATTTAAATTTATCAAAATTTCTATGAAATAAATAAAATTTCTTTAAATTGAGTGTGCTGATTAATATTAAAAAAGAAAAAAAATAGTCCATATTTTTCATGTGTTTAGGCTTGGCAAAAAATAGTTAGAATTAATAGATTTAAAATTTAAGCCCTTTCCGATGACTTCTTTCATACGAAGAATTCTTAATCTAAAGATTCTTTTTTAAGAATTCATCGGATCAATCTGTGTCGAACAATGCCGTCAATCAGATCAAGATGCCTACTTCATTGCCTCAGATGAACTCGAGCTTGGGTATCAATTCCATGCAGTATCCAGTGACTAACAATGTGGCAAATCAGAATGTCCGCCGATCATCCGGCTCACAGGCCCAATCCAACAATCAATCTTCTTCTTCGAACACAATTCGCAATCTATTAGCCTTGAACACGCCAACTTTGTCGCTACCATCAACTATTTCACCTCCAAAGCAAAATAATAATAATGTTCGTATATCTGGCATTCTTGGTCTATCTGGCGCTTCTATGCCATCAATTCGCAAGCAATCAGCTCCTCAAAAACTAATCTACCAAGACAACGCTTCAAATTCTTTGTCATCGAGTTCACAAAATTCAAATATGCTCATTGTATCATCCGATGGCAAAGCCAAAACTGACAATTTGAGCATTAGCAATCTGCTAAATTCGAATATCATTGTTTCACAGCAGCAAAACGAAATGCCCATATCACAAATGATGAATAAACAAGACCAATTTACTGAGCAAGTTAAACCGCCTCCAAGCAAACGAGGGAGAAAAAACTTAGACACGAGCAATTCTCGATCAAATTCTAAAAGTAAATCGGCTGCTATTCAGAACAAGTCAAGAATGGAGGAAAATAGCCAACCGGCGCAAATAAATGGTCTAATTATATCTGATTCAATAGAGAGCTTTAATTCATCGAGTCCTTCGCCAAATCAAAAATATTCCAATTTTAGCTCGTATGGACCTCAGAATCAGAATTATGCCAATTCCGATTCCAATTATGGCGATTATGCGGCCAAGTACAAAAATGGGTCTTATACAAAATCACAAGATATTTGCTTTCCGTCCAAATTAGACCGTTCGGACAGTCTAAATAGTGTAAATACCGATAGTGCTAATTTGAGCACTGCAGAACAGAAGAGGCGTTGTAATATACAACAGGGTTTTGATCGTTTGCAAATATTGGTTCCAGCGCTCAAGGATGGCAAGAGCCTTAAGGTTAGCAAAGCTGTCATGCTACAGAAAACGTCCGAATACATCAAAGAATTGCAAGTGGCCAGACAAAAGCGAATGTCCGACTTAGATGTGTTTAAGAAGGAAATAGACGAGTTGAGTGACACAATAGCTGAATGTCAGAATCAGTTACCGGTGAGTGGTGTAAATGTTATCGGAAATTTGAATAAAACAGAAGTATTTGAGCAAAAATTCAATTCTTATGTACAAGAAAAAACTATGGCCAATTGGAAATTTTATTTATTTTCATTGATACTGAAGCCTTTGTTCGATAGCTTTATTCAAACAGTAAACACCTCTTCCAAAGAGGACATGGAAAGAACTTTCATGGAATGGCAAGCAAAGTGTTGCAGTCTAGCGCAGTTGAGACCAATTGCATCGAATGCGCTGCGAAGTTTTTCGCGGACAACTTCGGTGCTAACAGAGCCTACTAAATTGCCCGAAGAATGCATAACCGCTGCGTTAAGCAAAATTTAGATAAATATTTTTCCATCGTTCAATTAATGCCATTCAAATTTTTATTTTTTTTTTTTTTTGAGCATCCAAAGGATTAAAATAAAACAATACTGTAAAATTTTTTGTTTTTTTTTCTCTAGTTAATTTTAGGATTTTTAATAAAAATGGCAACAAAAAAAAGTTAAAATCAAATTTGTTTTAGTTTATTGTTTAAAATTTTTTTTTTGTTGATTCACGATTTAAAGAAAAACTAATTATTTTAATAAAATTAATAACAAAATATTATTTTGATTACAAAAATTGAATTAATTCACTATTGAATTTTTTGTCTAAAATGACTCAATACTGATAGTTGCATTATTTATTAATTCCTTAACTTATTTCTTTAACTTTTTAAATAATTTTTACTTTTCTTGCTTTAATGACCGTTTATCTTCTAGATATTCGAGCCAAATTTTATCCTTAAGTTTGAGTAACAGCCTTAGATTTGAGTTCATTCAGGGATGGGTAATTTTACGATTCAAGAAAATGCCTCGTTTGGGAATATAGATTTCGCATGCTGATTTAACTGAACTAAACCAAATTGTAAAAAGTCAGCTTTTTAAAACGTACATCAGGCCAATCATGTATTATGGCGTGGAAAACTGTTATGTAAATAAGACAGAAATGAAAAAGATACAAACTATGAAAGGGATAATGATTAAAAGAATGATTGGAGTAAACAAGAGAACTCGAACCACAAATTTACTCTATTTACTCTATGACAACGAACCGGCTGAATTGAAAATTAATAAAATCAAGTTGACATTTGCGAAAAGATTACTCGAGAACCAATTCACAAATGGACTTCTCCAATCTATCGAAAACAAAAGCTTATTAGATAACAAATTTAAGGTATATTATTTTTTCGACAAAGCAAATAAAACTCGACAAATTTATTTTCGAATAATATATATTCGACAAAAAAAAATTCGACAAATTGTTATAATGGATGATTTAGTAAATTCAATTAGCAATCTGAGCTTATCGCTTATTGCAAATTAGTTGCATGTCTTGTCTTTGTGCCACCCGATGATGTAATTGAAACATTTGTTTTGCTAAAAAAGCAGGCACCAGTCAAATTAAGTAAATTGTATAAATATTTTGAAGACAATTACACAGGAGCAAGAGGAAAATGATTATAATACAAGATGTTGTACAATATTTAAGTAATTTATCTCGTTTAATTGAATATAATTAATTTTTTTTAATTGTAATAATTTATCGATGTATATTTTTTTATCTAATTCTTTTATCTAATAAATTTTTTGTCGAATTTTCA
This sequence comes from Brachionus koreanus, assembly GCA_016987375.1. Lineage (NCBI taxonomy): Eukaryota > Metazoa > Rotifera > Eurotatoria > Ploima > Brachionidae > Brachionus > Brachionus koreanus. The sequence continues at coordinate 106,093 of PJRA01000216.1, forward strand.
CACTTTTGTCCAATTAATTATCGTCGAAATTATATTTTACGAAATCATTTGTCGAATTTATATTCTTGTCTAATTAATCTTGTCGAAAATTACCTTTACGAAATTTACTCGTCGAAAGAACGCAGATTCCAAATTTAATAACAAATACATAAATGAGATAAAGTAAGCGCTCAAAACACAAGACAAGATAGACATTGTAATGATAAAAAAAGCAATCAAAGAAATAGAAGAAGAAAAAAAAGAGCTGGCGAAAAATGGAGTGAGTGAATCGATAAGAACCTGCTTTAGAATGATAAAGGACAAAGTTCAAAACGGGAAACTACTCCTAAATTTGTTTATCAAGGCTTTCTGAAACAAAAAAAGAGTGAACCCAAAAAAAAACTAAACATTTGATTTTTATTTTTTCTTTATTCTATTTTTTTTTCTTACTTTTTTGTGACATCGCATGAGTATGAATAAATAATAATAATAATAATAGATTTCGCATGTTGATTTGTGTACATCCAAAAAAGATTAATCATTTTATTGACAGTCAAATCATTAAAATTAATACTCCAATTAATATCAATTAGATAATTAAATTAAATTTATATTATTGTAAAAAGAAAGTTTGAAAGTTGTGAATTTCAATATTTATCTCTTGATCACAAAGCCATTTATCAATTTTGAGTAAAAAAATCCAAACGTTTTTTCTCCATTTTTAGATTTTGCCATTGGTTCAATTAAATTAAATTTTCGCTATTCCTTAAATTATAATTTAAATTTCTTGAGTCATTTTCTGATAATTTGCTTTTTAAATTTTCTGGTGAGTTATGATAGTATAGTATCTTAAAAGAAAATGATAACATTCTGTCTAGTATTCTATGCTGAAATGCATATAAGCCATTTACATCATAAAAGTTTTTAGCATCATCAAATTTAAACTTAAACAATTTAAATATCGAAAAATAACCAAAATAATAAAAAAATAATAAAATAATTATTTTTGTCGTTTGAGTTGAGTGTGAGGTATGTTGGAACAAGACTGAGTCATTCAATTCCATTATTTATCAGACTGATGGAGGAATAGAAAGTCGGTTTCGAATCAAGAAATATCGAATATACCTACTGTTACCTTACATTTTCTTACTTTTTTCCTGAGCCATTAAACATTTGTATCCTGTTACTCCTTATTTAATTTAACTATTTTTTATATATTCCTTTTTAAATTATTCTAAATACATTTTATTTTGACTTTGATTTTTTTTTAATCAGAAGGAGCATTATCTCGGTACAGAAAACAAACAAATAAGTAAATAAAATAATAATTATCATCAACTCTTAAATCAAATACGTCTAAAAGAAGCATAAAAAGATGCGTTCATCTTAAATTAAACTGAATAACTAGAAATTAATTTTTAAACCGAATTTTAAATTTTTGCCTAGCCAAAGCTAGAATTTAACAAGAACTAAAAAGAGAAGAAAAAAGGAATTGGGAATTATGGAAAAAATTTCAAAAAGAAAAATTATTAAAAATAAAATTTAAAGGCAAATTGAAGTTTATGATCAAATTAAAATGATCATGCTCAGGAGTTATCATTGAAAAAAGATTTTAAAATATTTTTGAGTAAAAAATTTATTGCAAAAGCATGTTTTCAAAGTAAACATTCAATGCTTAACTT
>PJRA01000216.1:124657-164241 GCA_016987375.1 Brachionus koreanus
ACTCTGATATCATTCGCATTTAACATTGAAATTTCTTGCCTAGTAATCTTTGAGTTGCCAAAATACATAACTTTGCACTTAGATTCATTAAATTCCATACTCCAAAGTTTCGACCACTCAACCATCTTGTCAATGTCATCTTGAATTTATATTGTACTTAATTGGTTTAAAATAAACTCTTTTCAATTCAAATACACCTAAATTATCACATTTTTCATCAATTTTAATTAATTATCATTTCAACAAAGTCAATATCAACCGCGAAAATTGCAAACTTAGTTACTACTTGTTCATATTCATTTTGGCTTAAACCCTACAAGTACAATCACGTAATTTCTTGTTCATTTAAATTACAATTGTTAACTCAATTTTCTTAGACTTGCCTATAAATGATAAAAAAAAGTCTATTTATTCAACCATGGGTCTACATGACCAACATACTTTCAAATCTTTTCAATATTCTAATAAAACTTTTCAGCATACCTATTTTTCATCCAAGAATACTTTACTTTTTATCATATTTACTTCTGAAAAACATACCTCCCTTTTTGAAAAACCAAAAAATTATTTAACGTACTCAATTTTTAAAAAAAAAATATATTTGATATAAATTTTTAATTTTTTTGCAAAAAATTTGAATTAAATTTTTGTCAATTAAAGAAATTTTTTTAAAAAATATATTTAGTTTAATTTCAATTTTTAATCAATGCACTTGCTGCTTTTATTTGACCACAACGTTTGGGTTTGTTCAAGAACTTATTAGACTGCCTTTCAAAAGGAACTAATACTCATTTACTTGCACAATAATTCATATTTCGAGTGTTTGTTAGCCAATTGTTTGCATTTGCTTTATTTTAGTTGAGTTATCTTCTAGGTCTGCATCCACATCGTTTAATTTTTTTTATATTTTTTTGATATGTTCGGTTTGTCTTATAAACGATATCTTTTTTCCATTTTTTTAAATTTATAAAATTTTGTCCAATTCTATTTTAATTTTAAGTGTGTAAAAAAGATTTTAGTATGTTATTAAGGTTTTTTGTATGTTAAAAATGCAAGTATGTTGTGATGAAAAATTGGTATACTAAAAAGTTTTGTCTGTATGTTAAAACAATAACTCCATTCAACCACCAGGTGACATGTTGGGGCAGGACTTAGAAATTCTATTCCATTGGTTGTCAAACTAGTTGAAGAATATAATGTGGTTTCGAATCGAGATTTCTCGAATACCCGACTCCAGTGAGCAATTGATACCTTACCATTTATTTATTTTTTCCTGATATATCAAATATTTATACTGCTTCTCTATTTCAATGAACCTATATTTTTCTAATTAATAATTAATATAACATTTATTGTCTTTCAATCTTAAAAAACTACTTGAATTTTTATATTTTTTTTTAATCTGAAGGAGCATTAGCTCAATACAGAATAAACAAATAAATAATAGTCTATAAATTCAACCATCTGATCTATGAGAACCAGAAGAAAGTGTAATATACGATGATGATGAAATAGCTCCAGAACCGAGTAAATAAGCGTCAAAAAGCTAGTGAAATTTTGAGTAAATTATGCAAAACCTGCGGTAAGCCTTAGCAATAAAATGAAGAAAAAAAGGACTTATAATATTTTAATATAACTAATTTTGTAAATTCCCAACAAATTTATTAAATCAAACAAAACATAATTTTAGTAAACAAAATATATGTTTTAAAAAGAAAGATAAACCGAAATTTTTTAGTTAACATTTATTTTTTCTACCACGTTTTCTTTTATTTGAATTGTCTCGCAAAATTTGCTTGAACGGAAATTGTTCAGCGTCGTTGAGCGTTTGAGCATAGCACATTCATTTGATTTAGCTAAGTCCATATTTTTAAATAATCAATTAAATTAGGTATAAGTTTAGTTTAGTTTAGCATTCTTGGCATTATTGCTGTATAAATGTGAAACTTGGATAGTAACAAAACAACTCTAACAATCTTTTAAAGCTCTGTGACAAATTGCTACATTCGAAAGAGCAAAAGAAAACCAAATAAAAATTGTCAAAAAAGACAAAAATGCATGATTTAATGTTAATTCAAAGACGCCAATTGACTTATTCTGGTTTAATCATTAAATTTTAGTCAATAAAAGATTACTTCATGTGCAAGAGAAAGTCAAGGATTCCAGAAGAAATTAAAAATTTAACTTTAGTAATTATACTAGTTATATTTTTCTTCTTAAAATTTTCGAAACACCGCAAACCATCAATAAGATTCGAGCTTTAGCAAGAAACAGAAATGTATGACAAAATAGCATTGTTGATGCTTAAAAACTTTAACTTAGATTGTTGATTTTAAAGATAGATCAAGAAACAAATCGACCAATTATGTAAATCGTAATTTAAAATAGCTTATAGAAAATTTTAAAAAGATTTTAATATTTATTTAATATTGATGATAACAAAATCAATTAAATTTTATTTGTGTCGTGAAAATGCAGATTTTTTAATAAACCTAAAAATATAATAGTTATTTTTAGTGTTGTTGTTTGTATCTGTATTCTTGTTACAATTATGATGTTGGTGCTATCATAGGGTAAAAAAGTTAGAAGGGGCTTTCTAATCACTCTTTTTAATTTTGCTAAAATAAAATTATTAATTTTGATGTTTAAAATTAATGTTTTTAAAAGTTCAAAAAAATGAATTTAATATTGAGAAAAGCAAATTTTTCAAATAGATAAATTTTCATTATATTTGATCCTAATTGAATGAATTGAGCAAAAATTTTTGAAATCTTAATAGATAAAATCTTTAAAACTCCGATTTTTTAAAATATTAAAATCTTATATTCACAAGCTTAACTATGATTTATTTGATGACTATGATCAAAAATTGTTAATAATATTGATTAAATATATTCGATTTTTTTAAAATTTTATACAGTGGTGTTACGATAACTGTTTTTTAAGTAAATTTAGGTAGTTTTACAAAAATTTACAAAGGTAAATTTACGTAAAAAACAATTATCGCAAAACAACTGTAAATTAGTTTTTCACATTTTATATGAGTTATTTTATTTATTTATTTAAAAATTAATTTAAGCGAAGCCTTGGCCGGTTGGAATGGAGACTTAGTCCTTCCTTTCAGCCACATGATTAATTTTTGATGTCGCATAATGTTGCAAAATTACAAAAAAAGTTAATTTAGATTGAGTTTAGCTTTTAAATTTTTTTAAATGTTAGAAAAGAAATTTACAATTTTCATTAATTTGTCTGGAACGAATTAAAAACTCATTTGTAAATTTTAAGTAAAAAAATTTGAATTAAAATTAAATAATGAATAATAAGAAAGAATTTATGAAATTAGTGCTATTTTAAGGAAAAAATTTTAACAGAGTTTTAATTTTTTTTTGGTAATTTACATTGTAATTACGCAAATCTTCATGGATTTGACTGTGGGTAAGTTATTTTGACTATATGAGTTATTTTGATTTAAATGAGTTTAAAAAAAAATTTACTCGATTCTTGGTATTGTGAAATTCAAATACAAATTGAACAAAAAATTTTTTTGATAAACTAAAATTAACTAAAACAAATTTATTTAAAAAAATATTACCAAATAGAGTAACATACAATGTTGGACATAATTTACCTTAAATAAAATAAATTGAATAGTAAATATTTTTTTTATATAGTACATTTAATACATTTTATCTAGAAAGTTCATCTTTTTATTTAGTATACATTAATATTATGTGAAATAAATACTTCGTTTTGGTTTTTAGTAAATGTTTTCAATAATAAAGTATGCTGTACTTTGTAGCAGTATATTTTTTAAAATTTATTATATTTATTCTTAATTATTTTGAAAAAGTAAAATTGAAAAAAAAAAATTTAAATTATTATTAAACATTTTATTCCGAGCCTAGTTATATCGAGAATGTTTTAAAAAAAATAGCACTGCTCTTATACAAAGTACGTTCTTAAAAATATTTGGCACGCGTTTAAATTATTTCATCTTAGTACTTTAACAAATCTATAAAAATAATTTTAAAAAAATTGGATCCAAGACTGATATTACTAGTAGCGTTGGACACCGTTACTGTCGTCTATTGAACCGCCAATAGTTGATGTTGATGATCGTATGTGCAAATAAAGTTTTCAAAATATGAAAATTTGATTGATAAATGAATTAAGTTTTTAAGAAAATTGGGTTTTAAAGCAAAATTAGAAGAGAGATAAAACTTCTTCGCAAACCGTGTAGTCAATGGCTGGAATAAGTTGGAAGTGGATGCTGTCGAAGCTCAATCAAGCAATATTTTTAAAGCCAAAATAAACAAAAATTTTTAAAACACTTTTTGCACATAATCTGTTATCAGATATGCGCATTTTTTAAGCGTTGCAGTTTTCAATACTAATAATTATATCTAGCATGATCCAATTAGATACAATTCAATTTGATTAAGCTTAGTATTTATCCAAAAATTTCTGTTTCAAATTGAAATAATTTGTTTAATAAATAAATCATAAGAGAAATTAGGCAGAATTTTCAGTTCCCAATCGATGAGAAAAACAATAAAATTTGTTTTTTTTTTATATCTTGTTAAAAATTTAGTAATTGATAACAAAATAACCAGATGAAAATTATTGATTAAAAAAATAAAAAAGTAGATTTTAATCTATTTTATTAATTTTTAAAATCTTTTAATTATAACAAAGTTTAATTAATTAAGAATTTATAAGTAAACCAGAACAACTAATAGTTTTTTTTTAAAATTTATTATTTTACCTCAACAATTTACCAACTTAATCAATAAAAAACTCATTTTAATCAATTACAATTTTAAAAATAAAATTTTTTTGTGCATAAAATTTTATTTTTTGCTTAACTTTCTAGATTTTTTTTTAGATAACAAATAGCTGTATTTGAACGATTCCTTTTTTTTTTGATATTTCTTAAAAAGGTAATGGTCCATTTTTTCATATTCTAGATCCTTGATGTCAAATTCAGCTTCCTCATTTTCCACACAATATAGAAATTTGAATTTAAGAAATTAGGAACCGGTTTCAAACTGCTTTAGAACCGGATTAATATTTAAATATTGAAAATTAAAAAGCATGGTTTTTAATATAATCATTAACTATATATGACAAATGACAAAAAAAATGGATTGATTTTTTACAAAAACTTTTTTAATTTAACTTGGAATTTTAAAATTACAAATTTATTTAATTAATCAAATAATTTTAAAAATTTTATTCCTTTTTTTGAAAAAATTTTGTCATTGATTTTTCTTAGTATCTCTTAAAAATTCAAATTAATAAGAATTGAATAAGGAGAAGAGAAAAAATCAATCACAAAACCGATTTAGAACCGGTTCTCAAGCTCAACTTGAAAAAATTTATATTGATGTTAAAAAAATACAAACTTTTATTTTAAGAACAATAAAAGCTAATAATTATAGATAAATAAAAAAATCAAAATTAAAGAATTTACTTGCTCAGCTTAACGATAAACATTTGAGTCCGACTAAAGTCAATTTAAGTGATCTCTAAAAATAGTTTAAGTTTTGCTGTGGTAGCTGTTTTTAGTTAATTTATAATCAAAAAAAAATATATAAAATTAATACGAGTTAAATTTAGAATCCAGAATGGTCTATACCATAAATTTCTAAAATAGGTAAATTTGTAAAATTACAAGGTCAAGAGTGAAATAAAATAAAATGAAATAAAAAACTTAGATTAACATATCTACTAAATTTGTTTTTAAGTTATTTACTAAAATTATTTAAGTAAAAAAGTCTATTTGTTCTTACAACTTGAATTACCATCATGACACCTTGAATAACATTAGAGTTGAAATTTCTTACAACCACATCCATATTCGTAAGACATTGGCCTGTACAATTGCACTTGACCATGCTCTGACCACCTCCAGTTGGCAATTCATTGACAGCTTGTCTTCCAATTAAAGACTTGTCCATTTTATTTGAATTGCCAGTGAACAGTCTTAAACTAAATAGAAGCTATTTCGAGCAAAAAGAGTGTTTAAAAGTCCAGTTCCACAAACAAGCTCGTACAGGCTCTTCACAAAATCAATATTAATTATACAGCATATTAAATTGGGTGCTTCAGTAAAGCCTTTGTCCACGTCGGGTATTGGTAATACAACATAGTCGCCAATATGTACTTTTTACTTCTTGTTTGCATCTTTTCAGATTGCCTTTCTTGATTGTCATGAAAAATTTTTTCTAATACCCAACAAACTATTGGCTTTTTCAATAATCAAGTTTAAGTTTAAGTCTTAGATTCCAAAAACGGCTTTATACGAACTACATTTGATTCCAGAATGAAACGTATAGTTTTTTTTTATACTATTCTAACTGATTCTTTTTCTTAATAAATTATTATAGAGCTATGTTTAATTGAATATTTATCACAATAAAAAAAATATGATTTCAAACTATTTTATTGAAATAAAAATTAAAAAGAGCATGTAAAATTAAATAAAAAGAAATAAGAAAAAAAAAAAAACATTTTAATAATTTTATCCTTAAAACAAAACAAAATCTATAATTATTGAGCTTTGATAATTTTTCATCAAGTCAATTTCTTTCCAAGCCAATGCTAAATTCACGAGCTCTAATCGATCATGTTAATTTTTGTCAGCATAGAAAATTCCCTATCAAAAAATAAAATCAAAATTTTATCGCTAAATACTTAAATTCGGTAAATGTGCCAAGCAAAAAAATTCTATTTTCCTAATCATTTATTATTATTGAGATTATAAATTTGCTTAAAATAAAAGTTTTTTCTTAGTTAACTAAAATTATTCAGTTTTAAGCGCCCATTTCATATCATCTGAACGAGGCTTAATTCCGCTTAGCTTGAAAATCATGTTCTCCATGGACGACCAAAATTTTATTTTCTCCAAAGGGTAGTTCAGCCATCCGGTCGTGATACAAAAGTATGTATCATGCGGTGTCACGTGGTGCACTCGATGATGAATTCGAGGTAAAATAATATGCATATCTTGAAGGATGGTTATGTAGCGTGGCAGGCCAAAATACGTGTGCGACCACTTGTGAAACTGGGCAAAATTTAATTGTAGAACTATGACAAAACAAATTTAAATTCTTACTTGATTGGTCATGGTCACAAAAACAGACAATAGGAACAAATACATGAGCCAATTGTAGTCGAGCATTATTTGCTCGACTGAGTTGTACATGAACTTGAATGCAATGTAGCCGAGGGCTGGGATAATCACCGCAAAGTTATCGCCATTTGTCTCGACAAAATCATGTCTGGTTATAGCAGTCGGATCAATGTGGTGTTCACGGAAGTTTCTGAGCAAATTTTTGCCAACCAGGAACATTTCGACTGAGCCATAGGAATCGGCCGCCCAATGCACTATGCCACTAAGAAAATCGGCTGTCAAAATACCACAAACTTAAATAAGAAATTTAATATTTTAAATTTAAATTAAAATTATGAAATAAAAATTACTTGCAGCTGGAAAGATAAAATACCACTTTCTAATATCGAAATAGAACAACAAAAAATATAAATTTAAGAACATCAGTGGTATGGAAACACTAAGAGAAGAAATTTCAAAGGCTCGTTTGACACTTGTGTACTGACTGGCCAGGTATTTGGCGCCAGCATGGTTTCGGCCAGACTTTGCCGGAGCCTTGAGGTGCTTTTTTAATGCACTTATGTTGTGTGAGTGAGAATTATCGTTAATTGAAGAAGAACTCGATGTTGACGATGCAATCGGCTCAATATTGTTTAGAAGGTTGTTGAAATTTTCGCTTGATTTGGTCGGCGCCAATTCGGCCAAGTTAGGAGCCGAGTTTGAATTGGTCGAGCTTTCGGCTGAGTCTGTGGACGGCAAGCACTCCCATGTCTTCAATCCAACAGTCATTTTAATGTCTTCTATAACTTTATTTATTTGTTCGGTCGTCAATGCAATATAAAGCCTAATGACAATACATAGTTGTCATTTAATCTAAAATTAACAAAAATTTTATAATCAATTTTATTTTTGTTTTTTTTTTCTATTTTTTAATTTGAATTTTCTATAAAAAAAAGTCACCTTTAAATCAAACAAAAAAAAAATTTTAAAAATGACATCAAGTTTCTTTAGAGATTTACTTTAAAATAATTAGTGCATTTGGCATAAATTAACTTCTTTTTTATTCAATTTTTTGCTTAGTCTAAAATGAATTACTAAAAAAAGAAAAAAAAATATGCATGAAAAAGATAAATAAACGAGTAAAATAGTTTGCCGTTTATTAATCCGAGATAAACTTCTACGAAAGCTAAGCAGCTTTTTTGTTTTCAAGTTTTCAAGTTTTGTGCTTATGATGCCTAAAAATCAATATAATAAAACCAATCAAGGAAATTGAATTAAATAAATATTATTCTATCCAGAGAAAGAGAGAGAGAAAAAAATTTAAATGCAAAGCAAATTTTTCTTGCCAAACAAAACAAAAGTTCTCTACATTTGGGATCAAATTTTGGTAAAAAAAAAAAAGGTAAAATGAAAACAATACCTTATTAACGTGATTTTTAAATATCAGTTTTTTTAGCATTTTGGCAAATGTGACTCATATTTTCAGGCTACAAACGCCATCTGAATAATTCTTCACATAATTCCGTACAATTAGTCATGCAAAAAAAAAAAAAAATTCTCTTTAGCTAAAATTGTTTAGGGTATCGCAATGAAAGCATAAAAAAATGTTAAATCATTTTTTCTTATGTAAAAAAATTTTGTTATATAATACGAATAAAATTTGAATATTAGACGAATAAAGAAGAACAACAACAAAAATCATAATTTATGGCAAGCGCACAACTTTGTATTCTTGTCTAATTTTAACATTTTAACTGTTGATTTTTAAATAAATTAATTTAAATGATTTAGTTTTGTTTTATAGCTTAGTTGATACAGCCATATTTTTGGGACTTTTAATTTTTTATTAAAAAAATTATGCTCGTTTTATTTTTTTCTCCAGCTTATTTAACCAGCTATATTTCTTACATAAAGCATATTTTTATTGATTTTTCTGTGCAAAGTCTGTGCGAATGTAAATATGCGACAAACAAGAGTAAAACTTTAATGTTCACCTCCCTGGGTACATTCATGATATCAATATAATCTAAAGCTTGTCTCAACAAAAAAAAATTTCACCTATTTTTTTTTTTTTGGAAAAAATAGAGTGTTTACTTTCTTGCTCTAAAATGATGATTTTTCTACCAAGTACTTTTCTTTAAAAATTTACTTTCTTAAATCCTTGAATTTAGTAAATTTTGCCCTTTTTTTTTTAATTTCAAATAGCATATATTTAGTCTAAAAGAAAGATAATCCTATCGTTGCCTAAAGCAATCAATTAATTTTAAATTCTTAAAATAAAGTTAAAATAAAATATTTTTTTCTCTTATTTATTAGTTGAATTAATAAGCATTTGTCTAGTGGGTGGACTAATTATGAATTTACTGTGAAACAAAGATTCTTTGAAATAATACTTAATGCTTGTTAGTAATACACCTTGGAGCTAATATTAGACTAAATCTTAAAGTATTTGTTGTGGCAACAGAGCCGTTTAGATTCCAAAGTATAGTGACTATGTCAATATGTTGTCTTTATTAAAATATTTTCACCTTTTGGCTCACCAAAATTGGAAACACTACTAAATTTAATTCAAACCCAACAAAAAATATTGTTATCGATTGTTAGCTAGGTTTTAGTAGAGCTTTAAGAACACAAAATGTTTCCAAAGCAACTAAAATTTCGAAAACCAAGCTAAATAAATGTAAAAAAAATCTTAAAAAGCTAATTAATCGCCAAATCAGGAAGTCGGTTTAATTGCTAATTATGCTTAGTGTCGGATTGCACTAATTATCAATTCCTAATTTAAAATCAACAAAATGAAATCAAATTTAAATTTTTACAACATATTCATTGATTAATTCTTTTATTTTTAATAATTAAATTAATTTATTATAATTTACTTAATTTTTTTTTATTTTTATTTCTTTTATTTTAAATGATTTAAATAAAAAAAAAACTCTTGAATTATGAATTATAGTTTTGTTGTTTGTAGTTAAAATATTGCTTTATCAATTGAAAAAATCCTACTAAATTGCTTAATTTTAATATAATTTAGCTATGGATTATTTATAGCAATATTAAATAAAAATTTATTCCTAAATCCAGTTTAAATTTGCGTGTAGTTAAAGTTTAGTTTAATTACTGTAAAAGCATAAAAAAAATTTGATAATTGCTTAAATAAAACATTTTTTACAATAAGCTCTAAAACATAAAGATAATTTTTAATTTTTTTTTTTATCTCAAACTACCAAATTCACTTTTTTCTAAAGCTAAATTTAAATGTTATTGGTATCCTACGGCATTTAGAAATTTAAATGGAACTAAGCCGAAATTTAATATAAATATATTATGAATAGTATTTATAAGTAGGGATAAAAATTGTTTATTAATCGTGAAAATCAGTGAAATAGCTTAAATTTGCTGCTTTAGGGATACTAATTCGATTTTAATGATTTTTAGCTAAGCTAGCTAAATAGAAACAAAATGTTTAACCAAATTGAGATAAGAATCTAATTCGATTTTAAATTAATAGTTTTCATAACCATAATTCAAACTTATTTATTTATTTATTTCTGTCTTAAACTTGTTGATAACTGATAGATTCGTTTGGTGTCTGATTTAATTATCTGATAGATTGTTTTTTTTTTGGCGCATTTTAAATTAATGATCTGTTATCGCAATATTAAATACTTAAAAAAAATTTTTTTTTTTTTGATAAATTTTTTATGTAACTATTTATTCTAAATAATTTATACAGAAAAAAAATGACAAGTTAGAAAAATTCATTTAACATTGAATAGTAATCATTAATACTAAAATTTTTTCATTCTTTTATGAAAAATATTCTTATAGACTGAGTTAATTGCTAAGCAAATATTAAAATGCTGTTCAGATGACAATGATGTATTTCTGTTTCAATCTAAAATTTTATTGATTCATAATTTGAGACAAAATTTAATTAAATTCGTTTGAATTATGCAATTTAAGGTAAATTTTAATTATAGGCCTTCCACGACAACAACAAAAATAACAAAAAACGCATTAAGAATTCACTAAAATTCTTCCGAAGACAAAATTGAATTTTTAATTAAAATCATAGATAATTAAATGGATAGAAATGAATTATGGGCGTTAAAAATCATTCATTTAAATTAAATTCAACTAAGAATAATTTTAAAATTTAATAAATCATAATAATCATATTCATTTATTTGCCAAAAAAAAATAAAAAAAAAACAAATTTAATTAGTATAAAAGTGAATAAAAACAATTTAGTCAAATAAAAAAAAATTTTACAAAAAAAAATAATTCCTGAGAATAAAAATAGAATTTCAATTCGTAGTTATGCACCTATATTTATAAACACACTTCTAGCATTCAAATTGTTTGGCTGTAATTGCATTAAGATCTTTCATGATACCCTCCAAATTGGCCATTTCTTGGGTCATGCCTTCATCAGTTCGCTCAAATTTTTTTTCATAAACATTTTCACTTGATTTTCCATTTATTAAAATGTTGCTTGCTGCTTTTGTAATCGAGGTAGATGTATTGTTCGAATTGGATGACAGAGACACCAACAATTGTTTTTTTGCCGGACTTTTGAACTCTTTTGCATCGGAGTGCTTCGATGGCGTACTCGGAATGCTCATCGATGAAGAATGAACATGATTGCTTGTGGCATTTGAATTGGAAAAGCTTTTGAGAGGTTGTAGAAGCGATTTGGAACTTGAGGCAGAGGTGTTTATATTGCCGATTTTGTCATAAACTTGACTTGGACACCCGCTATGAGAAGACGATGCTGGTGAATGCGCTGTGTATTCTCCGCTTACTTGTACCTGGTTGTCAATTATATATGGCTTGGCAGTGTAGTGTATTTTTTGACTGTTTGAATTGTTAAAGTTTATTGTCTGATTTGATATGAGAGTCGCCGTGGCCATTGCTAAATATTAAATAGCATTAAAACAATAAATAATAATTTAAAAATAAAAAGGAAAAATAATATTTTTATTTAATATTTAATAGTTTTGATTGAATTTTTTAAAAAAATTTTTTGCGCTCAATTTGATTTTTATCATTTTTATCATCATGCCTAAATTGATGCTAATAAATTTTAATGTTCTAGAATATATTTAAAAATAGCTATGAATTGCGATTTGAATAAATTTAAAATAATGTTTATTGTCTGCATTTTATATCTAATTAGAAATCATATTGTTTATCAAAGTTTAAGTTTAATTCTGTGTGCTAATTAAAGAAATTAAAAGAAAAAATGCATTTTAATTTTAAATAAACGATCAATTATTTAAACAAATTACTAAAGGTTATCTTAATATTTTGGAATGTTAAAATTATGATAAGAAAAATAAGGCAAAAAACTCACATCAAAATTTTTAAAGTAATAGATCATTTTTTTTGATATTTTATCAGCATTTTTTAATAAAAGATCCTAAATTTTTTTCCATAGCTTAGATAATCAATTAAAATTTAAATCAAATAGAAATTAAACTTTTCTATGTTTTATTTTAACTATCAAATTTCAAAACATTTTCTGATATTAAATTTTTTTGATAATAAAATGATATTTTAGTATATTTTTACATACTAAATTTGTACAATATTTTATCATTTTTAAGAAGCTAAGCTTAGCAGAAAATTCCATTTAAACAATAATAATTTTAAAAAAAAATCAAATTATCAACTGTTTGATTAATTCTCATGTTAAAAAAATTTTTAATATTTGATTTTTTTTCTTAATTAAAGCCAACATTATTATGGTTTTAAGAGCAAAAATGCTTTTTTTATGTTTTGGTTAAAGAATAAATTATGTCTTGATATTTATATTTTTTTATAAAAAAGCAAACATTTTTGTATGATTAAGCTTTTACAGAGTATTTTTTTTTAAATTTAAGTTTAAAAATACACTCGAGAATAACAAAATAAAATTTTAAACATTAAAAAGCTATGAATAAATTTTTTAATCAAGGCATTTAAAAAATTTTTTAAAATGGCGTCTATTTGAGCCAAAGTCTAAATTGTTTAAAATTGAAATTCTAACTATAATTGATATTTTATTTACGTATTTCTAATTTCAAAACTTTCAATTTATATTCTTGTCTGAAAGTAAATTGAAAATTTTTGATTTACACCATGACTTTTTAATTAATTCATTTATTTCAGTAAACGCCTAGAAGGCGATGTAATAAAAAAAAATTTTTAAAAAAAGAATAATTAAGATGAATAAATCTAATCTTGAAATGGTTAATTCTGAACACTGAAACTCTCAAAAATGGTTTTATTTTTTTTGACTAAAATTAGCGTAATAAAATGTTATTTTTGGTTAAAAAAAATTTTAAAAAAAAGTTAAATATAGTCAAAAATGGATGATTCATTTACAATATGGAACATATGAGTCGTGAATCAAGTCAAGTCAATGACTTAAATTTTTAAATGAAGTCATAACTTTGACTTGGACAAGTCTGTATGGAGTTCATAAATTCAAATATATAAAATACTTAAAGCATAATTTTTTCCTGGTTTAGATGAAAAGTATAGCCTTAGAGACACTGTTTCTTGACCCAAATGGTGGTTTAAATTTATAATAAGTGAACTCCATATAAACTTAAATTAGATTTGATTTTTTTTTTGTTAAAACTGATATAAATTTGTATTTTATATGTTCTATTTTGTAAATAAATCATCCATTTTTGACTATATTTTACTTTTTTAACTTTTATTAACCAGAAATAACATTTTATTACGCTAATTTTAGTCAAAAAATTTTACGTAAAATGTGGTGAATTCATAGGATCTTAAGATAATAAACCCTAAAAAACTAAGAATATTATATTGATCTAAGACTGCATTTGATATGTGTGTAGAATTTCAAGTAAATATATTCCCTTGATAACAAAAAAATAATCATTTTAATCTTAGCTAAAAATTTTTAATTTTTTTCATCAAGAATTCTGAATAAAAGCTCCGTAACAAGAAATCATTGCTCATTTTAATGAAGATTTAAAAGAACTAAAAACCAGTTTTCGAATGTCCATGATCACTGTTGAAAAGATCTTATTCCTAAGTATTTTAAATGTCAAAAAATAATTAAATTAAAATTTTATTATTTTTCAATTAATGTCAATATTTGGTTTATTTTTTATTTTTTAATAGCTTTTATATCTAATAGAACATCAAAATCATATTTTTTTAATCAGAAATCTAAAATAAGGGGTTTTCGGATTAAACAAAGTTGCTTAAACACTAAGCATTTTACAGAACTAAACTGTCAATTTTAGTAAAAAAGTTGAAACAAACTTCACAACCCCCTAAAATAAAAAATTTTTAAATTAATAAATTTTTGCTGCAAAATATGCTTATTTCTTGGAATAAAAAGTAAAAAGAAAAGATAACACAAAGGGTTCAAAAAACTTCTTCAAATTTTTAGAGTTAAATGAAAAAAAAATTTATTCTCAAAGCATAAGCTACTATTTCAAGATTTAATTGAACTTACGCAAATTTTTATAAGATTTTCGAGCAGGATTGTTTGTGGAAAAAACCGATTGTTGGTCAAGAGGACTTTGAACAGAATTCGAGCCAGAATTTATAGGCAAAGCAATCGGCTTAGGTTTAACTGTTTGGCGTAAAAACATGGGCTCATTGTTTTGACTTAAATTTACTGTAGGTATAAAGTTAGCATTAAATGGAGAGTTGAATGCGGCATTGGCGGCTTGGATAGCCGAATTTGTTTGCTCATCTGTATATTGATCACCATGTCTTGAACTAAAATTGTTCATTTGCATCAAATTTGAATTTTGAATTTGATAATGTTGTTCTGAGTTAAAGCAACTGGATTCAGAATTGGCATGAGAGTTGCCAGTGAACATACCAGGTTGGCTATTTCCATAAAACTCCATATCTGAGTTGTGTGTGTTGGACAAGCTCAACGGATTCATTACGTTCATCATCATATGATTAGGGTTATTGATCAGCAATGGTTGATGATGAGGAGTTTTTTGTCTAAGCAGTGTTGAGGTATTTGACATTGTGTTGAGAATTTGATGTTGTTGCTGCGGTTGTAAAAGTGCATTTTTTTGATAAGATTCTTCGTCATCGAGCTCATCATTTCTTTCAGAACGATTTTTGAAAGGCCTGGTGCTTGATGTTAAATTGTTGCGATTAAAATTGCTTTCTTTAGACTTTGGTTGGGTTTTTTTGCAGACAAGAACTGCGACAAGAATGACCACAATAAGAAAAAGTGCCGATATGCATGCGGTAATCACCCAAATGAAGCTAATTTCAAGCTGTACTTTGCTTAGGGGTGAATTTTCGTTCTTGTTTAATACAACTGTCGGTTCACTTCCTGTTTCACTTGAAGTAACAATTTGCCCGCCGCCAACTCCATTTGAATCTGGTGTCCTGAACAAGACTGTTGCTGATGATGTTCCATAAGCGCGACTGTTTCTTGCCTGAATCTTAAAATAGTAGATTGTTTCAGCTCTTAGATTTTTAATTGTATGCTTCATTATTTTATTGCCGGATTGAAATGAATTGATTATTTCGTTGTTCCATCGTTTATTTTCTTTGAAATTTTCTTCATCAAGATAATAGATAATGTAGCCTAAAAAGATAAATTGAAACAATGTTTTTTATTTCAAAAATTTATTCAAAATAAAACAATAAACAAATGTGAACAAAATTTTCAAAAAAAGTCACTTAAATGTGTTATAACCAAAGTATTTTCATGCAATTCAAGTTAATTCAATGGAATTTTTTTCATTAATTTTAATTGAGTTGTAGAGAAAGTTTATTAATGATAGTAATAAAAAAAATTAATCAATTAAGATATGTCTAGACAACAAAAAAATTTTAAAAATATAAATTTAACTTTTTCAAACGTGTGACTCATTATGTTTTGCAAAATTTTCAAAGCTAGATTTAAATATGAACAGACAGAGCTAAAATTTCACACAGTTATTACATTTTTTATGTTAGGTTCTGATTCCTTGCAAACTAGTGGCCTACACAAGGTCCGAAGACACACCTGGTACCTTTGGGTCGAGTGTCCCCGATCTTAAATTATTTATTAAAAACACTACAGGCTCAATAGTTCTAGGTATCTAAAGAATTCTTGTTTAAAGTTTTTAATTTTTCAGAGACCTTTTAGACTGATATTCTGTCAATAATAATAAATAAGAAACAAAACATTTCTTAAATTTTAAATAAAAAGTTTTATTCAAATTTTAATAACGGGTGAGGCATAAGTAAATGGACAAAAGTTAAGGTTACTTTCCCGATTAGGAAAATGACCAGATGATCTAATATATATATATATTTAAACTACTAACTATTAGCTATAATATTGGAAATAAATTTTTTTCTAAATGCCACTTTCTGTGACTTAACGAGAGAATTTTCTAAAAGCAGTCAAAAATATGATTTCACAAATAAAAAAATCTGACCTTGTCGCGTACTTTACAAAGCAAGGAATTGCTCGAAGTACCATTTATAATTCAATCAACCGTATTCAAAATGGAGGGCCGACAAAAGACAATAAGAGAACAGGTCGTCCAAGCACCTGGACTGCTGCAAGGAAGAAAAAACTGAAAAGATAACCGAACTGGAGTGAGTCAAAGACGTCTAGCTAGGAAATTTTCTGTCCACCAAAGAACAGTTGGTTGACAATTAAAAAAAAATGGGTATATCATATGAAAAAACAACGCCAAAATATAGTGTCGTACAGTTTGAAAAAGCAAAGCACTTGAGCGCAAAACTTTCAAATATGCTATATCGCTCACCATGTTCACTTATTTTGGACGAGGAAAAATTCTTAACTTTTTCGGGAGACAATATGACACAAATGACAAGTCCACTAGTCCGGAAAGTGTTCGGTTTGCTGGAAAAGAGAAGTTTCAAAAGAAGGTGTTGGTTTGGATATCCGATCGAGGAATGTTCAAAGCCACTTTTTCGACCATCAAAGTCGGTTGCCATCAATTCCGATATCTATATCGATGAATGCTTGAATAAACGACTTCTTCGATTTATACATAAGTATCATCGAGACTTTGACTATGTCTTTTGGCCTGACTTAGCATCTGCTCACTATTCAAGGGACTGCATTACATGGATGGACGAAAACGTAAATTATGTGCCCAAAGACATCAACTCACCAAATGTTCCTCAAGCACGTCCAATTGAAAATTTTTGGGGTTGTTTAAGTCAGAAAGTATACGAGGGAGGTTGGCAAGCCTCAACTGAGGAGCAGCTGATTAGCCGAATTGAGTTGAAGTTGAAGGAATTTGACTTAAATTTTGTGAAATAGCTAATGGCGGGTGTCAAAGCAAAACTCAGAAAAATCGGCAAAGAAAAAATAAATTCTTTACCTTATAGAAAAACCATAACTTAATATCATATTTAATTTTTGAGTTATTTACTTTTAATTTTTGTCCATTTAATTATGCCTCACCCGTTATTCTTGATTTTTAGTTGATTTTCATTTAAGTTCAATAGTTTTTTAATTTAATTTCATAAGTAAAATAACTCAAATTTAAATTCAAATTTCACTTAAATTCAAAATTTTATTCGAATAAATTACATATTTAATTGCCTTTTAAAATTTTTTATATATTTTAAGTTACAATTTGCGTCAAAAAATCTAATTTGTTTTTACCACTAATAAAATGTTCGAATTGAGGTGATATAATGCTGAATGTTCAAATCAAAGAAGATTTTTGCTTTTCATAAAAAAAATCGTAGAATAGATTACTTAAAATTTCAAATAATATTGATAAAAGTGCTGATTTTTCCATATAAATTAAACTGTTTTTTTAAAATTAAAATTTTCACTATATTTTTCCATTTTTTACAAAATTTTACAATTAAAAATTTGGATTTTACCTAAATTTAAGTAAAAAAATTTTTTGCTTTTTTGAATGTTCCAAAAATTCTAAAAAATTGCTTGAAAATTGGTTTTTTTTGGCCCTTTTGTTTTTACCAGTTTTAAAACATTCAAAGCTTTTTTAATAAGTCTTTTTGTATTTTTAAATAAAGCGAATAAAAGAATTAAATCTTAGAAAATAGGTTTTCTATGTCTATGGGTAGATTTTCTGGGAAATTCTTTTTAAATGAAATCTGTTTTCCTATGAATTTCGTATGACAATTATTTTTCTATCAATTGATACATCAAATTTGAAGTGCCGATTAGATAGATAAATTAGTTAACCCTTTTTTGGAAACGGTATGTCTGTATAAACTGAGAGTAAAAGATCTTATCGAAATAATTTTTTAAGAAATAAAAAGATTCTTTACTACTGTTCTTCTTATTATTTAAAAGCTGAATTTCACTAAAAATATTTTCATTAATTTTAGAAAAAATTGTTTATATGAAATACAAGAAGTAAATATAAAAAAAATTTTAAATTTCTTTGCCTTTTTTTTTAAAATAATTTTTTAGCTTAAACTTATTATTTAATATTTCTATTTCTTTACAACTCCTTAAAAAAAATATTTTATTCCAAAATTTAAAATCAAAGATTTCAATTTATATGTAAGAAAAAAAAATACCTTGAAAGAAAAATTTGTCTATTTAAATATAAAAAAAGAGATTTAAAAATAAAATCTAAAAATTCTATTAATAAAGAGAAATTTAGCTACCTGAATTGTGCAATAGATTTGGAGCTTTCCAAGTTATGATTACATTATCCGGGTTGTTCGGATCAGGGACTATGTTTATTTCGCTTGGTGCTGGACTAGCCTCCATGGTCATTTGAGAAGTCGTCATGCTCCAGGGCGACTCTTTTCCATTTAGATTTAATCTAACTGCAAAATCATACAATGTATTGGCAACCAGATCATTTATGATCACATTTCTCTCAGTTGAATTTTTGTAAATAAATTTTGAATTGGCCATTTCAGCCACTATTCTATATCTAATTGTATAAACCCTATCATCGACAATTGCCTCATCGGGTCTAAGATGCCAATCAGTCCAACGAACCTCAATCGCTCGAGAGGATATGGCCACTGCTTGAACATTCAATGGCGGAAATAAGCTCTCATTTTGGTCTATAAATGACTTTCTCTTTGTAAAAACATCCTTTAATATTTCCATACCATATCCAGCATTATTGCCGGCTCTTAAACTGACCACGTACTGAGACGACGGTACCAAATTATCAAGGATGAATGAATTTTTTTTTCCATCAATTTCAATTTCTATTTTTGGATAACCAATGCCATAGGTTAGCAAGTATTTTCTGACCAAAGTGTTATTTGAGTCGAGCGGTGGAGCCCATTGAATAACAATTGACTTGTCGGTCGGCTCGGTGTGAATAGCCGCAGGCTGACCGGGCACTCTAGACTCGTCCATTTCGTGTGCAAATGTCTCTGCAAATACCCAATCGGACGCTGGACCACTTCCATTCACCGTTTTAGCTGTAACTCGGAACGAGTATTTGCGAGCAGACAAAAAACCTGACATCACTCTAAATCTAGGCTCGCTGTCCACGTCCAAATGCCACATTTGCTTTTCATTTTCCTTAACAGCAATCTTGTAGCCAATTATTGGACCATTTCGTTTGTCCAAAGCGGGCATTTCCCACTTAAGCAAAACAGAGGTTGTGTTCACTGTTTCGGTTTGGACGTTTTCGGGCGCTCCGTCCGGCACGTCACTCGGAGTCTCGACCAAAATGGCCGCACTATTCTCTTTAAGATAGCTTTCATCGATGTATTCGTCAAACGGCTCACTTTCACTTGGTATAAAACTATTCTCTAGATTTGTTCCACGTATTTTATCAAAATAATTCATGTCTATGGCAACTAGACGAAATTTATAAGTAGAATATTTAAGTAAATCTTCAAGTAAAAATTCATAATGGTCCGAGTTGACAAAATCAGCTGGTATATCAATGTTTATATATTTTTCACTAGATTTTTCTTCTTCTTGATTTCTAATTTCATAATAAAAATCATCATTGAATCCATCGTCTAAAATTTCATCATATTGATCCATGACACTTGGCTTAAACTCATTCGGATTTAGATCCGAATTTGTAACTGGTCCGTAGTGAAGATGTTGATAGTACAAACGATACTTGAGTAATCTGTTAGAATTGGGCTTTTTCCATTTGAATCGGAGAGTTGGACTGAATGACAAGACTCCATCGGTTGTGTAATAATCAATTAGCTCGGCTTTGAAGTCAATTGGAGCGTTGGACAAATGCTGATCAGTTTTAGCCTCAATTTCCACACTAGGACTATAAGTAGCCATGGCAAATGCTTTAACACTAATTAAGTAAATGGTATTCGGTTTGAGATCATCAATGATGCAGTTGGTTTCTGTGGTGTTTATTTCTCTAAGACGGTTTGTACCTTTGGCTCGCCAATTGACCGAATAAGTTAGCTTGTCTATCCCGCGAATGATCACTGGCTGCTTCCATTCAATTCCAATTGATTTAGAGTCTATTCGATTTGTTTTAAGACTGAGTGGTGAGCTTAAATGAATAATGGCATTGGTAGTGGTTGGATATGGATTAAAAATTGAATGTGTAGTTTTGTGTATAGTTGAATCATAGTCGTAGTTGATTTGATAATCGTCTGAGTGAACAATCAATTGGGCCACACTTTGAATAGTATCCAAATCATTTGAGGCAACACATTGATAGTAGCCTTCGTCTTGGGCAATTATGCCCAGTATTTTCAAATTACCTTGATTTGAGTTGAATTGAAAATACTCGCTTGGATAAATTGGTTCGCCATTTTTGTACCATTGAATGCTCGGATGAGGCACTCCATATGCCGAACACTCAAATTCAGCATCCGATTTTAATGTTACATTTAAATTAGATGGCTTTTTGACAAAGCGAGGTGCTACTAGAACTTTTAAATAGCCTGTTCGTTCGTCACATTCACTGTCTAATGGATGACTGCTGCAAATGCGGCAAGTATAGCCCCCACTGTCCGATTCGAGCACTTTTTCTATTCTTAAACTAGTGCCTTGAATAATCTGAACATGCTTGTTGAAATTGGGATCAAGAGCGAGGCCATCTTTGAGCCAAATGTATGTGAATGAAGAATTGGGACCATGAGTTGAATCATTTTCGGCCAGACATTCAAAACCAGCATTGCCTTCTTCTTGAACAACTCGGTCTTCTGGCCAATGTTTAAATCTTGGCTTAACTCCAATCTGATTTGCTCGTGTATTCCCATTTACTTGTTTTACTTCTATATAAGCTCTTTTTGATTGAAATTTTGCTAAGCGGAATCTGGCTTCACAATGATACCAGCCCGAATCTGACATTTCTACTCCGATTATTTCTAATGAACCATCTTTGTAGACGTTCTTTAAAATTTAAAGTTTAGAATATTTTTTTTGTTTAAATTTTTAAAAAACGCCTCTTTCATTAAATTAAGGTAATGCATCTCTTTAATTACTTCAACTAATATAATTATACTAAAAATTATCATTAGAAACCTTATGATTGAAAAGCAAGATGAAGAAACCTAAATTAAGGAAAAACATTAATTTTTCTTTTTTTTTTATATTTTTTTTGGCTTTTTTTCATAGTTTTTAAAATAAAAATTGTAGGCATACACGCAATGAGTGAACATACAAATTATATGAACTTGCTACACATCTAATAGGTGAAAGAATTGATTTTGATCACTTGTTTTTTTTAATATAGATGATTAAAAAAATAGGCTAACATTATAAAATAGTGTCAGTTTTATTAGGAAAAAATTATAAAAGTAATTTAATCAAACAATTAATCAAACCGCAGTAACCGCAGATAATTTAGTTTTCCTTATCCAAAAAGTTGTCGAATCATTTAATAGAAAGAAAAAAGTATGTTGCTTATTTTTTGACATTTCGAAAGCTTTCGATAAGGTTTGGCATGAGGGAATAATTTCCAAGCTGATAAAGATAAATATACCTGCCTATTTAATATGTTAGATTAAATCATTTCTTAACTGTAGAACATTTAAAGTAAATATAAATGATCACACTAGTGATGAATTCAAACTATCTGCTGGCGTTCCTCAAGAATCAGTTATTAGTCCTTTATTATTTAGTATATTTATAAAAGAAATAAATCTAATAATGAATATTCACTTCTCTTTGCAGACGATCTGGTCACTTTTTTTATTTATAAAAAAAATGGTTATATTGAAAGTAAGATGAATAAGTACTTAGTTGAATTAGAACAGTGGCTTTTCAAGTGGAAAATGAAGATCTACGCTGAAAAGTTTTGCTCAATGATTTTTACTAAAAACAACAAAGAAAGTTCTATTTTTAATTTAAAGATCTATGGGAATAAAATCGAAAACCAAAAAGAAATAAAGTTCCTAGGTATTAAATTCGATTCTAAACTAACCTTTTCTTCAATGATAGAAGAAATTAAAGAACGTTGCAATTCAAGGCTAAACTTAATCAAAATCTTGTCAAATAAAAAATGGGGCCTTGACTTTAGAACTTTAGGAAAGCTTTATAAGTCATTGATTGGATCTATTCTAGACTATTCTTTCCCTTGTCTTAACTCTCTTTCAGAAACTAATATAAAAAGATTAGAAGTAATCCAAAATTCAGCGGTTCGTTCTATATTAAAATTAAGATATGATACTCCCTCCAACATATTACATTATGAGGCATATAATAAACTTAAACTACTGACAGTCTCAAATCGACTTTTTGAGTTAAGTAAGAGATATGTTAGGGCAACTTACTTAGTTCGTCTACTTACCACTAATGATAAACTATTATCACAAAAATAACAATTTTTTTGCTAGTATTCCTTTTTCTTGAAATAGATAAATTAATTCTTTTTCTTTCGGTTCAATTTCCTATTTTGACATTTTTAGTTTTTTAAAATAAAAATAAGCAATATATATAGAGAAAGTTTTATTATATTTGATTGAAGCAAAAAGCAAAATATAAAAATGTTCTCCTATTTTAGGTGTACCTATTGCCTTTATGCCAAATTGCAGACAAAATAAGTGATTTAATGAATTAATTTTAGGTATAAAACCAAAAAATTAAGGTATTGGTACTGCCAAAAAATCGAAAGGAAGCCAAATACAATCTTTTACAGTTATATATGTATTAATATGTTATTATCTATTTAACCAACTTTTTTTTGACCCTATTCTTTCCTAGCGGATAGTGGGGATGCGCTCATCTCCTTTTCAAGTACCTTTTTTAAGCAACAGCTCCGATCTGACACAGAGGCTACTGCATCGAGTTGATCATCTACACTGCATATTTTTCCCAGTCGAAACCGGTCACCCATTTTTTCTATGAAAAGGGTTTAAACATGCGCCCTGTATTGCAGAGATATTTTCAAGATTTTTCCACCCTCAGCGGGTTTTAAACCCTCGATCCTCTGCTTGCATGGCTAACACACAAACTGCTCAGCTATACGGGCTTTTATTTAAACAACTACCCTTGTTATATTCCAGTAACTGAAGTTATATTAGTCTTTTTGGGGATCAAAAAAAAACTAACTTTAAATGATTTTAATAGCAATAATTTTGATTGTTGTACAGACATTTTTCTATAAAATTTATTAAAAATATAATTACTGTTTCTGGTTTTAAAACAATTAAATTGTTATCTTTGAACCATTCATATTGTATCAAATTTAAGCTTTTCTCGTTCATTATTTTTAAATGACTGGTAAGATTGGGCTTGCAGCGAAGCAACAAACGATTTCCCACATTGATACTTGTGTTCTGTGGCTGACGCAGAAATTTATTGCTATCGTCTCCTCCTAGAAAAAATTTAGATAAATATATATTTTTGTTTTAATGTATTGGTACCTAGATGGGATTTAACAAATAAATTCTTGCTATAGAATAAATTTTCAGCATTGTTTAAACAAACATAGAAGCATAAAATTATTGTCAAAAGCTTAAAAGTCATGTCGATGCATGATAACATGAAACTGAAAGACAGCCAACAATTGCAAATCAAAATCGATTTATTTTTAATTTATCTTTTTTTTAATTAATTTAAAAATTAAAAGAAAATTTAGAAAAAGTAAATAAATCATTATTTGATTGGTATTTTGAATTGTTTATCATGATCAATTTATCATTTTTAATTAATCTTCAAAGTTACGGCTCTAAAATACGCAGAGGTTATCGCTAATTGAATCTAAGTTGTTGACAGGCGAATATTCCTAAGAAAAATTTTTGACTAATGGAAGGCATAAATAATTAATTAATGATAAATAAAGTTTCCGTATTCTTTGTGCTCTATTTATCGGACAGTCTTGTTCAATAATTTAAAAAAAAAATAAAGAAATAACAGATTTGACCTGAGAACATAAGGAAACAAAACCAAAAAACAAAAAGAAATTAAGTTTCTCGTCATTAAATTTGATAGTAAATTAACCTTAAGTTCAATGATAGAAGATATTAAAGAACGTAATTCTAGGCTGAATTTAATTAAAATCTTATCAAATTAATTTTTTTTCATAGTATATGTTTTTATCTTGTATCTTGTGTCTTAGTATTACAACTTTTTTTTTTATAGTATGACTAAGAACATTTGGCTAAAAGAAAGGACTAAACTACATTCTAAACATCCCAAATTTTATTTTTAATAAAGTTAATTTTAATAATTTTTAATATTTTTACTTTACTTTTTTCTATTTAATTTTATTTTTATTATTTTTTTTTTATTAATTTTATTTTTATTAAACAAATAAATAAATGAATAATAGTACGATAAAAAGCGTATACAGCATAGGAAACATTGGCATAATGAATACATCGCTAAAAACAAATATCAAAACCCGCCTTTACAAGACATTCTGCCGACCAATAATCACCTATACATGCGAGGTAATCAAGCTTAACCAAATTCATTTAAAAAAAATTAAAACAAAAGATGGCAACTTGGTGAAGAAAATGTTTCGACTCTGCAAGAGATCAAGAACAACAAAACTGATGGCGGCCCTTAATATAGAACCAATGGAGAGAATATTGGTAAAGAGAAAACTGTCCTTCATAATGAGATTAGCAAACAACAAATTTACAAAAACACTAGTGAACAATATCCTAAATCAAACAAGAGATAAAGAAAATAGAACTAGCAAAAAATCCGTCATAGATTAAATGAAAACCATCCTAGAAGAAAAAGACAATTAAGAAAATATGGCAGCCTAAGCAAGTGATAGGATAAAGCTTGAAAACAAGCTAAACAAAGAAGAAAGCAAAGATGGAACGATGGAGTCAATTAGGTACCTTTTTAGAGAATCAAGTGAAAAAAAAGAAAACTCCTAGAACTACTCCTCAAATCATATTAAAATAGATTTTATTCTTACTATTTTTAATTTTCTATTTTTTCTTTTTCTTTTTTTTTTAACATCGCCCATGAGGTGTTTTCTGAATAAAATAATAATAATAATAATAAATAATACTGGTCTTAGATTTCTCTTAAAAATTAAATTTTTTACAAATTTCTCAATTCTTAGATACAATTTAAAAAAAATATTAGTTTAAGAAGAAATATTTATCCAATATTTCTAAAAAAAAAATAGAATTTAAAATAATATAACAAAGTGTAATTTTCAAGAACTCAATATTTAATTAAAACTGATTTTTAAATTATTTGACTAATTTGATTTTTTCTTGCAAGAAGCTTTGTTATGCCTAATTAAATATATTTTTTATTTATTAAAAATATAATTTAGGGGGGGTTCCCAGGTTTGTCCGAATGGCTTACGCCCTCGTTTAAACCCAATTGTTTCGTAAAGATTGAGTACAAAATTATAAATATGTAGAAGAAGGAACTTAATTTATGTACAATTTGTGAGTCTGGAGAATTTATCTATAGGTGTTTCAAATCTTTTGGTTTGGTTTGCTTGTCGTGTCGACATATACGCGTGAAATTAAATATGATTTTCTAAATAATCACTAAATATCGACTAAAATATAAATATTTTTTTTTTATTTGAATTAGTTGATTAAGCAAAGCCCATTAAAGTCTTAAATTAACTTGGGCTTCGTGATGAAAAAAATTTTCTATTCTTTCAAAATTGTCTGATTTTTTTTTACTAATCCAAAACTATTGATAATTGAAAAATAAATTAAATCAGGATTTTAAAATTGTATTAATTTTTTAACTAAATAAATAATTTTTTTATTAGAAAAAATTTATTTTTATTCTAAACTATAAATCTATCATATGTTTATATAATAACTTAATTTATGATTGAAAGAATTTTGTATATCCTGATTTTATCTTGCAAAAAAAATTGGGTTAAGTATATTTTTTACCGAATTTAACACATTTAGAATCAGGTTTAAGCTCAAATACATATGGTAAATCGCTAGATGAATGATTTTTTTTCATTACACTATTTTAATTTCTCATTAGAATACTTAACCTATTTCAAAGTGCAATATTAGTTAAAGAATTATCAAGTGACTAAGCGTTGGGTACAGGGTAATAATTTTTTCTTATTTATTGAATTTAGAGCCGTAAATTTTGGATGTATTTCTATAAAAAAATTGCCTATCTTATCTAAGAAATAATTTTGTTAATCACTTGCAGCAGAATTTTGCACTGACGAACTTAGCATTAAAATTTTAGCGAGATAAAATTTTTCTTATCATTGATTTATTTTTTTTCTATGAATGACAAGTGTTTTGGACTTAAGCAAAGAAATTAAACTTAGTTGGACAGATTTTGAAAAGATTATTGAAATAAATCTTAGTTAAATTTATTTAGATGAGCGTTTTGTGAAGATTCTAAACACACGGCTAAGTCTTATATAAAGCCTCGGATTTAAGTTGTTGAAATCGAACAAGTATAAACACAAAACGACTTGTTGAATGCATTAAACAAACACTGGTGAATAAATTTCATTTTTTTTCTAAATCTCGACAAAGATAAATCAATTAAATCATAAAGCAAAAAAAAATTACACTTGAGCCTTAATACTAATTGCAGAGAGCGAGAGAGTGAAAGAGATTGTTTGCTTACTCAGACTTGGTTGGTGATCAGAAAAACAACTGTAACATGTTGCAATTTACTTAAAATTTGAGAAAGCAATTAATTTATCTAGAACCATAGAGCTTTCAAATGAACACTTGAATAGCTTCAAGTCCATAATTTCTATTGTGTAATGGAAGAAATTTTTCTAGCGTCTGGTTTGCAATCTAATTTCTACTAGATCAAATATTTGAAATAAATTTCTTGCTAAAAATCTAATTATCTTTCATCAGTAAGTATCCACTTGTAATAGGATCAATTTTCTAAAATCCAATTTTGATGACAAACGTCATAAACAATGATTTATTCTTTATATAAATTACATAATTCTTATATATTGTTTGATAAACAAATTTATTTATTAGTAGTCTTTATTTTTTTAGACAAATCGATATATCAAAATTGGCTGAGCTCGTCTTAAGGCAAGCTAATTTTTCAAAGTTAGTATTCTTCTTAAGATAACTAGAATCAAAAATATTCCCTTGAACGAGTTTTTCTTATTCAAAGTAATCATTAAATGTAAAAAAAAATTGTAAAAAAAAACATAAAAATTTTATTGAATAGTACAATTAATTAATATAATTCTAACCTTTTAAAAATTAAAATAAATGATAACAGTAACATTTAGAGTCATAAATGAAAGGTATGCATCTTTTTAAAAATTTTACCAGTCCATCACTTTCCGAAATTTTTATTCGAAAAAGAGAACTTGAACTAAAAAAAATATTGAATATTATTGAATAATGATGTTAATCATAGAAAAAAAATTAATCAATAATATCTTATCATATCTAATTCATGTTGACCAAATCTTAACACTAGCACAAGAAAAAAAATGAATGTTGCCTCTCTTAGTCAACCTTATCGACTCTAAGAAAGCGTTTTATAGTGTTCACAGAAAAAGTCTTAGGGTCGTACTCAGATCTTATGGCTCCCTCAGAAGATCGTAAATCTTATAAAGCTTTTTTTAACGAGAATTTAAGTTCAAAATGCTCACCACAATAAACCTTGGCAGTTTGGAATGGAACTTAGTCCTCCCTTTCAGTCAATTGTACTTAGTTCATAAAAAAAATTTAAGAAATTTTTAAATCTGAAAAATAAATGCTGATAAAATGCTTCTATATTTTTTTCTTTGATAAAAAAAAAGCTAGTGATTCAGTTGAATATGATATAAATACTAGAAAAACTGAATTTACTTGCATCAACAAAAAACTTGATGTATCAATTCATTTTTGACATTTTGAATGACCAAAGCCGTCTTTAAAAGAGTCAAAGTATTCCATAATGACAGCCTTTGAATATTGCGAATCTTCTAAACTAGATTTATTGCAATTGAAAACCTAATATGAAGAGACGTTAAGTAGATCGGGCATATATTAAGAATGTCCAAAGCTAAAATCCCTAGTTTTGGATAACAAAACATAAATAGATTAGCATTAATGAAGAGAAACATAAGAAAACCAAAGATTATCTGGAAAAGAACAGTTGAAAGAAAGCAGGAAAAAAATGGGAATCGATCAAGAGCAAAGTGGGAATTGTGGCCAAGAACAGAGTATAATGGAACAGACGTGTGGACGACAATGCTAGTAGAATATAAAAAAAAGAATGCTACTTGATTGGAAATAAATAAAATCTTAGCTTTAAAATTTAATACAAAAAGCTAACAAAAAAAATTAGCTTGAAAGAGATTATTGTTTCAAATCAATATTTTTTTTTTTATAAAAAAATTAATTTTTTAAATGATTGATTATATATTATTATGATAGATTATTGATTAGTTGATTATTTTTCAAATTTAAAATACTTTAGATAATACTTTAGCTTGGGAATTTTAAAGGGTTAACATTTATGTACCTAATCCTATTTCTTTTTAATTTGTATATTTATTTGTACTTTGAACTTTTTTTAAAATAATCTGTTTCGAATTCTGTGCATCGAACTGTATTACTAGACTAGGAAATATTTAACTTGCTTATTGATTAAACAATGCTTTTTTATGAATAAAAAATTAAGTTAACGAGATTTACAATCGATTAATTAATTGCAAAAAGAATTATTTTTTGTCTGGTATAAATTTATCTTAGTCAATTAATAACAAGTATAAAATAGTTCTAAATTCTTAATTGCATCGGATCAAGTTAAATAAAATCAATTTAAATAAAAAAAGATTTGCATCACTTACTGTCTGTTACGAATCGAAAAATACGACTTGGGCGACTCAAAATTTTACCAAAACTGTCACCAGCTAAGCATCTAAAAGAAGATATTTGGAAAAACATTTGATTTTTTGGAACTTGATTTTCTGAAACTCTTGTCTCATAGCTTAATTTTAGTGAACCATTTTTTAAAACTTCCTTGTTTGTTTCAAATACTGACGTGTTAAATGAATATTGATTTTGATCTAAAGTATCTCTCATCCATTTAATATCAAATTTTTGCTTGAATGGACGTGATGATTCAACAAAACAATCAATGATCACATCGGTCTTGTCACTTAATTGATTGCTTGACGTCAAAAATGAATCAATAATAAAATCTTTTTGCTGATTTTCTTTAAAATAGATAGGCTGTTTGATTTCTAAATTTTCCGAAAGGAAAACTTTAATACACAATACTTTGAAAAAAATTATATTTTACTTTTTTTCAATTAAAAAAATAAAGTTTACCATTTAAAAAGCTAAATATAAAAGAAATTTTTGATCGAAACATTTTCCAAGCTAGATTTTCATTTTAATTTTTTTAGGTTGTTTTAAGTACACTAGTCACAGTGTCTTATCTACAATATCTAAAAACAAAATGAATTAATGATTACTTTCAAATAGAAAATCTTTGATCTTCGGTTAAAATAAAGTCAATTAAAAAAAAATGATTTATGTTTTTTTTATCAATGTTTAAAATTTATTTCATGTACATTTTCAAAATATCCGCTTGAAATAAAACAATCTTCATTTTTTAAAACTCAAATTAATTCTCCTTTAACTTTAAACTTAAAATTTGAATAAATAGCTTTCAGAATTAAGTTTAATAAAATTTATTTTGTTTTTTTTTTGTTGTTGTTCTAAATTTTAAGTTGATTAACGAGATTAAAATTGAAAATTGAAATTGATTTAAAACTAGACTAATTAATTGTTTCTTAACAATTTGAAAAAATACTCATATTCTTATTATTTTATTTTATTTTATAAATTGAATTTAAATTGATTCGAAAAAAAAATTTATTAAAAACTCAATTTATCAAAATTCAAAGCTAATAAGATAATATTTATTTAAGTTTAAGTTCCATGGCAGGAGAAAAGAATCATTAAGTTAAAGAGAAAATTTAAAATAAAAAATCTAATCAACTCGATTCATATTTAACAAATTTTTTCAATTTTGAGACAAATGTCTTCACCTAATACTGAGATCTACTTTTAGTTAAACATTTATAAGTTTATACAAATTAAAAAAAATTACTTAATTCATTCAAGTATGAGAGTATTAAACGTTTTATTGAGAAGAAGAATAATTATTGTTTTGAGAAATAAATCTAATTGTATAATAATTATTATAAAAGAAAAGAGAAATGGTTTTAAAGGCTAGTTTATATAGATGCTGGCTCGCGAGGACAAATTATTGGCACTATTGCGAAATTTTCTGAGAAACTTCTGTAAAAAGCTATTATGGTAGGCAGTCTTGTTTACTATTTTACTATTTTGTCTTCATAGTCTAATAAATCGATAATTTTTTTTCTTTGTAATTCAGTTGTGTACAAAAGGATACTGAAAGTATATTGAATCTACTTTGTATAAAGCAATATTCCTTACAAATCGAACTTCTCATCATTTTGTGTTTTGAATGAATCTGACCAACTGATTCTAATTTAAGTGCCTCATTTAAAGGAGTAACGTGAATAATTTTGTTTAAACCAAGAATTTTTTTTAAGAGTAAATCCAGTCTAATTCATTTAATAAACTGTTTGATATATGTTTATTGTCAAGTAAGTGTCAAAAGAACGAATATTACTATATACAACTTTATTTAAGAATAAATGTTAAGAACAAAAATTTTTTAAAATCTAAATTCCAAATTCACGTTTTTCTACTTGATTTGAACTTGATTTATGACTTTTGGAATTAAATCAAGCAACAATTTCGTTTGATATATGATCTTTGAAAAATAGATACAATTTAATTAATTCACATTTTTTGCTATTAAAAAATATACATTTAAATATTAAAAAAGATCTTTCTTGGTATTTTAGTAAAATTTTTTATAATATTTTTCATTTGGCTATGATTAATAAACATTTAAAAAACACGTCCCAAAAGTAAAAAGAAATTAATATTTTTTTTAGTTTGTGAATGAATAAATAAAAATTCATTCAATTTTAAAGTGATTGATTTTTTAATCGAATAATTCATAAGCCAAAGGTTTCATCTAATCTATTTTAAGGTTTCTATCCGTTTATATTATAACAAATAATTAAATTTGTTTAGTTTCATATTTCTTGAGTCTATTAAAATAATTTCATACTAAATCTTTTTCTCGATTTACTAAAAAAAATTAATACAAGTCGCTCTGAAAATTGAAATTAAAAAAACATTATAAAAAATTAGTCGTCTTTTTAAGTTTTCAAAATCACTAGTGCCGTTTTAAATTCTATAACTCTCTATACTTAATCTTTTTATTGAAATACTAAAAAAGATAAACTACAAATATTTAAATTAAATTTTAGGATTCAAATTTGTTCTATTTAATAAACTCATTTCGCGAAATATTTTCAGATATATATCAAAATTTTGAATTATAAAAATTTAAATTTTTAAACTTATTTAGGTTTTTTTTTTTTTTAAATTTTTTGTTGAACTCTTTTTCTGATAATTTTTCTACCTCAAAATAGAAAAGCATGTGTTAGCTTGTTTTTTTACTCCTGCAGTTTGGAACTTATCTTGATCGTTCCTTTCAATCGCATGAGAAAAATAATTAATTTAATTTGTAGAAATTATAAAAAAAAACTTGGGATATTGGTTTATTAGTTTATAAAAATTTTAAAGAAAAACATTTTTTTGAATGTTTTATCTAAACTTTAAAATTAGGTAGAACAAAATTTTAATTTGTATGCAACCCTACATTAGAATAAACTTTTTCGCATTTCAATGATCAAAATTAGTCATATTTCTTTTACCGTTTATTAAAAACTATTTTTTTTATTAGCCAAATTGACTTATACTTTATATTTGTTAGTTTGAGTGTCGAAACAATCGAAAGTACTTTTATTAATATAAACATCAATGATAAATAAGATATAAATTTCAAACTAAGCTGATATACTCTTAAAAAATAATGAAAAACAAAAAATTGTTTTTATTTTTATGAAAAAAAATTTCACTAAAAATAGATTATTTTTAAATCTTAATTTAGCAAATATTTACATTACTTAGTTAAACTAGGCTAGAGAAAAAAACTTGTAAAATTTAAATGTATCAATTAATCATCAAAATAAAAATTCTCTTCTAAATAATTATTTAGTATGGACGCCAATATTAAAAACAAAATTAATTTCTGAAAAAAATTATACAATAAAACGTCTTTTGGCTTTTATTGTTTTATTAAAATAATTTCCAATAATTAATTAAAAATATCTTCACTAAAATAAATTACAACTATTAATTTTTTAGTTTATATTTAGATCTTGGCGTTATTTAACGATTTTGGTCAACATCGGTTCAATGAAGAATATTCGTTTTTTACTGAACCTAAAAAAAATCAATAATCAATCATTATTCATTTTTTATTATTATTTGTTTGCGAATGTTGATTTAAGACCATGAATAGACATATGGCTACTATGCATTAAGAACTAAGTGAACACATGTACTCGAATAGATGAAATAACACGAGCATGTGAGGTCAGTCAGTTTGTATATCCAGATAATAAAGATTTTTATTTGCTTGTCTATGATTGTATTCCGCTCAAAGTACTATTTAGTTGAGAAAATAAGCTTTTATTATTTTTTTATTTTATTTGCTTAATTTCTTTGAGTTAAATAGAAAAAACTTTTTAGTCTTTTTGTTATTAATTATAAATAAATTAATTAATATTGTTATAAAATTGATTTTATTTGCAACAATCATTCAACACATAATTAAAGCTATTTGACAAAAAATAATTTTTTTTGCAATTAAAACTAAAAGAGTTTTGGCTAAATCGATAGTTTCTAAGTCGATCGATTTAATTAAGCAATGGAATATGTAATAACACATGAAATAATTCAATTTTAAGTGAATAAAGTAAATTTTGCATGATAATTTATTGCAATAAACACTTAAAAAGCTAGATAATTAAAATTCATCTTATTCAAGTATATTTAAGTAATATTTGGCAATTATTTATAAATAAAAACATAAAAAGTAGAGAAAAATGAAAAATAATTATCGTAGTTAAAAATTAAATTAAAATTTAGTTAGACTTTCTTTTTATTTTTTTTTCTGAAAAAGCATTAGCATTAGCTCGATGCAGATCAGTGTTGGACCGGAGTCGTCAGAACCAGTAAAATTAGGAAATGGAAAGATTTTTGGAAAAATCTGCAAAAAAAAACTTTTTTAATCTTTTATCTTTAAGACAAATATAAAAGGAAATTTAAATTTGACTTTAATCATTTAAAATAATTAATTGGCCTCTGTTCTTTAATTAAAAGGTTCAATTCAAATTTAATAAAAAATAATTAAATGGAACTGGTCCAATGCATATAGCCCCAGTTGGTGGCAGTCTAACGTTCAGACCGGTCCCGGCAGGACCACCGGCCAACACTAATACAGATTAAACAAATAAATAAATAAATTATTGATGAAAAAAATATCATAGTCTGAATTGCTTTTAAAATCAAAAGAGTACTAATAAAATGTCTGAAAAGAGTAATAATAGTATCTAAGCCATTTGCTGAGGGTCTGAAACGCAAAACATTTTGAAATTTGGTACAAAATAAAAGATTAATGCTAAAAAAGCTTTAATTTTTTTTCCTGAGGATTTTTATAAATTCCTTAAATGTAACATAGTACAAAATTCAAAGTTACCTCAATAGTTAATGTCTGTAAAATTTTTAACATTTTGTTCTGTTCTATTGTAATAACGGGTGAGTCATAATGTTTCAAAAGGTAAGCCACTTGCATGCAAGGATCCAAAATCTAATTTAAAATAAATACAAGCAAAATGTTGTAAGAAATTTCAGCTCAGTCCGAATATCTGTTAATATTTTTATCCAGGTTTGAAAATTTTGCAAAAAAATTATGACTGAAGCAAGCATATGAAGAAGCTTTAAACGAACTTAAACTACTAAAAGTCTCGAATCGACTCTTTGAATTTAGTGAAAGATATGTCTGGGCAGAATTGAGTCATTCTGTTTGATTGTTTGTCAGACTGGTGGAAGAAAGGCTTCGAATCAAGATAAATTGAATATCCTACTCCATTGTGTAATTGCTATCTGACTATTTCTTCTTTTTTCCCTGAGCCATCACACATTTTAACATTTGTAATGCATCATATAACCCTATATTTTGATTAAATTTATTTATAATATCTTCCTTTTTTTAAACTATTTTTACTATTTTTTATTTTATTTTATTTAACTTTATTATGATTTTAATTTTTTAATTTGAAGGAGCATTAGCTTGGTATAGAAAAACAGTAAATAAGTTGCTTCCTGTTTTACTTTTCTAGCATCTAATAACAAAAAATTATTCTAAATAGAATGAAAGAAGAATTTACAAGCTATGAATTTGTGCCACACAATAATACTGATAAGGAAGAAACGATAGATAATGCCGAAGAATTAGAGGAAAAAAATAAGGTTTATCTTGCTTTTAGCAGTTTTAAAAACTTTGAATAAGCTGATATATTCTTGAAAAAGCTTTTTGACAATCAAAAGTGCCTATGTCTTCTTAGAATCAAAATCAAAATGTCCAGTAAAAAAATGTATTAATATAAGCATATTATTTTTATTATCAAAAAAAAAAATTAAAGCGTTGAGAATTTATTTTTTGATAGCTAAAAAAATAAATAATAAATATTAATTAAATATCATTATATAATTTAGTAGGAGAAAAAATTAATTTATTTTCTCGAAAAATAAATGCTTTTTGAAAATTTTTAACAAAATTTAAAAACTTAAAACAACAATTAAAAATTCAATTATTAATTCTATTTTTCAGCAATTCAATTTTAATGTATTTAGCAATTGGTTTTAATTTTCAACAAAAATTTAGAGCCATTTTTTTAAAAGAATAGCTTGAAATAAAAACATCAATAGTCTAAATAATTATTTTTAATTAACAGATTTTAGCTTTATTAAAAAAAATTATAATATTCAGACAATTCAAAGACAAATTAATTTACACCACTAATTTATAATATTGCATTTATTTTTAGAATTTATTGATGTATGTATATTAATATTTGCAAAAATTGCACAAATTTTTTTTAAAAAAATTGCAATTCCTACGTTCTCAATAGTTCTATACAAATTCGTTTAA
This sequence comes from Brachionus koreanus, assembly GCA_016987375.1. Taxonomy (NCBI): domain Eukaryota; kingdom Metazoa; phylum Rotifera; class Eurotatoria; order Ploima; family Brachionidae; genus Brachionus; species Brachionus koreanus. The sequence continues at coordinate 160,249 of PJRA01000216.1, forward strand.
AAGCAAATTAAAATTTTAATAAACAAAAATTATGAAAGATACTAGAAAATTCAAAAAGCTAAAATTATTTTAATAATTAATTTATAAAAAAAAATTTCACGTAATAGTATCTAAATCAAATATATTTTAAATGCAAACATCAACAGATTTGTCTCCTCCTCTAGAGTATTCAAGTTTCAGCATACTTAATTTGAGCGATGTGCCAGTACAGGATGAATCAAGTTCGGACTTAAACAAAGCATTTTCTTCGCTTTTCTTAGACCAACTGAACACACGTGACATGAATGCCCTACTAGAATCACAACAAGCCATGTCAGTATTTTGTATTAATGCAACAGCTCTTTCTAAACTAATTTAATTTTAATCAGATTGAAACGTCTTGATAAAACAAACCAAATGACATCAAGCATAAATCATCGATCAGCCCAAACCTATAATGCTTACGGATCTAAAGATTTTCAGTCTTATATTACTTTGCTCAATAAGATGAAACAAGATCTTGATTTTGTTTTTAAGCGAATTCGAATGTTGAAAAAAAAACTCGAAATAAAATACCCTCAAAACTATTCAAATGGCTTGCTATTGACCAAAGAAAATCTATCCATTTCGGAATCAGAAGAGCCGATAAGCACAGATGACTTTGATGAAGAAGTTAAATTACGCAGCAACTCGGCTGCTAGTCAGCTTACTTCATCAAAGTCAGCATTTTCAAGTTTGTTCGAAACAACTCGAAATCGTATTAGTTCGTTTAATAGACAGCAGTCTAATTTATCAGAATTACAGCCAGAACAAAGTGAATAATAAAAAAAAAGTGTTTTTTAAGTTTTTTTTCATAATAAATAATTTTTTTTTTTATTTTTTATTTATTCTAAATCCGAGGGCTTAGATACCCTTTAAACCTTTTGCTAAGATTAAAATTTTAAAATTAATTTAATTGAGGAAATGGATGCTAATAAAATAGATGTAGATGCGTTGTTTAAACAGTATACAATTAAAGAAATACAAGCAATAGAATTACAAATTAAGAATGAAATTGAAAAAAAGAAAGAAGACTTGAGAATAATGGTCTAGTAAGTTTTTTTAATTTTGGCCGTTTAGGTTCATGTTTCATCATCTTCTTTTTAGCAATAGATATCGTGATTTGATAGAAGCTGCAGACGGTATACACATAATGAAGCAGTGTTGCAAACAAGTAAGTATTCGATAACTTTTTTATCGTTTCATGACTAGTCTTTCTAGATTGAAGATGTTTTAAGTAATATGCATGATACTTGTGACAAATTGTTTGATGAAAAGTCAAACGAAATGTTTATTGAACAAGAGTATGGAATTAATTTTTTTCTTTTTTTTTATTTATGTTTTAATTTCTTTTTTAATTTTAGTAACTTGAAAAGAATAGAAAAGACAAAGAGAAACAATAAGTATGCATTAGCTGTTATTGTAAAAATATTGCAGAACAGTCCGAGCAAAATTTGGCTTCATTTAGACAATAATGAATATCTTAAAGCTGCCAAGTATGTTTTTTTTAAAAATCTTTTAATTCCTCTTTTTTTTTTATAAATAAAATTCATATCAACATTAGATTAAAAATAAAAATAGATTTCCTAAATCTAAGTTTTTAATAATTATATTATTTTATTTTTGTTCTGAGGAAAAAAAATATTTAGAAAAAAAAAAAATTTGAATGAACAGATCAAGTTTGATTTCCTGAATTAATAAATTAATAACGCTCAAGTGAGCTATTTTTTTTTTTTAAACTGAGAAAATTTTCAAAAATAAATTATTTTCTTTTGTATGATTTTTTATTAGATCACCAGAATCGGCGTTTAAATGAAATAAATAAAATTAGAATAAAAAGAAAGCATTTTTTTTCAAAAAATTTTCATTGAAATTTGAATGAATATAAAAAGAATTAATAGATCGTAAATTAAGAGATTGAGAATTAAAAAAGAAGAATTTAAACTAAGTGCGTTATTTACTTTTAATATCTAATTAAAAGAGTGAAAATTGTAGTTTGATGATCCAAATAGTCAATGTGAATTTTAAAAAAACAAAAACATAAATTTCAAATTGTTTGTTTGTAAATTTTTGTTTTTGTTTTTTGTTCCAAACTTCACATTGCCTATTTCTGTGTTAACATTCAAAGGTCGGAGGAATTTTCTAACCATTTTATTTGACTCAGTTTCCAATTCTTTTCAATGAAAATAAAATTTTTTTTTTAATAAAAATTGAAAAATTTTATTAAATTTTTAATTTAAGATATACTGTAAACCCTTGCGATATCATGCATGGGATAACTTTTGAATCTCGGGTTTAAGTGCACGCATAAGCGACCATCCTTCCCATGTTAAAATCGGCCCCCTTGGGATGCGTGCATAAAAATTCAGATTTCATGATTTGACGCGGCGTTAAAATTCAAAAAACTTGAAATTAATGCTGGGTCAAAAACTGAAAATTATTAAGTAAATTTGAGTTATGGTGCAGGTTTAATAATTAGGTTTACTAAAAAACTAAAAAATTAAAAAAAATGATTAAAAACATTTTTTAATTGTCTTTAATTTAATTCATAATTTTCAGTTTTTAATGTTTTTAAATTAATTGTATATAAAACATTAAATACTTTTAAATAAAAAAAGATGTTTTGACTAATTTAAAAATTAAGTATTGAAAAATTTAAATCAAATCTTTTAAATTTTTTATCAAAATCTGTAAAAATTAAATTTATATTATTTTAAATAGAAAGCTTGAATGAGTGAATTTCAACATTGATCTCTTGATCACAAAACTATTTATCAATCTTGAGTAAAAAAATCCAAACGTTTTTCACCATTATTAGATTTTGCCACTGGTTCTATTAAGTTTTCGCTATTCCTTAAATTATATCTATTTTCAACTTCAATGTTCATTTTGCTACTGAACATTATCTGTCTCCATTTAACCTTGTTCCATAATTTCACATAGAAATAAAATTTTTCTAGCAGTTTCCATTAACGAGCTAAATTTGTGATGGTGAAGCTCTATTTTTTTTTTTCAAACAGACTAATTGGCGATCATCTTCGTCAGTAGAAATCTTTGGTCTTTCGGATATTTCACAATCATCGTATGAATTTGTTTATAATAGCGACCAACAATAGTCATGATTTGGATCTATTTAGATCATTCTCTTTTTCAGAATATGATTTTCCATTTTGCCGAAAAATAACAGCCTTTAGTCTGTCTTCTTTACTAATAAGACAATGTTTGAATTGATATTTTGATTTCAAAAGCGGTTTATTTTGTTCCAGAATTACATTTAAAAGTGAGTGTCAATCAAAACATATTTTGGAGAGATTGGGTCTGTCGCATACAAAATAATAAAAAAATTTTACCCTTTTTTTTTAAGAATTTAGCCGAAAAAAATTAGCTTTAAAATTACAATTCTATCCCATTTTATTACAATTCAAAACCAAATAAATATTGTAAAATTCAGTTATTTCTAAGCTTTTTCACAATAATGTTAAAACCTTTTTATTAGGCATTATGGGCCTGTTAAGCTTGGATATTAGAGATATTCTAATTTAAATTGCAATAAATATTTAATATTTAAGGAAATTCAAATTTTTTAATTGATATTCATTTCAAAATCTGAACAGGTTCTGTTAAATTTATACAAAAGAACAGAGCTAAAAGTTAAAAACTCTTATAAATTTTTTTATTGAAAATTGGTTCTGTAAATGCAACATAGTGCAATAAACATAGTTGCATCAATTGTCAAAGTCTGTTATTAATGTGCAAACTCTCTGCAAAATGCACCACACTCAAATGCATTAAAATTTGATTTTGCAAAACTTGCAGAGTAATTCAAGAATATAGCCCGTATAGCCGAGTGGTTTGTGTGTTAGTCATGCAAGCAGAGGGTGGAGGGTTCAAAACCCACTGAGGGTGGAAAAATCTTCAAAATATCTCTGTAATACGGGGCGCATGTTTAAACCCCTTTCATCAAAAAATGGGGGA